>CAUYUJ010008737.1:20364-38329 GCA_963575745.1 Prorocentrum cordatum | reverse complement strand
TCCCCCTCCTCCCCCTCCTCCTCCCCCTCCTCCTCCTCCTCCTCCTCCTTGTCCTCCTCCTCCTCCTTGTCCTCCTCCTCCTCCTCCTCCTCCTCCTCCTCCTCCTCCTCGTCACCATCGCCGCGCACACGCTGTCCACTGCTGCCGCCCACCCCGTTGCCGCTATCTCTGCCGCACCGCCGTGCCGTCGTTGTCTCCTTCCCCCGCCCCCCTGCAGGAGAAAGAGAGGGGAGAGGGACAAGCTAGGTGCGCTCGCGTCATATCTGACGTCCTACCCCTCCCTCCATCCCTTACCATGGCGCTGATTTTCTCTATCCGCGGACGCGTGTCGTAGCGGACCTGTGGCTCCGCGCGCGCGTGCGTAGTGGGTGGTGGTGCACGTGCGTGCGTGCGTGCGTGCGTGTGTGCGTGGTTGTGGTGGTGCTGGTGCTGGTGCTGGTGCTGGTGCTGGTGCTGGTGCTGGTGCTGGTGCTGGTGCTGGTGCTGGTTGTGGTGGTGCTGGTGCTGGTGCTGGTGCTGGTGCTGGTGCTGGTGCTGGTGCTGGTGCTGGTGCTGGTGCTGGTGGTGGTGCTGGTGCTGGTGCTGGTGATGGTGCTGGTGCTGGTGCTGGTGCGGCCGCGGGTGGTGGCGGTGCGATTGGGCGGGAGAGAAAGAGGCCCAGCTGGGGCTGAGAACGCCATCCTCAACGACGGAGGCCAAACCCCGATCCGAAAATGAGGCCCACGCTGCAGCGGGAGCACGATCGGAAGATCGGGAGCAGAAATGAGGCCGGCGCGCCTCAGCGAGAGCAGCATTTTAGAAAAAAACACAAGCGAAAACCCAACTCCGGGGAATCCTGTGTGTAAAAAAACAGTACGCGGGGGGGTGCCGAATATCTTCCGGACGCCATCAGGGGAAGTGGGAGAGTATTTTCATATTGTGTAACTGTGGAGGATGAGGAGGAGGAGGAGGAGGAGGAGGAGGAGGAGGAGGAGGAGGATCTCATGCCCTTGCTCCTGCTCCTCCTCCTCCTGCTCTTGCTGGTCGTCCTCGCCCTTGTCCTCCTCGCGCGCGGTTTCCTCCTCGTCTTCCTTTCCTCCGTGCTCCTCCCCCTCCTCCCTCATACACCTCCGCCTCCCCCCCTCCTTCTCGGCACCACTACGTCTGGGAGCTACCTGGAGGGCGAGTTCCAGGCGGGCCCGCTCGCGGCCTGCCTGGGGCCCAGAGCGAGAGAGATGGGCAGTCGAGGAGAGGGAGGGCCTCCCCCCCTGGAAGGGGTCGCAGCGTCTCCTGCGCTTCGTGCTGCCCCGTCGGCCCATGAGAGCGGCCAGGCCCAAGCCGACAGGGGAGGGAGGGGGGTGGGAAGGACGGGTGGACCGAAGGAATCAGGCGATCGCAAACATGGATCAAAGGGGGCGTGGATAAGCGACGGGTCCCGCTTCCAGGGGAACTCGCGGATCTCCGCCGCGGAACGATGCGGCCGGTTTGGGGAGGGCACTTCCCCCGATCCATGGATCTGGCGACCGCGCGCCAAACCCACCGATCACTACGTAATCCTTTTTTGAGCGCCCCCGAGAAGGGAGGGGGGGCGAGAATCTGGGCGGAGGGGGCTAGGGGGAGGCGGCAGGGAACAGAGAGAAAGACCTCGTCCACCTGGATGGTCTCTTCGGTCGTTCGTCTGGGACGGCGGCCTCGTCGTGCTCGGTGCTTTTCGACTGGGCGGACTGTCGTGCATGCTCTTTGTGTGTCCGCTGTCTCTGCGCGGGCCGTGACGGTCATCGTCGACATGCGCCGCGTTCGTGTTCACAGTTCGCCGGATCTCACGGCTGATGTCTCGTAGTTGGAGTCTCCTGATATCAGCAAGAGCTAGCTGTCACATGTTTGTAAAACAAAGGGTGCAGGAACCACAACGAACTCAAGAACGCGCCCAGCAGGCAGCGAAACAAACAGTGAAACAAACATGCTGATTCGCAAATTCCTTGTGACAACAACGGAGTCTGCGCCGACAATTTTAACAAAAAGTGTTTGCCCAAGATGCACAGTTGGTCATAGCTGTTTGCTGCGCACTGTGTTTATGTACGTTCGTGTTTTGGTGTCGCTTTTTGTTCGTGGATTCTGCTCCAGGGGAACCCAGTCGTGAAATTTAGGCTCAAGGCTATTGTTAGGCTTGAATGAGACTTTGAACACGGATCTGTATCGCGCGTTGTTGCCGACAAATTATGATTCTATAGGGTTACGCCACATCCGCCGACCCCTTTTTTTTTCTTGTCGCATTTCGCGTCCGAGCAAACCGTATCCAGCAGAAGACCCCGACGGGTCGTGTGCAGTCTGCGAGTTTGTCTCTTGGGCTCTTTTGGTGCGGTCTTGGCGGCCCCGTGGGCCGTTTTCAACGCCGTGAAGGCCGAAGAGTAGCATATGCCAAAAATATACGTTTTCCCTATAGGAATGGGACGATTTTGGCCTCGTGGGCCTTTCTTCGCAAGGTTGTTGGAGGCCTCTTAGGGTGTCTTGGCGCTTCCTTGGGCCGTCTTGGGCCCATCTTGGGCGTCTTGGATCGATCATTCGGCGATTTTGTGCTCTCTTGGACCGTCTTGGGGGTGTCTTGAGAGGCTCGACGGGCTGTCTTGGAGCTCTCCAAAATGAGCCTGGGGAGGCCGGCCCCCTCCCCTGATGAGTTCGGGGGTGGGCCGGGGGGAGGCCGTCCCGGGCCGGGGGGGGGGTCAAATTCCCGGTTTGGGGTCCGAGGGGGGGGCTTATGGGGGGGGAACAATCTCACACGCCAAGAGACCCACAAGGGGTCGGCGGATCATCACATAACATGCCATAGCAAAACATGACAGATCATAGAGCACAACATAACAACAAATATCACATCACAGAACATCCAGAACGGAACATCAACATAACAGAACAGCGCACCTTCAACGAATACGACATAACACAACATCACTCAACAGGGCATGACATAACAAAACACGATAATGACAGAACGTGACAGAACCGAACAGGACATAGCATCACAAAACATTCCACAGTATAACATGACAGAGCATAGAGCACAGCATAACAGAACATATCACATCAAATCACATCAAGAGCATGACATCATCATAACAGAACAGCACTTCGCCTTGGTGGTGCGCCGCTGTCGGCTTATTCTCTACACAGAAGGAGTTTGGCCAGGTACGCGGAATCAACGAAGCAGAAAAGTATAGCGTCTCCGATATTTTTTCTATGCGCGTGCACGTTTCCATGGGTGGAAAGCCGACGAGGGAACCAGATTTCCTGGGAAACCCCGTTCAAGGCATCCAAGGCGAACCCGAGTGTAGTGAGTCATTTTGGCGATTGGGCCATGCAGGAAGTGCAACAGCGTTTCAGCATCGACGCATACTTACGAGACTGCCGGTATGAGCCAGGAAACGAAGCGTTGGACTTGGAAAATGCGTGGTATAATGAAGTTTTCACCGATTGGCTCGTGACAGTGCCGACGTACCGCGGTGAAGTGCAAACATTGTGTTGCCCAGAAGATCAACAGTGCCACAAGAGATGCCAGGAGAAGAGAGAGAAAGAGAGAATGGCATGTCCGGAATGCAGAGTGCCTCTTTGTCAGGAATGCAAGGTAGAGGTGGACAGGCCATATCGGTGGCGACCCAGTGCGATCCCAGCAGTCCCGCGCCGGAGTTTTGCGAATGACTTGATGGCATTCTATGCGCCAGATCGCATGCACACAAGGGATGACAGTGATGGGAATGATTTGCTGCAGCCCATGCATTACGTCGATGATCTGCTTTTCGCTGGAGGTGAAGTTTCAAAACGACCAGGAAAACAGTAAGGGCGGGGAGAACTTGTTTGACAGCGTCGCAGGGTTCCACAACGGGCGTTTGGCAGCGCGAGGGAATGCCACAAGCTTCATGTTACCGTGGCAGGGCATTTTGCGAGAGCTCCGTCAGCTCGAGGAGGAAGGGCGCCAGGGAAGCGACTCTGCGGTGCCGATCGTGGGTGATAGGTTGGGGTCGGTAGTGCAAGTACTTCTGAAAATCAACGACGCCACTGGTAAGGACAACCTGCCGCGCTTCATGCATTAAGCGAATGTCCGGCGCGATGTCGTGAAGCGCCACATCAGGAAGATGAAGAAGCGCGGACACTGGGCCTTCGTGAACGTCAACTTGGAGGCGATGGAGAGAAAGGCTGATCAGTTGCCGAAGAACGGCGTGCCGCCTGAGATTGTCCGGCCGCTGCCGCATGACACCACATCTGGACAAGCTCATGGTGCAAAAAGAATGCGACGCCCTGCGATGGAGAGAGAGAGAGAGAGAGAGAGAGAGAGTGAGTGAGTGAGAGAGAGAGAGAGAGAGAGAGAGAGAGACTCTGCGGGGGCGGCTGCGCGTGACATGAACATGCGCACGCCGAGTGCCGCCGCGATGGAGAAGTCGTCGGTTGACGAAGTGGGCGCGAACAAATTGAGGCAGGGTGCGTTGGAGCATGTATCCGGCAGGTCGCCGACGGCAGGGCACGTAAGTCCAGAGCCAGGCGCAAACACTGTCGCACAGGCCGGTGCATTGGCAACCGAAGCCAAAGCTTCGCACTGCGTCTGGCAAGCGCGTGGACGGGCAGGCGCGACAGGCCGGAATGCCCGCGCGGTGGAGAGAGACGAGCACGCTCTTGTGAGGACAAGCAGAATGGGAAACAAGGCTGGCTACGTGGATATGACGACACTGCAATTTCGGCTTTGGGAGATGATGGAAACGGACGCGTCTCGCATTCGGTGCGTGGTGTATCCAGGTCGTGCGATGATGAATCAGTTTGTTCCGTGGTTTTTCGGTGTGGCATTTCCTTTCTGTCTCAAGTGCGGGGCGGGAATGCCGGACATGCCTGAGTGGCAGGAAAATGCACGACATCGACGTGGACCCGCGGCGCCGCGCGTGGAGTTGGCTCTGCGGGCACGCATCGTGACGCGTAGGGTGGAGTCTCAGTTCAGGCGTGAATGGCGGTTTGGTTTTACGCTGTCGTCGGTTTTGTTCCAAAGTTCCGTGAATATGGCCCGGCCCTTCCGCTTGGCGGACTATAGCAAGGACGGGGAGTCGGAGCGCCAGTATTCGCATGGAGAACTCGAAAAGGCAGCCGTGAGCATCGTAGAAGCTATGTATGGTACGTACAAAAATCCGTCAAATGGCAAGACCATGAACGTTCGCGGAGATTTCACGAAGCTAAAATATGCGCAGTCGCTCGATGCGATGTCGAAGCGATTGGCTGAGGGAGCCAGCGCAGCCGCTCGCAAGAGTGAAAGGGGCGAACGAGGTGCGGACGCGCATGAGGTACGACACCCATGCTGCTCGAATCGCCCATTGGGGTACCGTTTTTTTCACCATGTCCCCAGACGAGAGACACAACTTGGCAATGGCGCAGCTGTCTCGGTCGCGAAAGAAGGACCCCGTGAATCGTAGTGAAGCGCGGGCGCGTCGCGGCCCAACGCGCGGTGGGTTGTGGGAGCCGTCGCTGGCGCACAAGGATGATCTCTCAGGAGATGCCGCGACAAGACATCGGAGCGAGCAGGCGAACGAGAACGGATCGGACACAGAGGGGGCAGAGGGTGGCGACGACGTGGACATGGCAGTGCCTTTGGCGACGTTGGCAGATGCCGCGCCCGCGTCGGGCGAGAGAAGAGCTGTGCTGGCTCGGGGCCCGCTGGCGGGCGTTGACGGGTTTCGGGTCATCGTGGGCCTTGTTTTCGAGTTCATATTGGGCATGCGAGCGCGCAGACTTGCTTGGCAGCAACGCGAAGGCAGTAGGCGGGTGCTTGGGTCGTGTGGACGGGGTGCACAGCAGCATTGAAGCTCAGAAGTCGGCTGGAAGTGCGCATCTCCACGTGCAAGTCTTCGTTCAGTGTTTGCACCAGCATAGCCCGTTGTTCGAACTGCTGCAGCTGCCGACAGATTTGCTGGAGGTGCTTGGTGAAGGGTACAGGGGGTACAAGAGAAACGCGAGTCGTCAAGAGTACGCTGACGTAGAGGGCTGGAGGGCAGGAAAACGGAGGTGGAGAAGGCATGGCCAACATGCCGCGAGACCGCAGAGCTGGTCGCAGCGCCAGAATATTTACACAGCGGCCAGACTGAGGGGTTGGAAGAGACGGAAGGAGGCGGCAGGGAATCAACGAGCGGCAATGGGAGAACAGGAGGTGAAGATAAGGGCAAAGAGGAAGGGCGAACCTGGTTGCAAGAGCACCTCGGCGTCTGGGTGCAAAAGGGGCAGGAGTTTCGACAGAACCACGTGCACCAGTGGAGTAAGCGTTTGCAGCGCGTTGCACCGTCGGCACATTGTCAGAGGAAAGATGACGCGACGCAGTGCAAAAGTTTTCTCCCGCGCACGACGTGGCCCATAGATCGCGCAGTGGTGTTGTGCCACGGTTTTTGTTTGAAAAACCGTGACATGCCGCGAGCAGGGGGGAGGGGCATGACAGGGTGCTTGCACGGGCCCACGAACGAAGAGAACCTGCACGGAACGCTGCCTGCGATGCTGAGCGGCGCGGTAGGGTTGAATTTGAACAGCGATTTGCAGATCCCGCACAGGTCCCCGGTGACGGAAGCGACGCGCGATAGCTGTGTGTGCGAAGAGCGGTGCTGGGAGACGGATCGACCCATAGACGTGGTGCTGGCAGCGCAACGAGCGCAGAATGCAGCAGCGGGGTATGCGGCGGACTATCAGTGCAAGCGGCGTGCCCCGTCGTTCAACGAGGCGAGGGAGATCAAAAAGGGCCACCACGCGCTGGCGGAGCAGACGAAGGACAGGACCGCGGCGCACCGAGCGAACAGGCACATGAAAAAGGTTTCTCAGTGACATGTACGGGAGAGGCGTGGTGCAGTCAGCGCAGGAAAGTGCGAATCTGCGAGCGCACCGAGACCCCAGAGACGTGACTGCTGCTGAGAGTATCAAGACCGCGAAGACAGATATGATCCGGGGAGCAGAAGCCGCGCGCATGGCGGAACGGCTCTGTGCAGACGGGGACGGTGTCACCGTAGAAGCGTCGGGGATTCTGGAAGCGGACAAACGAGAAGGGTTGAAAAAGGTTCGAATTGCTTCTAAGAGTCCAGTGTACTTGTATGGCATGCGGCCAGTGGACGCTCCTGGTGCGCCCGACTTGGCACACATATCATTGTATGAGTGTTTTTTTTTGCGATATTGGCGCATCGAATTGGCCGCATTTCCCCGCAGCGGAGCAGAGCTGGCAGCTGCTGCCAGCAATGAGTACCAGGCGGAGCTGACGCTGTCGGGCATTCAGAAGGGCCGCAAAGCGGACCAGGAGAGAGCGGATACCGACGAAAGCGGTGCGCAGGCCGGACCCCAGTTGAAAGCCGGAATGGACTATGTGATCAAGGAGGGATGTGAGAGTTACTCGTGGGTCCCATCTCCAGATATTCCTGAGCTCGAAACATTGAGGCACACGTGGGTGCTGGTGCGAAACGAGCGCCCGAGGAACCTCAGTTTTCATGGGGCGCCACAGCCGAAACACGGAGTGGGGCAGGAGGATAGGAACGGGCTGTTGCTGATGGTGTATTTCCGGGCCTTCGCACTTCGTGACGATGAAGAGTTCGGGAGGGCCGACTGTGGAGTACCACGCCTGCGAGAGTTCCGCGGAGAGCAGGGGTCATGGGCGGAGGCGTCTTTAAAATGGTTGAGGAAAGGCATGCCATGTGAAGAAACAAAGAGGTACGTGCAGAACTACATGGGCGTGGTGGATATGCGACCAGTCACGGACGAAGATCAAGTCAAAGGCGAAGACGAGCTGTACAGCGATGAAGAACTGGATCCGCGAATTGTCGAGGTGGTGACTATACGGAAGACGCACGTTGGAGGCGCGCCCATGGAGAAAGAGGACAGGCGGACAAATGAAGACGCGGAGTGCGAAAAGGAGAAGAGCCTGGGCCAGGAGGCCACGGCCAGGGGCGACGCCGCGCGGGGCGAGAGTACGAGTCGAAAGAACGGAAAGCGCAAGAAGCACGGAGGCGACGGCGCGTTGAGGTGGGATCGTCGAGAGCGGCAGAAGGAGGCGGCGCCGGGGAGCGAAAGGTGCTCCGGAAGTAGTCGCGGCCAAGGAAGCGACGGCGTCGAGTGTGCGGAAGTGGAGATCCGGCCGTGCAGATAGCGCGCTGAACGCGAGACAACGGAGCGTCGTTGAGAAGGTGGCAGATCGAGTGTTGGCGCAAGAATTCGCGAGTTCCGCGAAGAGAGGGAAACAGGCCAGAGCCTTCCTGACATGCAGCCCCTCGTGTGGATGTTGCACGGTGGCCCGGGGGCGGGTGAGAGTTTCGTCATGCACGAGATCCGAAAGGAGCTGTTTGAAAAAGAGCTGGGGTGGACGCGCGGCATAGGTTTCCAGGCGGCAGCGTTGCAGGCTACAAACGCGTCAACTCTGGACGGGAACACGATTCGCAGTGCATTTGGGCTCGGTGTGAATAAAACGAAAGAGAAGAAGGACGCGGCGGGCGATGGCAACGCAGAGGCGAAGAAGAAAACGAAGAAAGAGCAAGTCGCGCAGCGCATGTCGCAGTGGAAGTGGCTGATAGTGGACGAGGTGAGCATGGTCAGCGCAAACTTCATTGCAGAGCTAGACTCACACTTGCGGTCGTGCATGTCAGCTGCAAGCGACACGAAGATAGGTGAAGGCGGCCTAACCAGGCCCTTCGGGGGCGTGAACGTGCTGTTCTGCTGGGATTTCTATCAATTGGAGCCGCCATCAGGGACAGCCACTAATGCGCTTCCGACGTCGTACTTGAAAAACGCAAGGAAATACGCGCCGGGTGCTACGGAGGACCACGGACAGTATATCTTTTGGGGAGCGGGTGGCGAAGGCGCAGCGCAGGGAATGACAGAGTTGACAGAGTGCAAACGCGTGGAGGATCAAGACGATTGGTTTCTCGCAGTGCAGGGCGAGTTCCGCCGAGGGAGCTGTCGGAACGCACGCGCAATTTTTTGCATGGCAGACCAACGGATGTTCCGGGGTCGTGAGCTAACGGTGCACCGATGCGCGGGAACACGCGTTGTCTCGAAGACATAGAAACAATTGCGGAGCAAAACGATCTCGAATGTGACGCTTGCAAAGCTGAGCGGGAGAAGAGAAAACTCGTTGCGACGTCGCCAGAAGATGCGCGGCTTTGGGGGGAGAAATTCCTTGAAGCTGTCGCCATTTATGCGAACCAGGACATTCGTTGCCACATTGGGAAGCAGAGAGCTGTGCAGTGGGCGAAGGAGCGAGGAGAACAGGTGCTCTGGGTCGCAGCGAGGGACCGCCCTTGCCATGGGGGGGAACAGAGGCGGCCGTGCACGGTGGAGGGTAAGGTACGTTGGCTGGTATACCACGAGAGGGAGTGCGCCAGCTTGCCCGGGTGGCTACCGTTGGCCAAGGGGATGCCCGTGGTTCTGGGTGATCACTTGGATCGGTCAAAGAAGCAGCTCGTGCGGGGGCGCGCAGCGACGATCCATGGATGGGCGTTGCACGAGGATGAGGTCGTTGGAGACGGCGACGAGGAGGTATTGATGCATCTGCCGAGAGTGATTGTGTTGGACTTCCATGCGAAATAGTGGCACCTGCCAGGGTGGGGGCCAGGGCTGCATCCGATCTTCCCATCGAAAGGGCGGCAATGGTTCTTGGACGGATATCGGAAGCATCCAGTATTGAGTGTGTAGCGCACGCAGCTCATGGTCACCCCGGCTTTGGCAGCGACGGCGCACTCTGCGCAGGGCCGGACCATGGCTGCAGTGATAGCAGACCTTGAAAGAGGGCGCGGCGTGAGTTGGATGTCAAGTTACGTTGCCATTGCGCGCGTGCGGGGACGGGAGAACTGGTTGATTTTCAGGCCTTTCGATAGGAAGCCGCACAGCGCGGGGGAGATGCCAGTCACAAAGAAATTGTTGCAGGTGCTTCGCGGGGATAAAGTGGAGTGGGATGAGTGGGAAGAGGAACTAATGCCACGAGACCAGTGCGAGCGCTGCCGGCGGAGGTTGTTGGTAGAGGCGTTCACGAAGTACGAGTTCCAGAGAAAGGAAAGGCCGGCGCTCTGTAAAGAGCGCACGAAGGAGATGAAAAACGCGGGCGAGAAATGGCGCAAAACGCGCAGAGGGTGGGCAACGAGAGCAGACAATGACAACGCGGCCGACGACGGGGAGAAGAAACATATTAGGACAATGGATTGCGCGAAGCGCAGCCATGTCAAAGCCAAGCAGAAATCGCGGAAAGACAACGCGAAGTGGAGGGGGAGAGTCTGCACTGTGCGATGTACGAACGATAAGTGTCTGTCGCTGTATGATGACATGGCGGAGATGTCGGAAACTCAGAAGAAGCTCAATGCTGCGGGCCAGAGGTTGTGTCGGAAATGTGCGGAAGAACGTCAGAGGGCGACGCCCGCGTCGACTAATGTGAAACGCGTGAAATGTGCGGAAGAACACGAGAGGAGAACGCGCGAGTTGAATCATGGGAAAAGCGTGGTCACATTGCGGTGTTCGAACGGCGTCTGCCTGTCGGAGTTCCAAGAGGGGGCGGGGATGTCCGAAGCTCAGCAGAAGCACAATGCTGCGGGGGAAAGGCTCTGTCGTAAATGCGCGGAAGAACGAGAGAAGGCGGTTTTGCGGTCGAATTATGAAGCAGGGAATCGCAAACGGAAGGCGGAGGCGGAAGCGAAGGCGCTGACGTGCGCGGCGTGCGGAGAGGCGTTCTCAGACGCGAAACATTTGAAGCCTAATCAAGTGGAAGATCATCGAAAGGCGAAAGGAGCGAAAGTGGTGTGCGGAGACTGCACGGAACCCGGGTTCACAGCCCGCAGTTACCAGGGGTATCATTGCAGCGGCGCGTGCAAGAGAAGACTACCGAAGTCGGCGTTCACCGTGAACCCTGCCCATGCCGCGCGCGATGCCAAAAAGGGCACCCTGAAATGCAAGACTTGCAAATGATGCCCAATCGGGCGCGCGTGCCGGGGGCGAAAGGGGGAGGGGGAGAGAGAGGGATGGGGGGCGAGGCGAGGGAGGAAGAAGAGGACATGGAGGAGGCGGAGAGGGAGGGGGAAGAGGAGGGAGACACAGAGACAGGGCGGTATGGGCACTCCCGACGCGCACGCGCGCCGCCGTGACGTGCGGCGAGGGAGGGCGGCGACGGCGGCCTCCTTCCTCCCTCCGCCCCAATGATGGCACTCCAGGGAGGTATGGGCACCCCCGGTTACGGACGCGGCTTGCTCGGACACGACATGTCCCGCGGACAGGGTCGACGGATGTCCCGCGCAATGTCCCGCGCGACGCAATAAAAAACACCCTGGGGCGCGGCTTGCGCGGTGATTGCAGGAATCTCTTGGGTGGCTTCTCGCGGGACTCTTGGAGGCAGTTTCGGAACCTCTTGGGGGCCGTTTTGGGGCCGTTTGGGGCTCTCTTGGGGGCCTTTTTGGGCGTCGAGGGGGGCGTCTTGGGGGCCTCTTGGGGCCTCTTGGGGCCTTCTGGGGCCGTCTTCGAGCGGAAGGCTCGGATTCTCGGTTCAAGCTCCCCCTCTTGGGCCCCTCGTGAGGCCGTCTTGGGGCCCTTTTGGGCCGTCCTGGGGGCCTCTTGGGCCGTCTGGCGCCCTCTTGGGCCGACTTGGGCGCCTCTTGGGGGCCTCCTGGGCGGTCTTGGGGTGCTCTTGGGCCGTCTTCAACGCCGCGAAGGCCGACACGTTGCATTTGATGAAAATGTAGGAGAGAGGAGGGTGGAGGGAGGAGGGAGCAGGAGGGACCGAGGATGGCGGAGGAGAAGAGGACGAGCGGGAGGAGGAGGTGAAGGGGGAAACGGAGGAGGAAATGGAGGAGGAGATGGAGGAGGAAACGGATGGTGACGATGATGATGATGATGATGATGATGATGATGATGATGATGATGATGATGATGATGATGATGATGATGGTGATGGTGATGGTGATGATGATGATGATGATGATGTTGCTGATGTTGTTGATTCTGGTTTGATGATGCTGCTGATGATGATGATGAGGTTGAGGTTGAGGTTGGCGGTGATGACGATGATGATGCTGATGCTGAAGATGGTGATGAGGATGGCGATGCTCATGTTGATGTTGTTGATGATGATGGTGATACGGATGATGATTGTGATCGTGATGGTGATGGTGATGGTGTAGATGATGCTGATGATGATACTGAGAATGCTGACGATGATGATTGTGATGATGATGATTCTGACGATGATGACGATGATCATGATGATGATGATGATGATGATGATGATGATGCGGTTGTTGCTGTTTACGGTGATGGTGATGTTGATGGTGATGATGGTCTTCATGCTGATGATGACTATGATATGATGATGATGACGATGCTATGATGTTTAGGATGATGAGGATGAGGAGGAGGAGGGATGATTAGAGAGGGAGGGAGGGGGAAAGGAAAAAGAGGGGGGGGAAGGGGACAGGGACAGGGAGTAGTTTGTGAGCATGCTGAGGAGAAGGATTCGCCAGCGAAGAACGCTTTCGAAGCTGGTGCCGAGTATCTTCTGTGGTGGCACGTGCGGCCCTTCCTCTCAGGTGGTGCACGCTGGGCGCGGCGAGACGTGGCTCGGCAAAAGGCGCCTTCCTTTCGCGTTGTCAAGTGTGCGACGCAACAACAACACGGGGTCGTATGCGCCGACACTCTCGCGTAAGCTTCCCGCGTAAGGTGGCGCGTAAGCGCCCTCGCTTCGAATGTAGCGTGCCGCGCCAGCGGCCCGCGTAAGCCACCGCGTAAGGTCGCAGTTCAATCTCGCGTAAGTCCCGTGTCTTTTCGTCGCTCAAGTGGATTGGCATGTGGCCCAGCGTTCAGTCAGGATCTGGCGAGCGTGCAAATAGTATCACGCAGGGTTCATGGCTGGCGGGCGGACAAGGGATGGCGACACTAGGAAGGCGTCCAACCTCCTTCCTGACACACCAAGTTTTCGGAGGCCCGCCTCAAGTTGTCAGAGCGATGCGTGTCCTTCAAATGGTAGGTTCGACCTCGCCACAAAAAAGTAACGGCCCGCCATGAGGAGGAATGGGGAGTAGAAGGACGGGGAGGAGGAGGAGGAGGAGGAAGAGGAGGAGGAGGAGGAGGAGGAAGAGGAAGAGGGGGAAAAGGGAGAGGTGCGCATTCACGAGATGCTTGTTTTTACCCTTTCCCTCTCCTTCCCTCCCACTCCTTATCATTCCCACCACTTTTTCTCTTGTTCGCCGCGCGGCGCCAATGCACTTACAAGGATAGTTGATGACGCATCGCGCATCCCAACCAGCCCATCCAGCATCAATGCCCAGGTAAGTTGCATGGATCAGGGAGGTGTGGGAGCACGCAGTGGAACAAAGAGGGAGGGCCCACGATGGGCGGGGGCCGGGCGTGGTCAGTTGACGTCCCCCGATCTTTCCTCGGGGCCCATTTCGATCCGATCGATCCGGTTCGATATTGATTCCGGCCAGCCCGATCCGAGTCGGCTATTATATTCCCACGATGCGATGCGTCCCGCGGCTTGCATGTCGCGTGCGGCCGATGCGATTCGATTCTGGCTCCGTGTCGGTGCGGGCTGTTTCGATGCTTGTTCCGACTGGATCTGACTGATCGATTCGACGCTCACCGCTCCTGCTCTCCTTCCTCCCCGAAGGATCAAGATCTTTCCAAATGCAGGTTCGGCCTCCATTCTGGAGGCTGTTTGTTTGGTCGTCCATCCTGCAGGTTCTTCCCTCTCCCAGAGCAGAGATTCGACCTCCGTTTGGGGCCGATTTTTTATCTCCTGGCGATGCCGTTATTGCCGGGGGGAGGGAGGGGGCGAGGGGGCTGCTAGCGTCACGTTTTGCGCCGGCGCCGTCTGGGACTTAGCTACACCTAGCAATTCCCAAACGGCGCCAGCGCGAACCGTGACGTTACCAGTGGGGGGAGGGGAGAGGGGGTCTTCCCCAGTTACGGCCGCCATCGCGAATATTAAAAAACGTGCTCTTGGCAAGCTCTCGATCATTTGGGCCAGCCAGCTCCTGCTTCACCGCCTACCAAAGCACCCCAACCCAGCCCGAAGGCCCACATTCGCCCTCCATTCCCAGTGGGCGTCGGGGAACATGGGAAAAAAACACACGTGGATCCCATACCCATCGGTCGTTGAAAGTAGTTTTTTTTTAGATTCCCATATTCTAATATACTTTCAGCGCTCTTACTTCAATGATCGAGTGGCTTCACCTTTTCCGTCCTCCTTAGAAGGGGGCGGACGGAACCCTATCTATTTTCAACGCCTTCCTACTTCATGCTTCTACCTACTTCTTCCGACCGATGGGTTCCCCCCCCAGACCCGAAATCTGGTTCTTCGAGTTAGGTCGGGGTGGTCTGGCAGGCAGTCACTGCTCCCTCTCCTGGGCCCTGGCCCCCGGGGCCGCGACCAGTTGCGGGCCCCTGTGGAGCCAATCGGTGCCGGGGGATCGGACACCCCCGCTGGGGGTTCCCTCGGCTCGTGGCGGTCGAAGTGGGCACGGAGAGAAGGGGTACGGCGCCCAGACAGCAGTTCCTGCTCATCTTGAACAGGACTCGCTGTCCGCGCCGCCGCAGACATCGTTCACTGATTCATTGAAGACAAGAAGCCGCCTGCCCAACAGCGGCCGCTGTCGGTTTTGGAGAACACTTGTTGCTGGGAATTGTACCCATTTCTTCCGTACCCCGTCCGGGCGTCCAAACCGGCGACTGCAATGGGTGTGGCCATTCATCCGGAGAAGAACACACGCCATAAGCATAAGAGTTAGGCGCTCCGCGCGGTTTCCTTGGATCCGCGTTGGGGCCCGCCCCTGGCGCGCTCCGCGCGCCGGGGAGGAGGGTCCAGCGCAGATCCAAGAAATCTGCGCAGAGCGCCAAAAGTTCATGCTTATGGCGTTTTTTACTTCTTCTAGTTGCGCCAGGGTGTGGTTTGCGATCGGCGCCTGTGGGGCCTGGGGGGCACGACGCTGTCCTCGCCGAGTCTTCTCAAAGCGCGGCGGAGAACTCTATCGAAGTCCCCGCCTGCCCCCCAGGGTGCCCCCCAGGGTGCCCCCCAGGGTGCTGGTGGCAGACCACACCCTTTGCAAACCACACCCCTCGGAGTCGCGGATTCCCTCGGCTGCAGACGCTGCCTCGAGGTCTGCACCCCAGCTGACGCTCCAGAGGTCTGACCCGCCTGGAGGCAGGGTTAACACGCGTGATTGCCTCGCACGCGGGCCTCGCACCTCGGGCCTCGCACGCGGGCCTCTCGCCGCCCCCCCCTGGTTTTGCGTCCGGGTCGGCTCGCGCTGCCCCGTGCCAGTGAGCGGCCTGCCGCTGCGCGCTGGATCCGGGTGTAGTCCGTTATCCCCCGGGGTTCGTCCGATGTGTCCCTGCGCTCTCTCGCCCCCCCCCCTCTTCCTCCTCGGCCTCCGCCGCCGCCTCCTCCTCCTCCTCCTCCTTCCTCCTCCTTCCTCCTTCCTCCTCTGCCTCCGCCTCCGCCTCCGCCTCCTCCTCCTCCTCCTCCTCCTCCTCCTCCTCCTCCTCCTCCTCTCCCGCGTCACGGCGTGTGTCTGCTCCACCTGCTGGTGGAGGGTGAGAGCGGCATACAAGAGCAGCTGCTGTCTCGGTGCCTCCCTGGTCGCATCCCTAGGTACCTCTGATAGCGTCGTGGTGTGGAGGCATTCGTGCTCTAATGTAAAATCGGGCACGTCCCTCGGAAGGAATCTGCAAAAATGTCAAAAAAAAGTTAGGGGACGATTTTCTTGCATTGTTGGTTGTTTAAGTATTTTAGAGTTTAGGTCCAAACTCTGCCTGTAGGGGGACAGGCCCGACCTAATTCTAATGCTGGTAGCTGAGGCTTGGTGTCCGCTCCCATCTTCTCCCTCCAACTGAAAAGCGATGCTTCCCGGGCGAACAAAAAAGTTGTGGACATCGGTTTCGGTGGAGCTCCCCTGGAGGCCACGAGACGCGTGAGGGGCGTGCCGAAACGGAGGCGGTGGTGTCGTGCAGGCGCTGCCATTAAGGCCAAAGGTGGAGCCCTGTATAGGGGCACGAGACGTATGAGGGGCGTGCCGAAACGGGCGAGGTGGTGCCATGCGGGCGCTGCCATGGGGGCCCTAGGTGGAGCTCCGCATAGGCCACGAAGCGTGTGAGGGTGTGCCGAAACCGGCGCGGTGGTGCCATGCGGGCGCTGCCATTGGGGCCTTCGGTTAAGCTCCCTGTGGGGCAACGAAGCGTGTGAGGGGTGTGGTGTGCCGAAACGGTGGTGCCATGCGGGCGCTGCATCTGAGGCCTTAGGTGGAGCCCCGTATGGGGCCACGAAACGTATGAGGGGCGTGCCAAAACAGGCGCGGTGGTGCCATGCGGGCGCCGCAATTGGGTCATTCGGTGGAGCTCCCCATGGGGCCACGAAACACGTGAGGAATGTGACGAGATGATTGCGGTGGTGCCATGCGGGCGCTGCCATTGGGGCCTTCGGTTAAGCTCCCTATGGGGCCACGAAACGTATGAGGGGTGTGCCGAAACGGGCGCGGTGGTGCCATGCGGGCGCTGCCATTGGGACTTTCATGGGGCCACGAACTGTTTAAGGGGTGTGCCCAAACGAGCGCGGTGGTGTCATTCGGGCGCTGCCATTGTGGTTTTCGGTGGGGCTCCTTATGGGCCACGAAGCGTGTGAGGGGTGTGCCGAAACGGACGCGGTGGTGATAGGCGGGCGCTGCCACTGGGGCCGTAATTTGGTGGAGCTCCCTATGGGCCCACGAAACGTGTGAGGGGTGTGCCGAAACGGAGGCGGTGGTGCCATGCGGACGCTGCCATGGGGGCCTTAGGCGGAGCTCCTTATGGGCCGACGAAACGTGTGAGGGGTGTGCCGAAACGGGAGCAGTGGTGCCATGCGGGCGCTGCCCCTGGGGCCTTCGGTGGAGCTCACTATGGGCCCACGAAACGTGTGAGGTGTGTGCCGAAACGGATGCGGTGGTGCCATGCGGGCGTTGCCACGAGCCCATTTGGAAAAAAAACCGGCGATCACGCGCGTGATGGGCCCCGCCCCCCTCCCCCTGTAGTCACGTCATTGCGGTCGTCCGGTGGCGACCGCGGACGTCTAGTGGCGCCCGCAGGCTACTGTGGTGTTCAGAGGCATGTTGTTGTGATCGCAGGGGCGCTGTGGTACTCGCGAGGTATAGTTGCGCTTGCGTGCGTGCCGCGTGGTGCTTTCAGGGACGCAGTGTTGTTTTGTTGCTGAGAGGCATTGGCGCGGCGGTCGGAGCGCGGCGCTCGCAGTTGCAGGCGCTGAGTGGTGTATGCGGGCACTGAATGCGCACACGGGCGCTGTCTAGTATATGAACGTGGCGGTGTTCATAGTCACTGTGGCGCGCGCAGGCACTGCGGGCTCAAATGCAGGGGGCCGTGTCCAGGGTAAGAAAAAAGGAGGGCGAGGAGGATGGGGAGGAGGAGGAGGAGGAGGAGGAGGCGGAGGAGGAGGAGGACAACGATGACGAAGACGAGGAGGACGGGGAGGAGGATGAGGACCTTCTCCAGTTCTCAATCGCCAAATCATCACCAGGACAACGTGAGGGAGGAGGAGGAGGAGGACCTTCTCCCGTTCTCAATCGCCCAATCATCACCAGGACAACGTGAGGGTGCAACGTCAGGCTGAGGGGAAGGTTCCGCTGGCTTCCGGGGGGTTCGCCTGCTCCTGCAGGGTTCTCTCGCCGCGGGATGCTTCCCAGCAGCTGCGCCTCGCCGAGAGGCGTGCGGGGCCGCCCAGAAGTGCGCGCGGACTTTTCGGAGCGGCGCTGGACCGCGCTCCGCCGGAAGCACCGCCAGGCGGTAGCGCCGAAGCGAGAACCCCGCGCGGACTCCGAAATGTTCCGTTTATGTGGTGCAAGCCATTGCCGATTATTGTTAGTATTCTTATTGCGTCCATTTTTGTTGGTATTATTATTACTACTACTACAACTCCTACTACTATTACTACTACAACTCCTCCTCCTCCTCCTCCTCCTCCTCCTCCTCCTCCTCCTCC
>CAUYUJ010008737.1:0-20264 GCA_963575745.1 Prorocentrum cordatum | reverse complement strand
ACTACTTCTACTACTACTACTACTTCTACTACTACTACGACTACTACTACTACTACTACTACTACTACTACCATTACTAGTGCTACAACTACGATTGCTACTACCACGATTACTCGTGCTACCACATTCCTCGCTACCATCCGTACCACCGCCCGCCACTAGTAGTACGACTACTACTACTACTACTACTACTACTACTACTACTACTACTACTACTACTACTACTACTACTACTACGACTACTACTACTACTACTACTACTAGTAGTACTATTTCTACTATTACTACTCTCTCTACTCCTAGTGCTACTACTTTCGCTACGTTTGCTACTCCTTCTATGACCACGAGTGCTACGATTATTATTGTTATTACTACGATTCGTATTACTACTACTACTACCACCATTATGTTGAATACTAATACCAATACGAATAATAGTTCTACTACTAGTACTTCCAATACTACTACTACTACTACTACTACTACTACTACTACTACTACTACTACTACTACTACTACTACTACTACTACTACTACTACTACTAACTAATACACTAAGTAACTACTATCTACTATATAACTACTACAACTACTACTACCACTACTACCACTACTACTACTACTACTACTAACTACTACTATCACAAACAAACTAACTATTACTATGTTATCACTAATCACTCCTACTAAACTACTAACTCTACTACTATTAACTAACTAACTACCAATTATTATTACTACTACTACTACTACTACGACTACGACTACGACTACTACTACTACTACTACTACTACTACTACTTCTTCTTTTACTACTACTACTACTACTACTACTACTACTACTACTACTACTACTACTACTACTACTACGACTAGTAATGTTGCTGCCACTAATATTATTACTATTCCGACGACTGCTACTGCTACTTCTGTTGCTAGTGCTTGCGCACCGCCGCCGGACCCCAGGCTATGCGGTGCTCGCGCGCGCTGCGTTCACAGGCGTCGTGGTGTTCACAAGCGCTGTGGCTTTTTTCCGGCTGTGTAGCGTGCGCACGCGATGTGTATTTACAGGTGTTGTGGTGTTCGCAGGCGCTGTGTTCACAGGCGCCTTGATGTTCACAGGCGCTGTGGTGTTCACGGACGCTGCGTTTTTCAAAAACATTGTGGTTTTCACAGGCACGTCGTGTTGATCGGAACGCACGCTTTTGTGGCGCTGGCCACAGGCACGTCGTGATTGTCGGGCCGCATGCGATTGATTTTCGCAGGCGCACTACGGTGCTTGCGAGCATGTTGCAACACCGCAGGCGCACCTCCGCTGCGACATGATCGGCACGACGGAATCTCTCCCCCGATCACGCGCGTGATCGGCCCGAATTAACGAACGGGCTCCACAGGGGTCTTCGGTGGAGCTCCTCATGGGCACGAAACGTGTGAGGGGTGTGCCGACACGGGAGCGGTTGTGCCATGCGGGCGCTGCCCCTGGGGCCTTCGGTGGAGCTCTCTATGGGGTCACGAAGCGTGTGAGGTATGTGCCAGAACGGATGGGGTGGTACCATGCGGGCGTTGCCGCTTGGATTTTCGGTGGGGTTCACTATGGGGCCACGAAGCGTGCGAGGAGTGTGCCGTAATGAACAGAATGGACATACATAGGGCAGAAGCAAGGGATGGGAGGAGGGAGGAACTGGAGGGAAGGGCAGGGGGTGACGAGGGCGGGGCGCTGTCTCTTCAAAATGAGGACTTAGCGCCATAGGATAAGTCGGGCACGTGAGGAAAAATGCAAGCATAGTCAAAAAGTAGTTTGGGGACGACATGGACGATTTCTTTTTACTATGTTTGATCATGTTGGGGTATTGTTTGGCTATGTTTCATTTTTCGTTCGAAATCCGCCTGTAGGGGGACACGCCCGACCTAACGCTACCCCCCTCAGAGTACAGCCTTTTCAGCCTGGTGGCATGCCACGAGGCCACCGCTGCTGCCCAGCGCACCAGAGACAGCAGGGGCTCCCTGAGCTGGTCTTGGCCTTGTTCTCTCTCTCTCTCTCTCTGGGCTCCTCGCCCCCTGAAGAGATGCGACGCTGCGAACAAGCTGGGGCACCGCGGGAGATCACGACTGGAACCCCAGACCTCCACGGCATTCTCCAGGAGCGAAAGAAGGAGGTACACGTGCATGAATCCACGCTGGTTTCGGGAGTTCGCATTGCGCGAATGTTCGTATCATGCGGCCGGAGGTTTGCGTGGATCCGCGCTGGGCCGCCCCTCCATGGAGCGCGGAGCGCGCCAGGGGCGGCGCTGGAGGCGCCGCCAGGGGGCCCCAGCGCAGATCCAAGAAATCCGCGCGGTGAGCAGGAAGCTTATGCCTACCATGCAGTTTTTACCAGTCGACGGGCTAACGGCGATGCAGGTAACGTTAAGTCGAGCACGTCCTTCTACAGGAGGAAGATTCAAAAATAGCCAGAAAATCGTATGGGGACGATTTGTTGACCATTGTTTAGCGTTTTTAAGGCATTTGGGGGGCATTTGTTTTTTATACTCTTGCACAGGGTGTCTAGAGCTCCGACCACTTTATTTCGGCGTCGTCGTCGCTCCCCCCCAGCTGCCTTGTGCCCTTCATGTGTTGCTATATGTGTCGCTGTGTGCCTTGTGCCCTTCATGTGTCGCTATGTGTCGCTGTGTGTCGCTATGCGTCGATATGTGCGTGTGTCGATACATGTCTCTATATGTCGATATGTGTCGACATGTGTCGCTATGTGTCGCCCCCCAGCACCCCAGCGCACCGCCCCCTCCGCCCCGACGACTTTATTTCGGCGTCGTCGTCGCCCCCCCCCTCCCCAGCACCCCGGCGCACCGCCCCCTCCGCCCCGACCAACTTTTATTTCGCGTCGTCGTCCCCCCCCCCCTCCCGCTCCCCAGCAGCCCAGAACAGCGCTCTGCTACCCTCCGACCGACGACTTGATTTCGGCGTCGCCGTCGCCCCCCCCCCCTCTCCCTCTCCTCAGCAGCCCAGTGCGCTGCCCCCTCCGCCCCGACCACTTGATTTCGGCGTTGTGTCGACATGTGTCGCTATGTGTCGCTCCCCAGCACCCCAGCGCACCGCCCCCTCCGCCCCGACGACTTTATTTCGGCGTCGTCGTCGCCCCCCCCCCTCTCCCTCTCCTCAGCAGCCCAGCGCGCTGCCCCCTCCGCCCCGACCACTTTATTTCGGCGTTGTGTCGACATGTGTCGCTATGTGTCGCTCCCCAGCACCCCAGCGCACCGCCCCCTCCGCCCCGACGACTTTATTTCGGCGTCGTCGTCGCCCTCCCCCCCCCCCTCTCCCTCTCCTCAGCAGCCTAGCGCGCTGCCCCCGCTGCCCCGACCACTTTATTTCGGCGTCGTCGTCTACTCCCAGCTCTATCTCCGTCCGATTTTCCTCTCTCTACTTCTTTTTGTCGTTATTTCTACGCGTCGCACCCCCCCCCCATCCCCCTCTTCCCCATCAGCCCAGCGCGCCGCCCCATCCCCCCCCGACCACTTTATTCGTCGTCGTCGTCGTCACCCCCCACCCCACCCCTTCTCCCCAAGCAGCCCAGCCCAGCGCACCGCCCCCTCCGCTCCGACACATTATTTCGGCGTCGTTCGTCGCCCCCCCCCCCCAAAACCCCCCACCCCCTATCCTTTTCTCCCCAGCAGCCCAGCGCGCCGCCCCCGCCGCCCCGACCATTTTATTTCGGCGTTGTGTCGACATGTGTCGCTATGCGTCGCTCCCCAGCACCCCAACGCACCGCCGTTCTTGCACAGGGTGTCTAGAGTTCCGACCACTTTATTTCGGCGTCGTCGTCGCTCCCCCCCAGCTGCCTTGTGCCTTTCATGTGTCGCTATATGTGTCGCTGTGTGCCTTGTGCCCTTCAAGTGCCGCTATATGTGTCGCTGTGTGTCGCTATGCGCCTCCATTTGTGCGTCGCTATGTGTCGTTGTGTGTCGCTATGCGTCGATATGTGTGTGCGTGTGTCGATATATGTCTCTATATGTCGATATGTGTCGACATGTGTCGCTACGTGTCGCTCCCCAGCACCCCAGCGCACCGCCCCCTCCGCCCCGGCGACTTTATTTCGGCGTCGTCGTCGCCCCCCCTCCTCTCCCTCTCCTCAGCAGCCCAGCGCGCTGCGCCCTCCCCCCCGACCATTTTATTTCGGCGTCGTCGTCGCCCCCCTGTCCTTTTCCCATTTATTTCGGCGTCGTCGTCGCCCCCCCCCCTCTCCCGAGCAGCCCAGCGCGTCGCCCCCTTCGCCCCGACTACTATATTTCGGCGTCGTCGGTCCCCCCCCCCTTCTCCCCGGCAGCCCAGTCCAGCGCGCCGCCCCCCTCCGCTCCGACCATTTTCTTCTCTGCACGAGGTTGTCTAGAGGTCCGACCATTTTTTATTTTCGCGTCGCCCCCCCCCCCCTTCAGAAAAAAAAAAACCCCCGCGTCCTCAGCGCCAGAGTGGCGCCCCCGCGCCGTGGCTCTCTGCCACAAGCCACCCCGCGTCCCCAGCGCCCCAGCGGGGGCCTCGCCCACTGCCCCCTTCCGCCGCGAACGCTTTATCCCGCGTCGCCCCCCCCGCCCCCCCAGCGCCAGTGTGAGGCCCTCGCGCCGTGGATTTCTGCCCCGAGCCCACCGCGTCCCCAGCGCCCCAGCGGGGGCCCCGCCCACTGCCCCCTCCGCCACGAACGCTTTATCCCGCGTCGCACCTCCCCCCCTCCGCGTCCCCAGCGCCAGAGTGGGACCCCCGCGCCGTGGTTCTCTGCCCCAAGCCCCACCGCGCCCCCAGCGCCCCAGCAGGGTGAGCCCCCGCCCACTGCCCCAGTCCGACACGAACGCTGTATTATAAACGCGTCGCCCCCACCCCCCCCCCACCGCGTCCCCAAGCGCCAGAGTGGGACCAACGCGCCGTGGCTCTCACTGCCCCCTCCCCCCCCCCGCCTACCCCACACACAGCGCCCCAGCGGGGGCCCGCCCACTGCCCCCTTCCGCACTAACTAGCTTCATCCATCGTCGCGCCCGCACTCCAACCTCAACCCACCTTCCACCCTTCCCGTCCCCGCGTCCCCGCGTCCCCAGCGCCCCAGTGGGGACTCCGCCCCGTGCCCTCTTCCGCCCCGGCAATTTTATTCCGCGCCGCGACGCACGCCACCTCCCCCCTTCCCACCCTTTCCCCAGCGCCCCAGTTGGACCCCCGCCCCGTGGCCCTCTGCCCCAAGCCCCGCCCAGTGCCCCCACCGCCCCGACAGTTTATTCCGCGTCGCGGCAAACACTACCACCCCTCCTCCCACCCGCCAGCCAGCGCGCCCCTCCGCCCCGACCCCTTCATTTCGGCACGGCACACCCCTCCGCCCCGACACCTTTATCTCGGCACGGCACACCCCCTACGCACCCCCCCCCCACACCCACCCCACCAGCCAGTGCGTCCCAGCGCCCCAGGGGACCTCCGCCCCGTGCCCACTATCTCGCTCCGAGCGCTTTATTTCCGCGTGGCGACGTCACCCGCCTCCCCAACACCAGCCAGCGCGACCCTCCATCCCCCCCCCGCATCCACCCACCCACCAGCACCGATCAGCCAGTGCGCCCCTCCGCCCCGACCCCTTTATTTCGGCACGGCACACCCCTCCGCCCCGACCCCCACCAGCACCCACCAGCCAGTGCGCCCCTCCGTCCCGACCCCTTTATTTCGGCACGGCACACGCCTCCGCCCCGACCCCTTTATTTCGGCACGGCACACACCCTCCGCCTCCACCCGCCCACCAGCCAGCGCGCCCCTCCGCCCCGACCCCTTTATTTCGGCACGGCACACCCCCTACGCCCCCCCCCACCCCACCAACCAGCCAGCGCGCCTCTCCGGCCCGACCCCTTTATTTCGGCACGGCACACCCCTCCGCCCCGACCCCTTTATTTCGGCACTGGCAACACCCCCGTCACGCCACCCCCAACCCACACCCAGCCCGCCGCCCGAAAACTCACGCCTTCACCACCGTCACCTTCATATTCAGAACCACCATACCCCTCCGCCCCGACACCTTTATTTCGGCCACAGGCACACACGCCCCTACGCCCCCCACCCCCCCCACACAATGAGCCAACACAGCCAGTGCGTCCCAGGATGTGCATTGGTACATCCGGCCCCGTGCTCCCTCCGCTCCCAGCGCCTTTATTCCTCGTCCGACGCAACACGAGCCTCCCCCCCCTCCCCACCTGGACTTGGGCCCGTAGCTGTGCCCAGAGTGCGATGCCTTGCCCCCAACTTCCCCCCTCCTCTCCACCTCCTCCTCCTCCTCCTCCTCCTCCTCCTCCTCCTCCTCCTCCTCCTCCTCCTCCTCTTCCTCCTCCTCCTCCTCCTCCTCCTCCTCCTCCTTCCCCTTCCTTTTTGTGCAAGAGCCATGGCACACGTGCCACTTGTTTTTCGCCCGAAATCCCCCAGGGGGAAAGGCCCTACCTAAAGGTAACGGCGATGTAGGTTTGGGTATTGTGGGAACGCGCGGCTCGTGCTTTCCTACAATGCGCTGTGTCGCTTTCGTTCGATCCATTCGCAGACTGGAACTGCAGGAAAGCGTGACTCGTGATGTCCTACAATTCGATTCCCAACATCGCCTCTAAGCCACATCGCCAATCTTCTCCTCGTCCCATGCCCGTGCCCGGGGGCCCCGTGATTGGCGCCGCTGGCCGCGTTGTGCCGGCGGCAGCCCTCCCCTCGGCCAGGGGCGCGTGGCGTGGCTTGCCCGAGCCCGGGGACGCCATCGCGTCCCTCAGCGTGGAGGGCATGGCGGTCTCGGAGGACCCCAGACGCTCGGGGCCTCCCAGATGGGGTCCGAGTGGATGGGGTCGGGGGATCGTGCAGCATCGCCGATGCATCGCCGATGCGGCTCGATGTGGAGCCCGATTTGCTTCACGTCGACGTCGCCGATGCATCGCCGACGTCGACGATGCGTCGCCAGTGCATCGCCGATGCATTGTCGATGCATCGGCGATGCGGCGCGATCCTCCGACCCCATCCACTCGGACCCCATCCTGGTCTGCAGTCGTCGTCGTCGTCGTCGTCGTCGTCGTCGTCGTCGTCGTCGTCGTCGTCGTCGTCGTCGTCGTCGTCGTCGTCCTCGTGGCTTGTGGCTCGTCGCTCGTCGCTCGTCGCTCATCGTTGCCGTGCGCGCGGACGCGGCTGGAGCCTGTTTTTATTCCCGGCCGATGATGGAAATCATTTGGGGGGTGGAGGGGATCGATGACGTCACGTTTCGCGCCGGCGGCGTCTGGGAATGCCAGGAATGGCGGAGGACGGGTAGCATCAGCATGTAGGTGGCGATCTGCACCACAACACCTGTGTACACACAGTGCCTGCGTGCACCACAGCGCTTGTGTACACCACACCGCCTATGTACACCACAGCACCCGCGTGCAACATAGCGTCAGTTTGTGCCACCGTGCTTGCGGGCACAACAGCTCTTGTGTACACCACAGCGCCTGCGTACACCACATCAGCCGTGCGAAACACAGCACCATTGTTGCATATATAATGTTAGAAGGAACCCTTCTGACAAAATGGAGCGCTTGTGGATTCCACAGAAATCAATAGAAAGGAATTCTTTGGATAAAGGAGCGCCGCTGGAATCTACGAGTCCTCCCGAGTCCGCCCGCACCACCCTAACTCCTCCCATCTGCTTCCAGAAGGCTCCAGCTAAATTGGCTGTCCGAGAACCAACTGGACCGATTCAATAGACCATTCTGCGGTGCACTCTGAGATGCGCACGTGCGCTGTAGCGCCAACCCGCACGACAGGGGGTAAGGAGGAGGAGGAAGAGGAGGAAGAGGAGGACGAGGAGGAGGAGGAGGAGGAGGTGGAGGTGGGAGGAGGGAGGAGGGAAGAACGTCGCATTCGATTATCAGCACTTTCCTGGCGTGGCGTTTAGTTGTCCGCAGCAGATTCTCACATAAATGCTCCTTTTGCCTGTCCTATGCACGCAGGCGCTGTGGTGGACACCAGCGCTGCGTTGCACGCGGATCGTGCACAGGTGCTGCGGTGCACGCAAGCATTGTGGTATACACAGGCGTTGTTTTGCACATGATTGCTGCGGTGTACACAAGTGCACTGGCGCTGTAGTGTACGCAAGCATTGGGTGCACGCAGGTGTACGGTGCACGCAGTGCTCAAGTGTTTCGGTGTACGAAGGCACGCGCCTTGTGGTGCACGCGAGCGTTGTGGTGTACACGTGGGGCAGATCGCCACCTGCATGCTGCTCGCGTCGTCGCCGTCGTCGTCGTCGTCGTCGTCGTCGTCGTCGTCGTCGCTCATCGCTCGTTGCGTCGTGCGCGCGGGCGCGGCTGTGGTGCCGGAGCCACACGGCGGGGGGGGGGCGTTACGTCATACCCCCCTCCCGCTCCCCCCATGACGCCCGCCGTCATCGCCGAACAAAAAGAAACGCGCTCTAGTAGACATCCACCAGAAGCCTTCGAGTGGGGGATCGACGAATTGCAGAATTGCCTTCTACCCCAAAGTTGATTCCCCGTCGAGTCTACGAAAAGTGCGCAGAACGTTCCCCCAAAGCGGATTTCACGTCGAATCTACGCACAGTGCTTAGAAAGTTCCGTAGACCTACGGAGCATTCTATGTATCTTCTATGGACTCGGCGGAAATATCAATCTGGGGGCAATTCAATTCTGTAGTTGGTTCCCTCTTCGAAGTAGAGGCCTCCCAGATGGGGTCGGAGGATCGCGCCGCATCGCTGATGCGTCGGCGATGCGGCTCGATGTGGGGCCCGATTTTCGCCGGCGCCGATACACCGCCGACGTCGTGAATGTATCGCAATTGCATCGGCGATGCATCGGCGATGCGGTGCCGTTCACCGACCCCATCTCCTCGGACCTCATCTGGGAGGCCTCTCAGAAGGGCGCGCGCGGCGGGCGGCAGACCCTGACTTGAGTCGGGGGGAGAGGGAGGGGAGGAGGAGGAGGAGGACCAGTGTAAACCCAAGAGTCATCAACGATGTTGGAATAAACCCTCTTTCCAAACCCCCTCCGCATAGGCCCCTACAACGTTTCATTTCAAAATTGAGAGAACTGCTTCGTTGGAAGACATCCATTTGAAGACCCTGAAGCACGCAAAAGCATTGTTCGCGGGATTGCAACGCCACGGATCAACCTAACTGTTGCGTTTGGGCGATCCAGAGTCATGCCAGAATTTCTTTTTTTGGGACTGCAACATCTCGAACGAGCGTAACTGTTGCACCCTCAGAATCCTGAATCCTTCCTAAATAATGCAGACATACCTCCGATAGCCCCAGCGCGATCCCAAACAAGTGCGCCAACCTAGGGCGACCCAGTACAACTTCGGGACCACTATAGTTCACCTCTGGGGACGCCGTCGCGCAGAACCCCCTGGGGCAACATCAGCCTCCCGAGCAGCGCAGTCTCGAGCCCCCTGGGAAGAAGCCCCACACAGGTTCACAGAAAAGCCCCCTCCACCCGAGGTCTGGTACTGTCGAAAGGACGATGGGCAGACCTCCCTTAGAAGCCCTAGATTGTTTCGCGGAGACCCCCCTTCAGCCAAGGTTAAACGTTGAAGCGTCAAAATGCAGACCCCCTTGGTGGAAGTTCTGGAGACAGGATTGCAGAGGCCCCCCTTCCAATTGAGGGCCAGCGAATGCCAAAACGCAGACCCCCCCGCCCCGGACTTCCAGACAGGCACGCCGAGACCCCCCCCTCAGCTGAGGACAACAAGACGAACCATGGAGAACCTTGACCCCCCCAAAAGCTCTGGGTGGCGTCTGAGACGACACGTTGACACAGACCCCCCTCTCTGGGCCAACTGATGAACAAAACCGAGCCCCCCCCCCGCACCTCCCAGACAGATCGAAACAGATCACCCCGCGGGACTCCTTCGGGCATCAAACTCAGACCCGACCCCCTGTCTCCAAGACAGGTTGAGCCAGACCCCCCCCAAATCAGACCCCCCCTCTTTTATTACAAAAGTTGGAGTACCATTTCTTGTATCTTGATCATGGGCATCCGTCAAAATCTTGCAAATTTGATTAACGAATGTGCGCGGCGCTGAGGCGGGAGCCACAGTTTGAAATGGAGCCGCCCTCAATCCGTGTAACTATTGCAAAGTTTTGAAACTAATGCGCGCGGCGCTAAAGCGAGAGCCACGTTTTGAAAACGGATTCCCCTCAATCCGTGAAGCTTTTGTAAATATTGAAAACGAATGTGCGCGGCGCTAAGGCGAAAGCCACAGTTTGAAAACGGGCCGCCCTCAATCCGTAAACTCTTGCATTGTTTTGAAACGAATGTGCGCGGCGCTAAGGCGAGTACCACATAATGAAAACGGCCCGCCCTCCATCTGTGAAACTGTTGCCAACGTTGAAGCTTCAGGGTCATGAGTGGTGAGGAAGTCTCAGGCGAAACGCCCAGCCCGCCCTCAAAACCGGCCTCGGGGTGCGACAGGGAGAAGTTGTTCATAAGGAAAGGAATGGAGGAGGAGGAGGAGGAGGAGGAGGAGGAGGAGGAGCGAGGAGCGAGGAGCGAGGAGCGAGGAGCGAGGAGCTGGGAGCGAGGAGGAGCGAGGAGCCAGGAGCGAGGAGCCAGGAACGAGGAGCGAAGAGCGATGAGTGAGGAGTAGGAGCGAGGAACGAGGAGGAGCGAGGAGCTAGGAGCGAGGAGGAGCGAGGAGCGAGGAGGAGGAGGAGGAGGAGGACGAGGAACGAGGACGAGGACGAGGACGAGAGCGAGGAGCGAGGACGAGAGGGGAGGAGCGAGGAGGAGGAGGAGGAGCGAGGAGAAGGAGGAGGAGGAGGGAGGAGGAGGAGGAGAGGAGGAGAGGAGAGCGCGAGGAGGCGCGAGGAGGAGGCGCGAGGAGCGAGGAGCGAGGATGAGGAGGAGGGAGCGAGTGATGAGCGAGGAGGAGGGCGAGGAACGAGTGAGGAGCGAGGAGCTATGTGCGAGAGGAGCGGAGGAGGAGGAGGGACGAGAGGAGGACGAGACGAGGACGAGGAGCGAGGAGCGAGAGCGAGGAGCGAGGAGCGAGGACGAGAGGAGCGAGGGGAGAGCGAGGAGGAGGATGAGCGAGGAGGAGGAGGAGGAGGAGCGGGGAGCGAAGTGCGAGGAGCGAGAGCGAGGAGGAAAAGTAAAAGGAGGAGGAGGAGGAAGGAGGAGGAGGAGAGAGGAGGAAGAAGGAGGAGGAGGAGGAGGAGGAGGGAGGAGGAGGAGGAGGAGGAGGAGGAGGAGGAGGAGGAGGAGGAGGAGGAGGAGAAGGAGGATTGGCCCCATGGCTGTGGGGCATGGTTGCGCGTCTCTGATGACACATGCGTGTACGGCGCTGCTGGGCCGGCCATGTGGGGACGAGAGCTTCCCGAAGACACCGCCCAGCCAGCTCACAACCCCAACATCCCCACCCCAGGGCGGGCGGGCGGGGGACCGACCCCGTCGGCTGCCAAGCGGAGCTCGGCTACCACCCTGGACAGGGTGCTTGGCTAGTATTTGTACCCGCCCCAACCAGGCGGACCGCAGGTCAGCGCACAACCAATCTGCACGCGGCGGCACAGCACAACGACACGGCGCGGCGGCATTGCGTGACGGCATTGCGTGACAGCATTGCGCGACGGCATTGCGTGACGGCACGGCACCAACGGCATTGCGTGACGGCGCGGCATCACGGCACGGCGCGGTACCGCCATTCACCACGTGTGGCGGCACGGTACCACGGCATTACGTGACGACATGGTCCCACGGGACGGCGCGATATTGCCCCATTCCGTTTTCGGGATGACGGACGTCACCAAACATGATGTGGCACCACACGTGTTCGAGCGAGGCCGCGAACCACCAACGTCCAGGGAGATATCGTGGGTTCAATGATTTCAATCGCAGCCGCTGTCAGTGCTGCCAATCCTCCTGCCGCTATTCGCAGAGTATGGTGCAGGAGGTAGAGGAGGCTGAGGAGGAGGAGAAGGAGAAGGAGGAGGAGAAGGAGGATGGGGGAGGGGGAGGGGAAGGAGGAGCGAGGAACGAGGAGCGAGGAGCGAGGAGCGAGGAGCGAGGAGGAGGAACGAGGAGGAGGAGGAGGAGGAGGAGGAGGAGCGAGCAGCGAGGAGCGAGGAGGAGTGGGATGGTGATGCTGATACTGATGATGATGCTGCTGATGATGATGATGATGATGATGATGATGATGATGATGCTGATGCTGATGCTGATGCTGATGCTGCTGATGATGATGATGATGATGATGATGCTGATGCTGATGCTGATGCTGATGCTGATGATGATGATGATGATGATGATGATGATGATGATGATGATGATGATGATGATGATGATGATGATGATGATGATGATGATGATGATGATGATGATGATGGGGGTGCGTACACGGATATGATTAAGCGGGGAGCGGGGTGTCGTCTGCCAACGATTAGCAGGGAGCATTGCGACCGCATCCCTTCTCGGTTCTCAGGCTATGCAGTGGCAAGCGCCTCCGAACCGTCCACTGTGGTTGGTTCTCTGGTCGCAGCTCGGAGAGCTCGTGCAAGAGCAGCTCTCGCAGTCCGTGCGGGAGCGCGAGCTGGCGGCGGCTCGCAACTGGACGGCGAGCGCGGCCCCGCCGCCTCCGCCGTCCCCGCCGCCGTCGCCTGCCGCGCCCGCGGCCGCGTGGGCGGCTGGGGCGCCCCTGTGGGCGGCGGCCGAGTGCCCCGCCTTGGAGCCAGCGGCGGAGGAGTGCCCCGCGGCCGCGCCCGAGCCCCCAGCAGGCTGGGCCAGCGGGCCGCTGCTGTGGTGGGCGGGGCAGGTGTTCGGCGGCGCCGCGTGGCGCCTGTGGCAGGCGCGGCGAGGGGTGAGGACAACGACGGCGACGAGAGATGGCGAGAGCTCATGTGCCGTTGCGCCTCGCCGCAGGGGAGCAGGAGTTCTGGCGTGAGGCAGCGGTGGGCTCGCGAGCCCGCGTGAGCTGTTCGGACGATGACGTGGACCATGAGAGATATCTACTATGGCCAGTTCGACGTGTGCGCGAGGACGGATCGGGGATAGAGGACGACGAGGTCTGGTGGGTTCTCTCTCCCGACGGGGACGTGTGGAAGGAGCGGCTCGACGGAGAAATTCCTCTCACGGGCCCAAGCGGGGCTCGACCGATGCCGAACGTGGGCTACCCGTTGCTTGGCGCTCGGCGACTGTACAAGTTCAGGGAGAGACCGAATCTTGAGCAGATCATGGCGCTGAGCAGGGGGTGCCGTGATGTCGAGACGGCGAGGGGGCAGAAGATGGAGGAATGGCCGAAGTACGTTATCGGGGACGATGGTCATCGTACTGAGCTGTCGGCTGTGTTGCGTGCTCCCCGAGGTGATCTGGCTCAGCTTGTGGACGCCTCTCCAACTGCAGACACGATCTGGGTGCTGATGGAGCCAGGCGGCGGACGGGCCATAGGCGAGGAAGTGCACATGACGCCGGCGGACGTGATGACTGGCAGCGACGGGCTGAAGTTCATGGGATCGGAGGTGTCCCGAGTGCGTCGAGTGGCTGTCGGTAGTGCACCCGCCTTGGCCAGCGAGCAGATAGCGCGCCTGCGCCGAGCCATAGGCGCGTTGGAGCCGCTGGTCGACAGATCTATGAAAAAGGGAGTGAAGGACCAGCTCGGGCGGAACACTAGCGAGAACGGGGGCGAGGTTGGCAGTGGAGAGGAGCGCAAAGCGACCAGTAGCGTGGACGACGTGAGGACCCTCAGCGTCGACTTCGACGGGCGCAGCGAGAGGTTCAAGGATTGGCGCAGCGTGGTGAGCGAGATCACGGCCGAGAGCTTCCCCGACGACCCGATCGACGGGCCCGCGTCGATCGTCCACCTGGCGAAGGCCATGTACAAGAGCGGCGGCGACCCGATGCGATGGCTGGCCGAGTGGAGCCGAGAGCACCGCATCTAGCGCACGGATCGGATCTACCACGAGCTGGAGGTTCTTTGCCACGCCCTTCTGCCAGCAGGAACCTACGACCAGGTAAAGTTGGGCGGTCTGAGGTCGTTGGAGAGGCTCGCGAGGCGGATCCAGGTGATCACCGACGCCCATTCTGTGCCTGGGGCTCCAGCCAACTGGCGGATGGCCCGCTACCTCACAGGCGAGACGGGCCCAGGAGACGCGGCGGCGCCTGAGCTGCGCAGCTTCGGTGCCAAGCGGGCCAAGGAGGACGCCGAGTTCTTGGGCGCTCGCGTCCGGGCCCCCACGGCGGCCGAGCGGCCGAAGACAGAGAAGGCGACGGCAAGGGCGACGAGAAGGGGCTGAAAGGGCCGAGGAAGGCTCCCGACGCGACCGCGTCGGGAGCTGACAGGTGATGATGGAGGGAGCGGCCGCTGGACGTGGCCCAGCCAGCGGCCTCGAGTGCGCAGGACCGCCTGGGCCGTGGCCTGGGGACGGCGCTCGCGACATCTCCCCGCTGCCAAGGAGGGAGGAGCTCGCGGGCCAAACGACGTCAGGACGAGGACGGGCTCGACTTCGTCAGCGGCGCTTTCGCCCTGTACTTGTGAACGAGGCTGTTGACAGCTTCAATTGGCTTGCAGGGGCATCCGCGGGGTCTTCCCCGTGACGGCCGTGCAGCTCGACGTTGCGCAGCGCATCGATGGGCAGGTGAACGACATCGCGCAGCCGATGCGAGGCGTGGAGCTGCAGCCTCCGCATTCAGCCCTGCGGGAGCTGATGCGAGGGAGGTCGCCTTACCTCGGCGGCCCTCCCGAGGACGTGCTCGCCCCTTACCGACCTGGGCTGCCGTCGCTTCCCGAGGGCATCGCCGAGGCGCCTGCGCTTCGTGAACTGCTTCGGGGGCGAGCGCGCCAGTACGTGGATTGGGCAGGGCGAGCGCATGCTGCGGGACCACAAGAGCGTGCTCGAGGCGCTGGAGCGTTGCCCGCGAGTGCCCTTCAGCGAGCCATCGCTGGTGCGGAGCCGGCGGCGGTGCGGTGATTTTGCGAGGGATCTCGCGAAACGTGGACTCGTGTCCTTTGCGCGTCAGGTCTCGGAGTTGGTGGGCATCTTTTTCGTGTGGACAAAGGGGGGGAGTACAGACTCGTATGATTCTGGATTGTCGCAGGAGCAACGCTTGGTTGATCGATCCCCCGTCGGTGCAATTGCTGACGGCGGAGGGTCTCTCGGCCTTCGAGCTCGAGGAGGACGGGTACGCCGAGGACCATCTGCAGGCGGCCCTCCAGGCGGCGCTTGAGGACGTGGAGTTCTCGTTGGGGGTGGCGGACGTGAAGGGCGCCTTCCACCGCGTGCGGCTGCCGCCCATGGATGAAGCGCTTGTTCGGCCTGCCCGCCCTGAAGTCCGGGGGCGTCAGGCTCCGCGGGGCGATGCTGGAGTGGGGGGTGTGTGGGGGGGGGGTGCTCGGTTACGACGACTTTATCTTCCCAGTCCCCGAGGCTCTCCCGATGGGATGTACCTGGAGCCTGTACCTGTGCCAGAGCGCGACGGAGCTCCGCTGTCAGTTCGCGCCGAGCCTTCGCGACGGCACGCCCCTCAGCGACGTGGAGAAGCCGTTGGTGCTCAGGATGGCAGCGGGCACGGCGCAGATCGAGCACTACGTGTACGTCGACAACGTGGGCGTGATCGGGCAGAACGGGGAGCGCGTGAGCAGCAGCCTCGACGAGCTGGCGCAGGCCTTCGAGGCCGCGGGTCTACGCGTCCACGGGCGTGAGGTTCGGAGTGGCGGCATCGAGGTGCTCGGCGTGGTGCTGGGCGGCCAGAGGCTGCAGACGCGCCCGACGTGGAATAGGCCCTGGAGGGTGCGCCAGGCGATCAGGGACTGCTCCAACTTCGTGCAGTCCGTGGTGATGACCTGCGCGTCCTGCTGGGGCACTGCACGTACCTGGGCCTGGTGCGCCGCCCCGTGCTTTGCGTCTTTCACTCTTGTTATAGGTTTGTGACTAACATGGGCAACGACTCAGCGCCACTTTGGAATAGTTGCCGAGAAGAGTCGAAGGCATTTCGAGGCTTGCTTCCCCTGATCGCCACAGATTGGTGGTTGCCATATAATCGATGGGTGCAGTGTTCAGATGCTTCAGAGAGCGGGTTCGGTATAGCGGGGAGCTTCTGGGACCTCGAGGCTCTCAACTCCGTGGGCCGCTGGCGGGAGAGGAGTCGTTTCCGTGCCGAGGGGGGGGGGGGGCGCTCGTCGCCCCGCCCTCTCTGCCGCGGGTCTCGGGGAGTTTCTGACCGCCAGGGGAGAGGGCGTCGCTCTCTGCGTCGACGAAGGCGAGAGGGCCTTGACCGAATCCAAGCTGCCCAGGGGTGACTACGAGATGGACCCCGAGTTCTGTGAGGTGCCCAGCTCTCTCTTGTCTCATCAGCTTTTGCGTAACGTAGGCCAGGGGACGTGGAGGTGCAGTGGGCACATCTGCATTCTAGAGTCCAGGGCCCTCGTGAAATCTCTGAGGCGTATTGCACGCACTCGTTTCGGCCTCGATGCCAGGCAGATCTTGTTAGTCGGCAGCCTAGGTGTAGCACTAGCGTTTGGTAGATGTAGGTGTCGTAGCTTCGCGGTGTTGCGACAGATTCGTAAGCTCGCTGCCTATCTTTGCAGTCGAAACCTTAGGGCGATCGTCCGCTGGGTCCCAAGTGAGCTTAACAATAGTGACAAAGGCTCGCGGGCCGACGGTGGCGAGCCATCCAAGATCCTAACGCGTCTGATTCCTGTCTCTCTGCCTGCCTTTTCTCTTCCTCCTGAGTCGAGTCTCAGGGACGAGCATGAGTCGAATCGTATAGTTGGCGACGACCCCCCCTTGTCCGTGCACGCCGTTCGGCCCCCTTAAGTTGTCGGCGTGCTGAACCTGAGTCCGTTCTTAAGCCAGTCTGTTCTAGTTGCTGCAATGCAGAATGCGAGCAATCGAGTAACCCCGCTTCGGTGCACCAGACAAGAGCTCTGGAAACACACGAGCATCGCCGTCACCCCTCCTCTCTCGTCCTCGGGGCCCCCTGCTCTTCTGGATCCGTTGGGGCCCCTGCCTCTCGGTCGCGCTCCGTCGCCGTGTTGGCTCAGGCCGTTGTGGATGCCTCGGGCGCTGTCGAGAGCTCGGCCGACCGCGACGTGCCTTTCCCCAGCAGCAGAGCCATCGTCGGCGTCGCGGCTGAGGGTGCCCACGCGGGAGAGAGCTCGAGGCGCGAACGGAGCCCCGCTGGAAGGCCGAGGGCCGCCAGTGCCAGCGGAGGGCTCGCGAGTGCAGTGCCTGGATGCGGCGGCGGAGGCGCAACCTGCCGCCGCCCGAAGGCGCGTCATTGGAAAGCGGGCTCGGTCAGCTGGGGAGAGCCCGAGCGGCACTACCAGCGAGTCCGAGGCCGCCGTCGAGCTCAAGCGGCAGAGGACGCTGGCGAGGCGTGTGAAGGGGCGGCACCGCGCGGTGGCTCGTGCGATCGAGGGCAGGGCGCCGCTCGACCGATACTTGGAGTCGAGCACGGCGACGCCGCGGGTGAGGGCCCAGTATCAGAGAGTGCTCGAGCAGTTGAAGCAGAGGTGTGGCCGCCAGGATTTTTTCGAGATGCCAGCGGAGACGATGGACGCCTGCCTGGTCCACTACTTCGCCTCGCTGTACCTGCGGGGCGAGCAGGCTTCGACGGGGATGTATGTCGCGGCGGCTGTGAACCATTTCTGCCCAAGGTTTGGACGCCTGGGAGCGGACACACTACCACGGATGTGGAAGGCGCTGAACGGATGGAAACGGTTGGCGCCTGGGAGAGCCAGGATGCCCGAGCCGCTGAACATCTGGTGTGCCCTTTATGCATGTTCTGATGTTAAGGGGATGACAGATGATGGCGGTGTTCTTGGCGCTGGCCGTGTCGACCTACCTCAGGCCGTCGTCCCTGTTCCGTCTACGCCTTGGCGACATAGTGAAACCAGGAGGTGGCAGTCAGCACTGGTGACTCCTCATGCGCCCCCAGGAGCGAGCGACGCCCGACAAGGTGGGGGAGTTCGACCTGAGCGTGAGGCTGGACTCCTCGTGGCTTCGATGGATCGGGCCAGTCCTGAGCGAGATGCAGATGCTCGATCCTCGGAAGCGCGTGTGGGAGTTCGACTACCCCGAGCTGCTGCGCGAGATGAAGGCGGCCTGCCGCATGCTGCAGCTGCGGCCCGTCACGCCGTATCAGGCGCGGCACTCGGGCGCCAGCGTCGACCGTGTCAGCGGCGAGAGGACGCAGGCCGAGGTGCAGCGGCGAGGAGGCTGGCGCCAGTTGAAGAACATGGCGCGCTACGAGAAGAGCGCGCGCCTCGGGCAGCGCGCGCAGATGCACGGGCCGATGCTGGAGGCGCACGGCGACCAGTGCTTGCGCGAGCTGGAGCGCGCCTTGGTGTGGGGGCGAGCGGTGCCGCTGCCATGAGGCATCCAGCCCTCGCCGAACGGTGCAAAGCGCTCCTGGTCGGGGACGAGCTGGCCACGATCGGGTCGGGCCTCGCCGAGAGCGGGGTGCCTACCTGGATGTGGCGAGGCGACGCCCTCTGTGACGAGCGGCTGGGCGCGCCCCTGGAGCGCCGCCTCCAGGCGCACATGCGGCGTGGCGAGGTGGCCGTGCTTTTCCTGTCGCCCGCGCTGTCGTCGGCGAGCAAATCTACAGGTAGGCTAGCAGGCCACCACCGTCTGCGGAGGTTTGCGGAGCGTTTGAAGCGCCTCATTGCCGCTGCCTGGCAAGCTCGAGCGCCGCTCCTCCTGGAAATGCCCCAGGGTAGCCGGCTCTGGCCACATCTCGTGAGCCAACCCGAGGTGCCAGAAAGTTTCGTGACGACAGTTGCCAGTGACAGATGCATGTTCGGAGCTTCCTGGAGACACCGTTGTATATACATGCACGTTGGCACGGAGCCCGAAGCCATGTCGACATTGGCCCGTACTTGTTGCAGTTGCACAGGCATTTGTGATAGGATTGGCGTCCCTCATATCCGGCTACGGGGCAGAGATGAATTCGGAGTGAGCCACGCTAGTTATTCCTTTAAACGCCCAGCGCTTCTAAACCACGCGCCCACTCGTTCCCTCCAGTCCCTCGCGAGGGCCTCGATCTATAATGCTAGCCCTGTGTAGGGGGCAGGGGGGCTCCCGCGCGGCGGGGGGGGGTTCGTCTGACTGTCTTCGGTTCCCTCTGAGCGGGGCCTTTTCGGCACATTGTCCCAGGGCTCTGGAGGAGCAGCTCGCTGATCGCGGCGAGCCGTCGTTAACGGAACTCGGTTCTCCGCCTAACGAAACAGCGCATCATGGGGGTGCGTGCACGGATATGATTAAGCGGGGAGCGGGGTGTCGTCTGCCAACGAGTAGCAGGGAGCATTGCGACCGCAGCCCTTCTCGGTTCTCCCAGCCCGCCCAACCTCGGAAGGGGGGCCCCCGCGCGGCAGAGGGGTATTCGTCTGACTGTCTTCGGTTCCCTCTGAGCGGGGCCGTTTCGGCCCCTTGCCCCAGAGCTCTGGAGGAGCAGCTCGCTGATCGCAGCGAACCGTCGTTAACAGAACTCGGTTCTCCGCCTAACGAAACAGCGTATCAGGATGATGATGACGATGCTGATGATGCTGATGACGACTATGCTGATGCTGATGATGTTTATGTTGATGATGCTGCTGATGATGATGATGCTGATGATAATACTGGTGATGGTGATGCTGCTGATGGTGATGATGCTGATGCTGGTGTTGGTGATGGTGGTGATGATGATGCTGGTGCGGCCGGGGGTGTTGGTGATGACGCTGATGATGGTGATGATGCTGGTGATGGCGGTGTTGATGATGAGGGTGACGGTGATGCTGATGATGCTGACGATGTTGCTTCTGCTGCTGCTGATGGTAGTGTTGTTGATGATGCTGATGGTGATGATGATGATGCTGCTTATTTTAATGATGATGATGCTGATGATGCTGGTGATGATGATGGCGACGCCGATGGTGATGACGATGGTGGTATTGATGACGATGCTGATGACGGCGATGATGATGGATGATGATGATGATGACGATGACGATTGATGGTGGTGATGATGATGAGGTTGTTGATGATGATGATGATGTGAATGCTGATGACGATGATAGTGATGATGATGGTGATGATGATGCTGATGATAATCATGATGATCACAATGATACTGCTGCTGCTGGTGTGATGATTGTGATGATGCTGATGCTGTTGATGATGCTGATGATGATGACGATGACGATGGCGATGACGATGAGGGGGAGGAGGACGAGGGGGAGGAGGAAGAGGACCGAGGACCGAGGACCGAGGACCGAGGAGCGAGGAGGAGGAGGAGGAGGAGGAGGAGGAGGAGGAGGAGGAGG
>CAUYUJ010008736.1:32500-38344 GCA_963575745.1 Prorocentrum cordatum | reverse complement strand
CCGCGACATAGAGACCACGATGATCGCTACTGCCCGCCGCAGCCGAAGTACACCGCCGAGCGCAACCAGTATTTCGCTACGATCGCCAGGTTGTTCAAATTGGTGGACGACGCAGCCAATAACCGACCGAATGACAGTATTTTGTTGGCGACAGGCGACCTCAACGACGGCATCGGCGTTACCCACAACCATGAACAAACCGAATCGCTGGCACTGGGGCCACAGGACGAACGCGAGAAACATCCCAGGAGGTGCAGGGCAGAAAGCCAGACAATGCGCAGAACGACACGGACTAGCAGTTACCAACACGTTGGGGGCATGGCGACCCTTTTTCTTCGGTAAGAAGTACGCGAGCTGCATAGATCCGTAGTCATTTTTAGCGGAACAAAAAGTGGCATAATCATAAAAACTCTGAGTTCCGCGCGGACTTCTCCGATCGGCGCTGGGCCCCCCTCCCTGGCGCGCGGAGCGCGCCCGCGGCGGCGCGGCGGCGCGGCCCCCGCGCCGATCCGAGAACTCCGCGTGGACCATTGAGTTTTTTATGTTTATGCCACTTTTTGTTCCCCTAGTTTTGGCTCAGATCATTTTGGCTCAGGCCTGCCCCCTGACTCCGGATCCGCCCTACATTGGGGAAGTTCGTAAGTAGGGCCTGGAATTTCTGCCTTATTTTCCAAGCCCCGCTGGTGCCAATTTCCGCCCTGCTTTCCTGTTGCTGTTTCCGCCCCACTTTGGAATTCCGCCCTACTTTGAGTTGGGTGCAGAAATTTCCGCCATGCTTTTTCGGCTTCTTACAGGTGGATTTCCGACGCAATTTGAAGTTGCAAAAAACACACCAAAGGAGGGCGGATCTTGAATCAGGGCAGGCCGCCATCGCCGGGCTCCTCGGCGAGATTGGTGTCGGGGAAACGTCTGACTCGAGTAAGCCGGAGCTCGGGTTTGCTTTTTTTGTTGGCGAGCGCGTCCTGGATTTTGACGGTCCAGTTTTCGTGGGATGTTTGCAGCGGGAGGTCGCGTCAAATTGCAGACTGGGTCTCGTCATTTTCATGGTGGCCCAGTCAGGCCAACCCGAGTCCCCCGTGCTGGAGTCTTACGTCTCCCCGACAGTGGGCACTGCCCGCAAAGCCACTTTGGCTCAAGCAGCCTGCTCGCCCAGCCCCTGGTTCGAGCTGGCTACTGCCATGGCCTGCGCGATGGCAGGGGCTCTCCTCGGTGCCGTTGTGCGCGCTGGCGGCTCTCGCCCGGTGGTGGCGGCCACAGCGGTGGCCCGTTGGCGAGCGGCCCAGGCTGGTGGTTGCAACCTGCAGGCCGAGGACATGGAAGTGGATCACGGGGTCCAGGCGCGGGTCGAGCTCATCAAGCCCGTCCTGCGAGCGAAGGCCGAGGGTCCATGACGGACCGATCAAGATCGACGGCAATGCGACGGCGCTTCGGAACGTCGCGGAGCATGGCCTCTTCGGGGGGGGGCGCGGATGCGCTGCCCCAGTGTGGGAAGGAGGCCGAGCGGCAGCAGAGGGCGGCGGCGTCGCGCCCGCTGTGCGCAGGACACCGCCATTGTCGGCTTCAGCGGCCATTGCGAAAACAAGATCGAGATGCGCCAGTTTGAGTTCGTTGACAAAGGACGCAGTGATCGCGGATGACACTCGGTTCTGCAATGGGGCCACCACGGGCGGCTCCAAGTCCGAGCAGGTGGAGGGGTTAATGAAGAATGACCAGAGTGCGGAGTTCGAGCCACCCTCGAAGTTCATGAAGGAGGCGCAAGTCGACGAGACTAAGGAGGTCGTGGTCTCTGCGTGCACGGCAGACTCTTCCAGCGTGCGCGGGTCTACCGAGTGCGACTGGCCCCTCAATGTGGCGCGTCTCACGAAGGCGCGGGCCCCGACCCAGACCCTCTCCAACCGCGCCGCGTCGAATATCGAGGGCGCGGGCAAGAGTGATACTTACGATGCCTACGAATAGCGCGACTCGTGCATCTTCGGCGAGGGCAGGGGCGCCCTCGGCCCCAGAGGCTGAGGGCATCGCGTCCGCGGGTTTCAGAACCGAGCCCTTCTCCTCATGAGTGCCAGCCTAGCGCCTCCAGCTCCAGAGGCTGACGACCTCGGGGCCGCCGACGTGGCGCGGCGTTCCTCCTGCCCGCGTGGGTTGGAGGAGGTATCGACTACCTTTCCCTCGCTTTTTCGGCGGCTCAGGGGTTGCCCCGGGCCCGCCTGCTTCTCCGTCTGGCTAGTTTCAGCTGCGCTGGCAAACCCATGGGCATCAATCAGAAGGGACAAAAACGCGCAGACGCAATTAATCGACGACTCCCATGTAAGTATGGGGAAATATGGGAAGTGGGGAGACAGACGAACATCTGGGAAAATATGAGGGGTCCGGGGATTTGCGTGCATTTATTTGCGCGCCCCTGGGCCCTCTTACTTATTGCGCAGCCGCGGCGTAAGCCCCAGAGGCCAGAGCCTATGAGCATCGAGGCCCCTGCCATGCAGCAGGCGCAGACGCCTTGCCCGCCGCGCGCCAGCTCGTCGCCCGCCACCCTGGAGGCCCAAGGGTTGCGACGCGGGCGACATCAGCGCCAGCGTGCAGAACAAGCGGCAGCGCCTGTCGCGGCAGACGCAGCGCCAGCAGCAGCCGACGGCCGCCACCAAGCAATCGGGCGACTTCAGGATGAGGGATCCATTGCTCGCGGCGGCGTCTGGTTACGGAATCGGCGTGGGCGCGTAATGAGCCAGCGCGTGTCCAGCCGGCGCCTGTTTGGTCAGTGCATGTGATAAGTTTCGCCAGCGGAGAGGAAGGTTCCCAGGCGCGCCCCGCCTTTCCCAAGGGTGGGAAGAAGCTGCTGGCCAAGGCAATCGAGCAGACTACCCCAGAGACCAGATTGCGAGTGCGAGCCGAAAGCTGAGAGTGCCACAGCAACGCGCGCGAAAGCCACCAGGGTCTCAAGACGCACACGAAATTCTTTAAAGCGCGCCTGCGCGCCAGAGTTGTCGCCCCCAGCTGAGATTTCGCGGCGGCATGGCCCCTTCCGAAGTCACCAAGGGAATGCCGCGGGCCACGGGCATCGGTCTGACCAAGGCGTGCCAGAAGCACCGTGCACGGACAAGAGTTTCGAACGCGCGCCAGATCGTCTTCGCATTTGGGGCGCGCGCCACAGCAAGAGGTCCACGCCGGAGAAGCAGAGAGGCGAGCCCGTGGCGCACCGTCTACGTCTTCAACATGTATAAATTTCACTGTCGCTCCCAGCCGTGGCGCCCGCCTCCGCGTGCACCCGGGCGCGGGCCTCGCCGGCGCCGAGAAGCACTCGCGGCTGCATCGCAAATTGTCGCTGCCGGATTCGACAGAGCCAGCGGGGGCTTCATCGCGGGCTGCAAGGGCGCGACAAGCGCGTTCCCCAGCACCGAGTCCGACGCAGTGCGCGAGACCACCGCCCAAGAGTTCAACGCCACCAAATCTGGAGTTTTCTTAAAGGGATGGCAACGCGCCAGCGTTGCGGCAGAAATTTTTCACGATCCAAGGGTCTTCGCCATGGGATCAGGAGTCGCGCCTGGGCGCGGTGCAGGGCACGCGTCGTTCGACATCAGATTCGAGCGCTTCGCCGGCGCCCGGCTAGAGCAGACTGAGCAGGATGGCCCACCCTTCGCGCCGCAGCCCCCCATCGCGCGCGAGATCGTCGACCTGTCAGTCTACCTCTGCGTCGACGACGTCCTCTGGATGCACTTCGCTCCTTAGGGCGCAGCCAAGGATCCTGCAACCACCCTCGCCAACAGCCGCCGCGCCCTCGACCGGCACCTCAATGGGTGCGGCTACAGCCAGAACGTCGGCAAGGAGGGAATGCATGGAGAAGTGCGAGTGCAACGCCAGAATCGCACGCTAGGCCAGCACGTCAAAGGCAGAGCGCCCAAACCGATGAAATACTTCGGGGGCCGCCGCCGCCGCGCCGGCAGCAGCGCCATCGAGTTCCACCAACGCATTCAGGACAGCGATCAGCGGCAACGCCTGGCACCGTCGAGCTTCGCGGAGGTGCAAAAGGATCGTTTCCATCGGTTTGCTCGTCGGAACTGCTTTCAGCTGACTCGAGTCATATCTTCCCAGGGGCACGGAGTGCCGAAGTCTTCGGCACTCTGTGAAATTGCCGCGCTGTTTCTTGTAAGGCAGAGCCACCGACAATGGCGGCGGCCCCCGCGAGACCCTCAGCAATCCCGATGCGTTTAAGATCTGCGTCCTCGGCCATGTAGATCGAGATGCGCGTTGGACGTCTGCGCGCGATGCAGACCTCGAGCAGATGTTGCGAGGACTCTGATAGAACTACGCGAGGAGCGTCACGTCGCGGAGAAGGCGCCCCCACGCGCACGGCAGCATTGCCAGGGCGCCCCATCCACCCTCGAGCTTGACAGCGCAGAGCAAGTCAGTGTGATGTGGAAAGGCAGCGTCACGAAACTATACGATTGCGCAGAAGTCCTGGGAACGCCCCTCACCATCAACGCCGCGGCCTTGCCGACAAAGGCCATCAACGTCGTCACTCCGCCAAAGGGCTTCGCATAACAAGTTCCAAGCGCAGAGCGAGAGGGGGGCGAGCTGGGTGCCATCATGCGATGTGTTGGTGGATGCAGGACGAGTCTGTCCCGGTGCATTCTCACCCAGGGTGGCGAATCGCGCGCGTCAGAGAGCGACAAAGTGGCGGATGGGTCGGTCTGAGGTCAGCGGCATCAGCGGCTGCCATCGCCAACGCATGCCCCCTCTGTTGCACCATTTTCCTGGACCGACCGCTGGCCGAAATCCGTCTATTTTGATCTCGCGATCGCGGGGAAATCAGCGTTGCGTTGCCAACAGTGCAATGCTCGGATGGATTCCCCCCGTTGTTAGTTGGCGATTCAGATGCCAGCCATGCCCCGACCTGCGGCCATTTCAGCATCTATCATTTATCAGCGCTGCAATATCTTTCTGTCGCGAACAGTTCCCCGGCTTAGCTCGCCCCGGGAGTCTCGACGTCGACTTCGGCGCCGCGGGCAGAGCCTGCGCGATGCAGCTCGACGATGACGCGGCTAGTGCCAGACAGGAAGCATATCGACGACGCGGCCAGCAGCCTGTTCGACAGCGAACGCACCGTGAGGTCCCAGAGGACCAGGGGCGGCAAGGGCGGCAAGGGCAAGGGCGCCGAGGCGGGCGGGTCACAGATGGAGGTCGGCGCGGCAGCAGAGGCAACCGATGAAAGGGGGGGAAGGCCGCGGCGGGGCCAGCCCAATCAGCAGCAGCAGCAGCAGCAGCGTCATCCAGACGCAAGAGAGGAGCAGAGAAATACCGCATCAATGCCGGCGTCAAGCCGAAGAAGGCCCTCACAACGCTCATCAATCAATGCCTCGCCGACGCGCAGCAGCTGGCCATGGTCATGGCATCAGTCTACAGCGTCTACTTCACCCCAGTGGAGAGCACAGCGACCAAATCATGCAGAATCAGCAGGAAGGTCAACGCCGACAAGTGCGAGGAAACAGGCAAGGGTCATACTTTCGGACCGCCTGAAGGGCACCTTTACAGGACGCTTATTTTGGCCCTCTTCTCCTTCGCCGACCACTGCAAGTACATCGGCGAGGCCTTGGCGCATCAAGTCCTGGCGAAGGCGAAGGCCAAGCGCGTCAATGTCCACAAATGCCACGGCAGCGAGGAAGCCAAACTTACGATCGCCCGGCCCCCGGACGGACGCGGAGACGGAGGAGGAACCGACCGCGGATAACCAATTGCAGGCGGGCACCACGGACACAGTTAACCGCGCGATGCGACAGATCGGAGTCATTGTGAATGAGGGGAAGGCTCCAACTATAGTCCAGGAGGATGGATTGGCGGCTTCGCTGGCAAGGT
>CAUYUJ010008736.1:0-30000 GCA_963575745.1 Prorocentrum cordatum | reverse complement strand
AGGAGGAGGGAGGGAGGAGGAGGGAGGAGGAGGAGGGAGGAGGGAGGAGGGGAGGAAGGAGGAGGGAGGAGGGAGGAGGGAGGAGGGAGGAGGACGGAGGAGGATGGAGGAGGAGGAGGAGGAGGAGGAGGAGGAGGATGCTGATGCTGATGCTGCTGCTGATGATGATGGTGATGATGACGATGATGCTGCTTCTGATGATGATGGTGATGATGATGCTGATGGTGGTAATGATGATGGTGATGGTGGTGATGATGATGATGACGATGACGATGACGATGCTGATGCTGATGCTGATGCTGATGCTGATGCTGATGCTGATGATGATGTTTTTGCTGATGATGATGATTATGATGATGCTGATGATGCTGATGCTGATACGGATGCTGCTGCTGATGATGATCATGATGCTGATGCTGCTGACAACGATTACGCTGATGATGATGATGATGATGACGATGACGATGACGATGATGATGCTGCTGATTATGATGATGATGATAATGATGAGGGGAATGATGATGGTGATGATGATGATGCTGGTGACGGTGATGATGATAATGATGGGGCTGAGGCTGCTGATGATGCTGATTATGGTGATATTAATGGTGATGATTATGATGGTGGCCATGATTATTATGATGATGATGATCATTATGATGATGATGCTGATGCTGATGATGATGACGATGATGATGATGCTGCTGATAGTGACGATGCTGATGATGAGGATGTTGATGCTGATGCTGATGATGCTGCTGATGATGATGCTTATGATGATTATGCTGGTGATGATGATGACGATGCTGAGGATGATGCTGTTAATGCTGATGATGATGACAATGACGATAATGATGATGCTGATGATGATCATGATGATGCTGAATATGATGACGATGGCGATGATGATTATGCTGCTGATTATGATGACGATGATGAAGATGATGATGCTGTTGATTATGATGATGATGACGATAATCATGTTGCAGATGATGATTATGATGATGACGATGATGAAGATGTTGATGCTGCTGCTGATGATGATGATGATGGCGATGACGATGACGATGATGATGATGATGATGATGATGTTGCTGCTGATGATGATGCTGATGCTGGTGATGATGATGTTGATGATGATGCTGATGATGATGCTGCTGCTGATGATGACGATGCTGATGATGATGCTGCTGATGATGATGCTGATGCTGATGATGATGATATTGATGATGATATTGACGATGATATATACATGATGATGATGATGATGATGATGCTGCTGCTGCTGATGATGATGATGATGATGATGATGATGATGATGATGATGATGATGCTGATGCTGATGCTGATGCTGATGCTGCTGCTGCTGCTGCTGATGATGATGATGATGATGACGATGATGACGATTTCGAGAAGGAGGAGGAAGAGGAGGAGAAGCAGGAGGATGTTGGAAAGAAGGAGGGGAATGCTGCAGCAGATGAGAAGGTGGATGAGGAGGAGCAGGAGGAGGAGGAGGAGGAGAGGAGGAGGAGGAGGATTAGAAGGGAGGGGGAAAGGAGGAGGAGGAGGAGGAGGCCGAAGGGCCGCCGAGTATCCACCCCTCGTGGCCCACATCGCCTCCAAGACGACCAAGATTCAAGCAGTGGCGAAGCGTCCCGGCTCGCCTACGGCCCTAAGAACCTTTTGTGGTTCCCACGAAATGTGCTTAGAACAGTTCTGGATGGGACTGTCTTGTTTTAACACATCGGGTTTATGTTCTAAGAACATCGTTTTTCGTTATTAGAACATTTTTGGGTTCTAAGAGCATTTTCGTGGTATGACTATAGGAATGCCGGGACGGCCGGTCCCTGCTCAGAAGATGGCCCACGATGGTCTCCCAGATGCCTCGAAGACGCTTCTAAGACGGCCAATGCGGCCCCAAGAGAGCCCAAGATGGCCACTGGACGGCCCAAGGCGCACCCCAGACGGCCCAAGATGGCTTCAAGATGGCGTCACACGGCCCAGAGGCGCCCAAGAGTCTTGCAGTGGCCGCCCACGGCCCGCGGTGCCAACGGTATGCACAAGCAACGCGGGAGCAACAGAACTGGCAGAGAACGTCGGGCCGCCGTCGGCTCAAGCGCGGACGCGACCGAACTTCGGAAGGTCAGCAGCTCCGGGGGAAAGATCCCGTAGCACCCACACATGTACTTGATGGCCGTTAGGGACGGCCCAAGAGGCCTCCAAGAGGTCCTCCAGGAAGGCCCGAAGAGGCCAAACTCATTGATTGCCCTTAGGTTTTGGAAGGATGTTGGTATTTGCTCTTCGTTCGGTCTTCCGACGGCCCAAGAATCCCCCAAGATCGCCCCAAGAGCGCCCAAGAGACCTCCAAGATGGCCCCATAACGGCCCAAGAGGCCCTTACGATGGCCCGAAGAGGGCCCCAAGACGGCCTAAGAGGCCTCCAAGATTGCCCAAGATGGCCTCCAAGACGGCCTTGAGAGGGCCCAGAGACGGCCCAGAGAGGCTCCCAAGACGTTTTACGACGGCGTCAGACGTGCCAGGAACGCTCTACGACGACCCACGAGGCCTCCAAGAAGTTGCCAAAGGCCCCCACGAGGCCCAAGGAGGCCCCCGACAGGCTTCCAAGAGGCCACCAGGAAGCTCCCGGGAAACCCCAAAAGTGCTCCAATAGGCTCCCAAGAAGTTTCCTTTTTTCATCCCCCTCCTCTTCTTCTTTCTCCGCCACGTGTTCCCCGAAGGGTTTCCACAACGGCTGACGGAACACATCGTCCGATAGCTTGGCCAAGCTCTGGCCACAATGTTCGGCCATTTTGGCGCTTTAAAAAATGTAGGGGGCGGCGGTGTTTCGCCGTAGGCGTCTTCGATATACGCCTAAGGGGCCACAACCGTCCACAAACCGAAAGGAGGGATTCACAACGATGTCTAGAATTTTTGCCCTTTCGTCCCCCATAGCTCTCCAATGCCTCAAGATGGCCCCACGTTGCCACCAGAGGGCGTCATGCTTCCCATTCCTCCTCTCCGATCCCCTCCTGCTCCCCTTCTCGTGCTCCTCACCCCCCTGGCCAGCGAGAGCTACAAGGCGCGCAACAACAAGAACATGAACCCGAACGAGGACGAGCAGGAGTTCTGGGATGAGGGTTCAGGCATGATCCAATCGGCATCAACGAGTCTCCCAATTTCAGGGCGGTGCTCCCGAAGGACATGAAGGAAGACACCATGGCGAAACTGGACCAGTTCGTGGGCCACAACGTGAGGATGGCAGTGGGGATGCTGATCGTTTACGTGGGAGGCAAGAGACAGCGCCCAAGTCGGAGCTGGAGAGGATGGTGGAGCAGGAGCTTCAGCCTCGGCGCCGCTGGGGACGGAAGGAGTGATTACATTGGCGAGGTGTTCTCGGAGTGCGGCGCCGCTGAGGACAGAAGGGTTAGTTGCATTAGCGAGGTTATCTCAGAGTGCAGAGACTCCAAGGCAGAGTGACAGGCCGCGGCTGGCGCGGACAAGCACTTACACTGCACCTCCGACGGCGCCAGCATCAAGCAATGATGGTGCCGCCCCAGGCCCCCCCCCCCCAGGGCAGTTGGACACAGCTGGCGTGCTCAACGGCGCACGGGCGAAGAGAAAGAGACACCTTGCAGATGATGAAAGAATAGCAGAGTCAATCAGCATGGACGTTGGGGGCTTCACTAAACTCAGAAACGTTTTGCCTCATGAGGTCGGATGTGCGAAATGGCCCTGAAGTTCCGAGCAGAACGGGAAGCGGATTGGCATAGAAATGGTTTGGAGAAATGCCTCCCTGGCAACAGCCAGCCCACCCGCCCCAGTCAGTAAACGACGTCATCTACCATGGCGCCACGATGCTTATCTTCCTCCCTGTGTCCATTGCAGATGCGGGGAGATGGTGGGCGGGGCATTATGCATATTATGCAGCACGCGCGCAATATAGAAACGGGTCACGGTCAGTGTGTGTGTGTGTGTGTGTGGGCGGTGGTGGTGGTGGTGGTGGTGGTGGTGGTGGTGGTGGTGGTGGTGGTGGTGGTGGTGGTGGTGGTGGTGGTGGTGTGTGTGTGTGTGTGCCCGTGTGTGTGTGTGTGTGTGTGTGGTGGTGCTGGTGCTGGTGCTGGTGCTGGTGCTGGTGCTGGTGCTGGTGCTGGTGCTGGTGCTGGTGCTGGTGCTGGTGCTGGTGCTGGTGCTGGTGCTGGTGCTGGTGCTGTTGCTGGTGGTGGCGGTGGTGGTGGTGGCGGTGGTGGTGGCGGTGGGGGGGGGATGGGGCCAGCGTGCAAGGTGCTGCGCGATTAGCAGGGCAGATGGGAATGCGCTACCGCCTCCATCGAGCATACTCGGTTCCCACAGCTGATCTGGCTCAACGACGGCCTTGGTGCGCAGAGTTGCGCGCTAGCGGGGTTTGTTAGAGTGCGTAGCTTGGGGGGGGGGAGGGGGGGGGCGCCTGTGGCCTTCGCGGGCAGCAGCCAACTACGGCCCCGCGGGCGCTGCAAAAAGGGGCTCGGGCATTGCAAGATGATCAAGAGCCGGATGGGGGCGCGCGAAACATGAACCTGGTCATGAAAAAGGACGTGGGGGCAAATGCAGTCAATGGAAGAGAGCGCGCATCGATTGTGAGCGGGGGCTGAGGCAGGAGGAGTGGGAAGAAGGAAGCGTCGAAGAAAAGACGCGGCATGGTGGAGAGTGCATTTCGAGAGCGCAGGTGCGCCGAGAACAGAAGAGGGAAGCGACGGGGGCCGTGGGCCCAAGCCTTAGGACATATCAAAGCAGCGCGAGCACTCCTGGCGGAAGAAGAAGGCCCAAACAAATAGTCTTGCAGTGCAAGGATCAAGTTGGCTGTGGAGAAGCCAAAGCAGATGGCAGAGGCGCTGCTGGAGGGCGTCGAAATGAATGGGGCATCTCTGCAGCCTTCTAGACAAGCAAGAGAAAACGTGACAGAGGCTCTACGCTGCGCAGAGGAATGCGACATCCTGCTCAACAAGTACATGGCCATGGTCATCACTGGCGAAGATGTGCTGAAGGCGGCGACGCAAGGCTTAAAGGAAAAATATAAAAGGGCTGCGCGAGATGGGCGACTGCGAGACGGCGAAGAACATGTGGGAAAAAACAGTCGGCGCATTTCGAAGAGCTGGACTTCGCGGACAACGGGGGCGACGACATGCAGCTGTTCAGCGCGCGCAGGAGGGGCGCAGGACGGAGCGAAAAGATGGGCGGAGCCTGCTCGTGCGGGCCTGCCGCCCCGAACATGTTGCGGCGGAGAGGCCCCGGCCCCTACTCGAGAGGGGGCAAGCGGCAGTTTTGGTGCAAGGTGGGCTGGGCGCAGCTCGTCAGGCGCAGGGGGGCCACCCCGAAGATGAGCTCATGAAAGAGTGGGTGGACAAGATGAAGGACGCCTTCGGCGACGACTGCGAGGGGCGGTCAGGCATCGGGTGCCAGTCGAAGTTCTCCCGTGCAAGAGTGGGCCGCCAATGGCGGTGGAGCTCAAGGCGGGAAATGGATGGGGAGCGTTCGTGGCGGAAAGGCTGCCGCGGCAGCTGGGCGACGCCATCGAGGGCGGAGTACCGCTGCCAGCTCTACGACGCCGCCCACAGGATGAGCCCAGAAGAGCTTTTCGAGCTGACCCCCGTGTCCTTCCCGATGTCGCACAAGGTCAAAGGATGCGATCTCGTCGCAAGGTGCCCTGTGGACGCGTGGGAAAGGGTGCGGGGGGGGGTTTTACTGTGCAGAGCAGGTGCGAGCTGGCGCTGAAGATTTCGAAGAACGACGAAGAGAACCTCCGCGAAGTCATGAAGGTCGCCTCGAAGGAGCTGAGCAACGTGGACAATCTCGACCCAGATGAAGTAAGGAGGCTCAAAGAGCGCCAGAAGCGACGAGACAGCACGCAGACCCTGCTGGATGGCACCGAGATCTTCGAGGCAAAGTTCGGCTACCACAACAGCGGCCAGCTCCTCCAGCTGCCGCCAGTGAAGGCGCCCACTAGAGCCCACTGGAAAGCCAAGAGAAGCATAAGCGAGGTTGTCTCGCACCCGCCGGCCCTGCTTAGAAGGCAGAGCCGTTGCGCAACCAGTCGCAGGATTTTTTGGCAGAAGCGCGCAAGGCACCAGCGTGGGTGCTTTGACGTTGAACTCCCTTATGCGGATGTCCTTGTCCTTGTCCTCGCCTTTTTCCTCCTGCTCCGCCTCCGCCTCCTCCTCCTCCTCCTCCTCCTCCTCCTCCCCCTCCTCCTCCTGTTAGTCCTCCTCCTCGTTTGTTCCTTCATTTTCTCCTCCGCCTCCTCAACTGTCCGATCCCATCCTCCTCTATCGCTGTCTTCGCTCGCTCGTTACCTGAAGACCCCGCTCGAAGGAGCAATCCCGTTTCCTTTTTGAGCCCGCCCTCGTCGCCCCCTCCCAGGGGGTTCGGATGGGGGGGCGCGACCCCGTTGAGCGTCTCATCCGGTCGCCGAAGAGGGCCCCAAAAGTGCTTCAGGTAGTCCAGGATTGCCTCCCGTATCGCGCCTCCAGCATGTCTTAGGAAGCCCCGAGCGAGCGCCGAGACTGCCCGACGCGTCTTCGTATATAACTCCCTAGGGATTCCCCCGAGAGGTCCGAATTGTCACAACAATTGTCCCCCGGATCTTGCTTAGTCGTCTCTTTGATTCAGAGGTGGCAGATGACGGCCCCACGATGGGGATTTTGAAACAGCCAAGGGGCAGAGTCTGAAACGCGGACAGAGTCGGCACCCAACGATCCTGGCATATTTCACGAGGGGAAAAAACACACACACAGACACAAGTTATCGTCGATCCCCAGGAACGTATGGGAAAATATCGGAAGCGGAGGGGAAGACGACAATCCACAAAATATGGGGGATATGGGGGTCTTGACATTTCAGGGCCCCTTGAATATTTTCCCCACGTCGCACCCCGAGGCGTGTTGGCGGGGCGGGCTGGGCGTTTCGCCTGAGATCTCACGATTTGCGAGCTTCAAGCTGAAGCTCTACGTCAGCTGATGGGCTTGTTTTCCACCACCACCACCACCACCACCATAAGTTGGAAGGGTGGGGGGGTCCTCCTCCTCCTCCTCCTCGTCGTCGTCGTCCTCCTCCTTCTCCTCCTCCTCCTCCTCGTCCTCCTCCTCTTTATCCTCGTTCTTTTCGTCCTCCTCCTCCTCGTCCTCCACCTCCTTCCCCCCTCCTGCTTATGGTGGTGGTGGTGCAAACCAGGCCCATCATCAGCTTCACGGATGGAGGGCGGACAGTTTTCAAACTGTGGTTCTCGCCGCAGCGCCGCGCACATTCGTTGTCAGAGTTTGTAGGAGTTTCACCGATGGAGGGTGTTTTTTTTTCAACGTGTGGTTCTCGCATGAGCGCCGCGCGCTCAGTGAACACAAACTCTTGTAGGGACCTATGACAAGGGATCTTGGGGGAGGGCTCGTTGCAACGTCTTTGATGAGTCTTGGGTTTACACTGGTCCCCCATCTCCTCCCACCCACCCCTCCTCTTCTTCCTCCTCCTCCTCCTCCCAACCCTTTCCCCCTCCCCCTCCTCCTCGTCCTGCTCCTCCTCCACCTCCTCCACCTCCTCTTTGTCCTCCTCCTCCTCCTCCTCCTCGTCCTCCTCCTCTTTCTCCTCCTCCAAACCTCCCTCATCTTCCATCCCCCTGCCTTGAATGAGACTCCCCCCTGTCGCACACCGAGACTTGTCCGTTGGACTGGCTGGGCGTTTCGCGCTCGACTTCCTCATGTTCTAGGTTCCCGAAGCCTGAAATTTGTAAGAGTTCCCCAGGGGGGCGGGGTGTTTTCAAGCTGTGGTGCTCGCTTGCGCGCCGCGCACACACGTCTTCGAACGTTGCAAGAGTTCCACGGGCGGAGAGGGCGTTTTTTTGTTGTTTCGAAGCGCTGCGGGCATTCTCTGCTTCACCGTTCTGCGGCGGGCTTCGAGGACGGTTGCTGCTGACGTCTCAGGAACGGCGACGATTTGGGAAGGTCAGGTCGCAACATTGACGTTGCTTCGCAGCGTTGGAGTCCCAGGGACGGTGCTGTGGCACGGTTGGAAGTGTTCAACTGCTTGTTTTCAACGGGTCTCTTCCCGCAGCTACAGTCGATCTTTGCAGGAGCTTGTGAAGAGGGAGCCTGGAGGGAGGGATTCGTGCAACATCGCTGCTGAGTCTTGGACTTGCACTCCTCCTCCTCCTCCTCCTCCTTCCTCCTCCCCTCCTCCTCCTCCTCCTCCTCCTCCTCCTCCTCCTTCCTCCTCCTCCTCCTCCTCCTCCTCCTCCTCCTCCTCCTCTGACCACGACCACGACCACGACCACGACCGACCGAGCGACGACGACCGACCGACCGAGCGACCGACCGACCGAGCGACGACGACGACGACGACGACGACGACCGCGGGACCGAGCGACCACCGACCGACCGACCGAGCCAGCGACGGCGACCCGCCGACCGACCGACGAGGTCCTGCCGCCCCCCGGGGAGCACGGCGCCCAGCTCGCCGTGCGCGTGCAGGCGCTGGAGGGCCTCGTCGGCGCCGGCCTCGTCGTCGTCCTCGCCGCCGCCGTCGTCCTCCTCCTCCTCCTCCTCCTCCTCGGCCTCCTCCTCGTCGTCGTCCTCGGCCTCGGCCTCGTCCTCGTCGCCGTCGTCATCCTCGCCGCCGTCGTCATCCTCGCCGTCGTCGTCGTCGTCGTCGTCGTTGTCGTCGTGCAGGCGCTGGAGGGCCTGGGGGACACGGGCGCGCCGAGGCTCTGCGTCTGCCTGGGCTTCGCGCCCTCGGGCGCGGGGCCGAAGGCCCGCACGCCGGCGGCGAGATCGTCGTCGTCGACGTCCTCGTCGACGTCCTCGACGTCCTCGTCGACGTCGTCGTCGACGTCCTCGTCGACGTCCTCGTCGACGTCCTCGTCGACGTCCTCGTCGACGTCCTCGTCGACGTCCTCGTCGACGTCCTCGTCGTCCTCGGCCTCGTCCTCGTCGTCCTCGAGGTCGTCCTCGTCGTCGTCCTCGCCGCCGTCGTCGTCGTCCTCCTCCTTGTTGTCGTCCTCGGCCTCGGCCTCATCCTCGTCGTCGCCGTCGTCATCCTCGTCGTCGTCGTCGTCCTCGTCGTCGTTGTCGTCGTTGTCGTCGTGCACGGCGCCAGGCCCCGAGCCCGGCCCGCCTGCGGCTCACCTTCGTCGTCGTCGACGTCGTTCACGTCCCCGATGCATCGGTGATGCGGCGCGATCCTCGGATCCCATCTGCTCGGACCCCACTTGGGAGGCCTTTGAGAGTTCATATCCCAAACTGACCCCCCCCTGGGGTGCCGAATGGGTGCCGCGACTGGGGATGGGCTTCTGGGCAGCGGCCGGCGCTCGAGCGCGAGCCTCGAGGGCCGCCCGAAATTCCACCCCCACCTCCGAGAACCCGGCGCCCCGCCTGCCAGGGATGCCAGCGGGTGCCGCCGTGGGGGGCGGGGATCTCTGAGGATCAGGAGGAAAAGAAACACACAGACACAATTCATCCTCGATTCCCCAGAGAATTTGGGAAAATATGGGAAGTGGGGGGGAAGACAGACACCCAGAACACGTGGGAAAATAACATGGGGAGTGTGTTTGTTTGTGTGTACTTATTCGTGTGTCCTGGGGCCCCTTCAGAGGAGGGAAGTGGAGCAGTGGCGCAGCGTCCTGGCTTGCGTATAGATCCAGGGCGTAGAAAACGCGCCCCTGCCCTGGTTTGCGAGGCGCTGGGCGCTGGGCCGCCTGTGTGGGCTGACGGGGTAAACCGCGCATGTCGCGCGTGTCGCGCGGCGTCCTGGCGGCTCTCTGGCCTTTGGCAGCTCCCAGGAGGTTTACAGACGGGGCCCTGAAGAAGGAACCCTTTTCGTTGGGGAGGGGCTCCGTATTCCTTAAATGTTTCACAGCTTGCCTCAGGTTTTCCTTGTGTTTTCGATCGGAAGTCGAAGTTCAACTTATGGAAAAAAGGGGCCTCGTTCCTGATTTAGGGTTCCTTAGGTCAACGCCCCGACTGTACAGACGGGGGCGGAAAAGAGGGGGGTGATGACTAGGGGGGGGTATCATGGCGTGGGCCATGATATGTCCACAGGTTTCATGGTGCCTCTTCTTGTTTCATGATGTCCTTGGGCTCCCCGCTGGGCCGCGCACATGCCGCCGGTCATGATTTGCACCCCCCCCCTCTTGGACACCCCCCTCTTGGCCGCTCCCAATACAGACCACGCACTTGTAACCCAGGGTGGGGGCGTTCTTTGCATCCTTTGTTGTAGGCCCACCAGAGAATGTTCTGAGAACCAGCTGTGGGATGCACGACATGTTCTTGGGGCATTTCCGGCTGAGACTGCCTCGGTTCCACGCATCGGGCCTCTGTTCTACCAACATGGTGTTTGTTCTCAGAACATGCTTGGGTCCCAGGAACAGGTCGTGGTTGGCCTATAGGAATGCCGGACCGGTCGGTCTCTGCTCAACACCTCCGGCCCCGGCACCCCGCTTTCCAGGGATGCCAGCGGGTGCCGCCGTCGGGGGTGGGCATCTCTGAGGAGGAAAGGTGCAGTCAGTCTCGGCGGCGCGCAGAGGAGGGTAGGGGCGTGAAAACGACCACAGCCACTGCTTTTCTTTGGCTGCCGGCTTCCAGCCCGCAGAAACAAAGCAGTGGCTGTGGTCATTTTCGTTGAGCTTGGCACCGGGGAAATGACCACAACCACTGCTTCCTTTTCGGCCGGCTGGAAGGCGGCGCAAACAAGAAGCAGTGGCTGTGGTCATTTTCCCGTCCCGCAGGGTAGGGGGAGGGAGGGGGGGGGCTTCTTAGAAGCACCCCTGCTTCTTCGAAGGGCGCGGGCCTCATCTGTATCACCGGGCGCGTTCCACTACTCGCAGAGTGCCTACTCGCAAACGTCCGAAAAACACACGTCCGCTGTGATGCAATGTATCGTAGATCCTCCGCGGTGGATCCAGGCCATTTGCGAGTAGTTACTTGGCGAGTAGTGGAGCGCGCCCGTCTACCGTAGGTGGAGGACCGGCGCCCTCTCAGAAGCGGCCTCATTCTGCGAAGCCTTCCTCCCCCCCTCTTGTGCGCGCCGCCAAAAGATTTCAGAGGAGGAACAGGTACAGTCAAGTCGCATACGGTAGGTTCGCGTCGTTTCGACTGTCGGCGACCTGGCCGCCAGCGTTCAACGTTGAGTGCCGCCGGCGACCTAGTATCGGTCGATGTTGAACGATCTGGCGTTTCGGAAACAGCCGAACGTTCAGGGTTGAACGATCCCCCGCGGCGTCAGAAACCAACGCCCACGATGGCACGACACGAACCTGCCGTAGTAAGGATGACCAGCTTTCCAAGGCTACCCTTGCATGTCCCCTCGGCCCATCCTTGGCGACTTTCGCTGATCAACCCCGTTCGAAAACGCCAAGCTGGTCCTCCAAGGCCCTTGCGTCATTACCGCGCATCCTCATTATGCGACTTGACTCTACCGATCCCTCTACCCTTCCCGCGTTTTTCCCCCTCGTGGGCCTTTGGGAGGCCCTCGTCGCCACGGCTGGATTCGCCTCGAAATTCTGGTCAGACCGCGCCCTGGGAGAGAGGCCCTGGGAGCTGCAGTATCTGTGTCTTGTGGTTTTCTCAGTCTAGCCGATCTCGGGTGCGGCCACAAGGGATGGAGTCAGAGGAACGGGCCGCAAGCAGATGTATCGGCGATGCATCGGCTTGGCATCGCTCGGACGTGTGCATTTTTTCTCGGCGAAAACCATCGAGGACCATCCTGGACCATCGAGCAAAAAAAGCACGCACGAAACCTAAAAATGCACGGGAAATGGACGTCCGAGCGACGGCAAGTCGGTGAGGCGCGATGCATCGGTGTGGCGAAAAGCGGGCTCCGCACCGAGCCGCATCGCCGATGTCCTGGGGCGCCCTCCTGGCCACGCCTGGATCCGCTTCGGAATTCAAGTCCGAACGCATCCCGGGAGACGTCCAGGGGGCGATCTGGGGGGGAGTGGCCGTTTCGGGCTCGATGTCTTCGGGCGTGTTCGTCGGTCCTCAGCGGACTTCCAGGAGGAGGAGAAGGAGGAGGAGGAGGAGGAGGAGGGAGGACGGAGGACGGAGGACGGAGGACGGAGGAGGAGGAGGAGGAGGAGGGGAGGAGGACGGAGGAGGAGGAGGAGGAGGAGGAGTGGAGGAGAGGAGGAGGAGGAGGAGGAGGAGGAGGAGGAGGAGGAGGTAGGACGGAGGAGGAGGAGGAGGAGGAGGAGGAGGAGGAGAGGAGGAGGGGGAGGAGGAGGAGGAGAGGAGGAGAGGAGGAAGGACGGAGGGGAGGAGGAGGAGGAGGAGGGGAGAGGAGGAGGAGAGGAGGGACCGGAGAGCCGAGCCGTGCCCCCGGAGGCACGGGGCAGCGGCAGGGGGGGGGGGGGGCGGACGGCCGATCTCGGGGGCGGCCGAGATCGGCGCGACCTGATGGGGGTGTGGTCGGGACCGGGCATGAGATCGAAGTGGGGTTCGGAAGTGTGCTCCTCCTCCTCCTCCTCCTCCTCCTCCTCCCTCCTCCTCCTCCTTCCTCTCTCTCCTTCTCCCCCTCCTCCTCCTCCCCTCCTCCTCCTCCTCCTCCTCCTCCCTCCTCCTCCTCCTCCTCCTCCTCCTCCTCCTCCTCCTCCTCCTCCTCCTCCTCCTCGTGTTCTTCGTGCTTGTTGGATGCTCTTGTGCATCCTGGGGGGGGGGTACCTTGGGATGTTCTGCGAGTTTTGGTCGGCGGAGGGTCCCATGTTCTCGAAGGACGCTTTTCTGTCCTATGGGCCCAACTGTACGGAAAGAACTGGGACGAAGACCAACATCACCACCCAGCAGACGACCCCAACCCAACCCGAAGGCTTCAATTTGCCCTCCATTTCCAGTGTGGGGGGGTCGGGAAACATTGAAAAGACACATGGAACCCGTACCCCCCCCAACCCGAAATGCTGGTCAAGTTCGGGTCTTCGGGTTGGGTTGGGGTGGTCTGGTAGGTAGTCACAACAGCATGTCCTGCCCCTTTGAAGAGGCTTCGCCGTCTCTTTCTCCGCGGGCGATGCCCACTGGAGACGCAAGCTCGCCTGCCCAGCAGCGCCGCGCCGAAGGCGGGTACGTCGCCTGGCCGATCTCGGGGGCGGCCAAACGAGGGACTCGATGACCGGGGGTGGGAGGGTACAGTCAACCATGATAGTAAGGATGGGCAACCTTCCCAAGGGTACCCTTGCATCCTCGCCTCATCGTTACATCCTTCGCCGCTTTCGCTTGCCGCGCCCCGCTCGAAAAGCTTCGAAGTGGGCGTCCAAGGCCCTTGCATCCTTATCGCGCATCCTTACTATACTGGTTTACTGTATCATGATCGAGCGGGGCTAGGGTTAGGTCGGGCGTGTCCCCCTGCAGGCGGATTGTGGACGATTAATAAAAATACACAAAACATACCCCCAAAAAAATAAAAAAGGTCAAACAATCGTCCCCAGACTATTTTTTAATACAATTTTTGAATGTTCCGCCTGTAGAGGGACAGGCCCGACCTAAGGCTAGGGGCTAGGACAGGGATCAATCCGTTCCAGGGCGTTCCAGAGCCGTCTCAGAGCGTTTCGGAACACTCTGAGATGGCCGCGGCGCCCGCTACATCCTCCAGAACCGCCGGACCTCAGGGATCCCCGGTTTATCCTTGTTCGATTTGGGCCCTGTCCTGGCTTCGTCTTTCATGGCCAGGGCAATGAAGTCGCCCCGAGTTTCTATGCCCCTGTCTTCTCCGATTAGGGGCCTCCCACATGGGGTCCAAGTAGATTCGAGGGTGGACAGACCTCCTACCCTGACACGTCGATTAGCGAATTGGCCGTTTTCGGTTCGCGAGAGGGCGTCGCGGCTGTCATTTTTGCGGGTCCAGGTCCGTTGGTTTCGGTCCTAGGCCGTTCTCACGAAGAGGAGGTTTATTAAAGGGAGGTTTGTCCACCGCCGAAATTGGGTCAGAGGGACGCGCCGAATCGCTGATGCATCGCCGCCGTCGGCGTGGTGAAAATCGGACTCCGCGTCGAGCCGCATCGCCGATGCATCGCCGATGCGGCGTGATTCTCCGACCCCATCCGCTCGGAGACCATCTGGGAGGCCTGGAGTGGTGACTCGGAAATAGGGTCGGGGCACATGCCAAGAAACACCCTGCTTGCTTCCAGGGTGCCTTGGGTTTCGATGGTTTCGATGGTTTTGCGATGGAAAGCGTGACGCTCCCACACCAAAAACCAATGGACGTCCTGGTGTCTCAGGGTTGGGTTTCTTGTGGAAGGTTTCTTGTGGGCTGGCCTCCACTGTAGGGTGTGGATAGCATGCAGGCCATGACTTCGCCCTGGATTTCGTCGTCCCCTCTTCTTCTTCTTCTTCTTCTTCTTCTTCCTGGTCCCCCCCCCGTCTGCCCGTCTGTCCACATCCCTCGAGCCGTGATTTGTCACCCTCCCTCTCGGACGTCCCCAACGATCCCCTCCTGCTCCTCCTCCTCCTCCTCCTCCTCCTCCTCCTCCTCCTCCTCCTCCAGCCGTGCTGGCAGCTCCTGTGCTTGCAAGCACGTCCCTTCAGTGCGGCGCTCGTGCCTGCGAGCCCAAGATTTCCACGATCACAGCCTCTCATCGGTCGCCCATCGCCAGCGGCGGCCGACGGCCCCACAACCCCCAGAGCTGCCGGATGTCTTGCGAGGCCCCAGGAGGCCTACGTGGGCGTGCGGAGCGTGCCGGACGCGTCGTCCTCCTCCTCCTCCTCCTCCTCCTCCTCCTCCCTCTCCTCCCTCCTCCTCCTCCTCCTCCTCCTCCTCCTCTCTCCTCCTCCTCCTCCTCCTCCCTCCTCCTCCTCCTCCTCTCCTCTCCTCCTCCTCCTCCTCTCCTCCTCCTCCTCCTCCTCCTCCTCCTCCTCCTCCTCCTCCTCCTCCTCCTCCTCCTCCTCCTCCTCCTCCTCCTCCGCCAGCGCGAACTGGGCGTGCAGAGTGCGGTGCGCTTGCGGGCGAGGGTCCCCCCTGCGCATCCGCAAAGCAGCTTGGGAACCTCAGAGGTGGGAGGAGGAACCTCAGCCAAGTGGAGGAGGAGGAGGAGGAGGAGGAGGAGGAGGAGGATGAGGAGGAGGAGGAGGAGGAGGAGGAGGCGGAGGAGGAGGAGGAGGAGAGGCAGGAGGGAGGCGAGCCGAAGTGCCACAGGCCTCTTGGGTGCCTCTTGGGGCGTCTTGGGGCACTCTTTGGTGGACGTGGCAAGGGTAAGCAAGGGCGCCCTCGAGGGCGCGAAGTTATTCGCGCTTCGCGCTTCGCGCTTCGGCTCCGATTCCTCCTCATCCTCCTCTTCTCCCCTGGGAGGCGGCGCGAGAGCGCGAAGTTATTCGCACTTCGCGCTTCGCGCAGCGCGAAGCGCGAAGTTGGGAGCCCTTGGTAAGGGGCAGGGCTCGACTGCTCCCGCTTTGTCGCTCCCACCTCAGGTCGGCAAGAGGCCTGCGGAGACCGCAGAGCAGCCTGGGAACATCAGAGGTGGGAGAAGGAACCTCCGTCAAGTGGTGCCGGTGGACGTGGCAAGGGTAAGGGGGCACGGCCCATAGGAGGCGCTAGGGGTAGGTAGGAGGGATAATCATTATATCGTATGCCTCTCTGTAGCCGTTTGGGCTCCAGTCTGGAGGACCGGTAACGGCCATACACAGGTTCCAAGCCTGTGGGAGCCACAGTACACAGGCGATTCCGCGAAGCCCACGAGAAAAAAGAAAAGTGGTGCTGGTGGACGTGGCAAGGGTAAGGAGCGGGGCTCGACTGCTCCCGCTTTGTCGCTCCCACCTCAGGTCGGCAAGAGGCTTGCGGAGATCGAGAAGCTCTTGCGTGGCGTCAAGCCGACCACAGCCACCCAACTCCCAGATGTACAAGACTCGAGCAAGACCCCCCCTATGGAAGGCGACCGCCGAGCCCAAGAAGGGTACGAAGGTCCTGGACACGGACTCAGACGAGATCAAGAAGTCCAAGCTCGCGACCCAGCTCGCGAGCTTCGAGGCCAGCTACAAAGCGGTGCCGCATAGCGCCGACAACGACTTGCTGCGCGCCTCCTTCCAGGAAAAGATCGACTGTATTCGCAGTCAGCCGAAATCACTACGGACACAACTGGTGGTGCACCGCAGGGCTACATCAGACTTGCAGAAGGCATCGGCCGTTGTCAAAAGGTGGGGTCCGACATTCACGAGAACCAGTAGCAATTTGAAGAATTACAAGAGTCTCTCAAAAATAAACGTGCTGCGCTGGAGGCCAAGAAAGTTGAGGTCGCCACGCTACAGCACGAGGTCAGCCAGGCAGCGCAGCAGCTTGGCTCGTCGACGGCGTCTGCGGAGAAGGCTGCGGACCCCCTCAATGTCAAAGCTGAGGACGCTGAGGACTTCTAGGACGAGGAGGTGTGCAAGTTGCTCGGATCTGCAGTCTGTGCTGAGCTACGCGAGCACATCGCGGGCCAAATGCCCGTCCAGAAGTATCCTGACATGCCCCCTGTTGCTGGTGATCCTGACAGTGGCGGCAGTTCTGCTGGGGCTGGTGGCAAGAAGCGCTCCCTCGATGAGTTGGAAGAGTCGGAGCGACAACAGCTCTATGAGGCCGCCAAGTCTGGACTAGAGGAGGCTTTCGCGGCACTGTTCAGTGAGCTTGGCAAGAGGCGAACATGTTCCTGATGACGACCTCCCCCGTCTCTCTGGGCTGCGGCTTCGAGGCGGTGCAGTGCGCCGGCCTGTCCAACTTGAGTGTCAACGTGCCTGTGTTGTTGCGGCGTTCAACGCCAGCGGTGGGCGTGAATCGGTCAAGGCCAGGTTGTTGAAATCGAACGCTCTCATCGTCCTATGCCAGGAGATTGGGTGCACGCATGGCAGCCTTGAGTGCCTTCACTCATGGGCGCACAGCAAACAGTGGAAGCGTGCTGCCCTGCCTGCTCGAAGGACGGCAGGTTCAGTACCATCAGGTGGAGTTGCTGTTTTTTGTGCGCGATGCCCTTGGGCCACGACATCCTGATGGAAGGCAGTTGATATGGGAACAGAGGTTGCAGCATGTCACTGTTGACGTCAACGGTTGGCCTCGCAGATCAATTTTCAACGCTTGAATGAGAGATCCCATTGGAGCAGCTGGCATGAATGCTGACATGCGCGCAGCAGCTGGACGATTGATGGTGCAGGTTCTTGGGCCAGCGCTCATAGGAGGAGATTGGGATATGGCACGGATCGATCTTGAGCAGTCGCCTTTGCACTTAGAAGGCGAACCTGGTCACGGCATGTCCAGAGCATGTTATCTCCAGAGGAGGTGCTGGCACCAGCACTATAGATTTCTTTTGTTTGGATGGATGCGATGGTCCGCGGGTATCGCGGCGTCAAGACTGCGACGCCATAGCACAAGAGAGCTCGTCGACCAGCCCAGCTGCAGCTCGTGGACAACGGAGTGGGATCCAGCGTGACATAAATTCGGTATCGCCGAAGCTGCCTGCCGCCCTTCTGCCTGGCCCCCTGACGAGGCCTGTGGATTGGACATTGCGTCGAGCATTAACGGCGCGAGCAGTGGAGATGGTGACGGACTCCAGCAGCGATGTGGCTGTGGTCTGGGCGCTGCTGACGCGCGCGCACGGTGAGTTCGCTGTCCCTCTCGCCGAGTACGTAGCTCAGAACGCTGGAGTTGAGTTGCCGGGGCCTGGAGCATGTGCCAGAATACTTGACCACGATGGGCACGCGTGTCGCACCCCATCAAAGATGCCAGTGGTGCGCAGAGCATCGGGCAAGGCCGGCAGTGGCTCCGCAACGGCATCGCGACAATCCAAGTGTTGCATGGCAAACTTGATGTTCTGGTGCAATGTTCAGAAATTGCGACGTCTGTCACCGCGCCATGCCCCGTGCAAGGACTCAACGCTAGGCTCGAGCTCGCGGCGGTGTAAGCTCGCTTTCTGGCCAAGTCTATTATGACGGATTTGGATATGGTCCAGGTTTTTGTTGATGACATTTCGGAGGATGTTGCTCTTGCTGTTCTAGGGCAGGACCCATATGCCAATGCTGAGCGGGCCGGGCGGCGTCGCGCAGCATCGCGTGGAGGGCCCGCGCCCCCCCTCCGCATCGCGAAGGTCAAGGCGACCCGAGCGCCAGCTACGGCAATCAGCATTCAGCCAGGTGACTCAGTTGTTATCGTGGCTCAAGAGTTTGAGATGCACCAACGGCTACGGCGAGCATCTGACGCGGCGCAGCCAGCTTGGAGCCAGTGGACCCACGACGCGCGGCTCGTTCTTGTCCTGCAGGCGCGGCTACCAGCTGCGACAATTTCCACCCGCGGCGCATGCTTCTGCTGAGCGACGATGGACTGGGTGCACTGGTGCTGTTGCTTGCGGCGTCGGAGGCCATTGGTCTGTTGCCGAACCAGCTATGCTGGATCCAGGTGCCGATGTTGGGCAAGCCAACTGGAGGTAATCGTCTGAGTATACTCAATGCAGCAGTTCATCGCATGTGGCAGCGGGCCAGGAAGCAAATGGTTGCGCGTGTTCGCAACGCGCTTGAACGACGGAATTGGGGCACCATCGAAGGACGGTCTGCCGCGGACTGTGCACGATTGCAGGCGGCTTGCTCAGGAAGCAACGAAGCTGCTTGCAAAAACGGTGCGTTGATCGTTGCGGACTGGAGCAAAGGCTACGAATCGATTGCATTGCAGGAGTTGCGTCGCAAGTTCGAAAGGCGGGGCGCTCCAGCGTGTTGGCTTAAGTTGGTCGTCAACATGTGGGCGTGTCCGAGAATTGCCGGGCTCGGGCGGCATCGCGCGCGGCGTGCATTGGTGGCGACAGGCGGGTTCCCAGCAGGCGGCGGGCGCAGCGACCTGGCGATCGCGGTCCTCGCCGTAGACGCCTTCGGCCCCTTTGCGCGGGCAGCGCCATGGGTTGATTTGCAGAACTACATCGATGGCGCAGGGGCGCATGCTTCGTGCAGTGATTATGATTGCGCGAAGTCTGTGGCAGCGGCAGCAACGCGTCAGTTCAAAGCGACCAGTGCGAAGTTGAATGCAGAGCTGAGCCCCAGCAAGCTATCGATATTGTCCTTGTCCACGGAACTTGCTCGGGATGTGCGCGCGGCTCTGCAGCTGCCGCAGTTTTTTTTTAAGCGAGCGCTGCGTATCTTGGGATTGACGAGTCCGCGGGCGCTCAACGGCATGCGCTGCGAGCCCGGCTGAAGCAGAAGGGCAGTTTTTTGGTGATGGGTAGTTTTTTTGTTTCAACAATATTGTTTTTCTTGGTGGGGGGTGGGAGTTTGTTTCTTCCGCATGCGAGAAACAAATTCGCAGGGTTCGAGCCTTCGGGCCTTCCGGAGGCGTTTCAGGGCTCGAGCATTTGGAGAATGAGAACGATGGCTCGAAGCGAGGGGCTTACTCGCGGTGGCGTTTCGCTCGCGGCTGAGGTTGCTCTGCTGGGGGATGGCAGTGCTAGGATGGCCGTTGCTCCCGCTTTGCAATGGTAGAATGATATGGACCGCTGCGCGGCGTCCCGGCCTCTCTCATGTCTCGCGCGCCGAGCTATTGAAGCTCTGAGAGTTGTCGATGCCTCTCGAGCGCCCTTCGTGGAGCAATTCCCAGGGGCCGATTTCTTGAGCAGTTCTTTGCGTTGGATGGGCCGCGACGGTTTGAAGGTTGACCTAAATGTTGTATCGCCTGCCCCCCCACCGACGGATCAGCTGGAAGCTGCTGGTCCGCAGGGGGAGAGGGGAGAGAGAGAGAGAGAGAGAGAGAGAGAGAGAGAGAGAGAGAGAGAGAGAGAGAGAGAGAGAGAGAGAGAGAGAGAGAGAGAGAGAGAGAGGAAGGGATAGAGAGAGAGAGAGAGAGACCGGGAGTTTGATATTGTTCGAAAGTGAGGTTAAGCTCGCCAACTCACCCACTTCCAAGAGTATCTAAATGAGAGATGTGGATACAACTGACTGTGGACCAACGATCGCGCGGCGCGCGCTGGGGACGTGTGCGACGGCGCGCACGCGCGCGGTGCCCCCGACAGTCCACCGCAGACTCTATGCTTGTTCGCTCCCGCGCGTTATCGGGGCGCGCCTGGCGTCGGAAGTGCCGGGGCCCTTCCTCAGCGCTGCGCGCGGGAATCCCGACGCCCCCATTTTCGCGGGAAGGGGTGCGCGTTTATGAAGACAGCTTGCTTCCTTTCCCGTCAACGTCGCCGGGGGTGTTCCTTTGCGACGGGGATGGAGTCGAGCTGGGCGCGGAGCCAGAGGCCATCGCCAATATAATTTCCCATGTCTCGCCTCGGACGGGTCAGGCGCGAGACCTTGGATCCGCCCTCTGCAGCGCGCGGCCTGAGCTGTAGTTCTGCGCCCCGGCGATGGCGCGGGCCACTGGTCTGAGGCATCGTCCCAGGGGCCCTGCCGCAGAAACCTGCCATGGCCGAGCACTGCGGCGTAGCTATTTGTGGCCAGATAGCAGCGCGCCCGACGGAGCTCGGAGCTGATTGTCTGGATGCCATAAGAATATAGCAAAAGGATGTGAATGCTCAGCGTTCCCTCTCCAGCAAGCATGTCGGGGCACGCGCGCGTCGCGGCCCGCCGAGACGAAGCTGGGATCCAGGGCCTCGAGGGCCTAGGCCAAGTTTTTGCGGTTGCTAATGCTGCTGCTGACCGCTGCGCGACAGATGGCCCGCGCATGCGCCCTGCGTTCCCCGCCCGAGTTTATGCGAGAGCTGTGCTTCGCGGGAGAGGGGGCAGGATGTCCAGCGAGCTCGCAGCAAAACCGCCGCCCTCGCTTGGCAGCGACGCTCGGCGGGCACGGCCCCATCGCACCAGAGCTGCAAGATCACGACGGCAAGCTTCGAGGCATGGCTGGAGAACGGGCGAGCTAGGTCAGAAGGCAGCCTCGACGCCGTCCCGATGGATGGGTGCTGAGGGCTGCCGCCTTTCCTCCGTGGTCTGCTCCGCGATCCCATGGGGCATCGCCTCGTCGCCATGGCTGGGCTTGGTCGACGTTCTGGCGTCCTTCTGGGGTCGTGCCGGCCCTCGTCCAGGGACCAGATCCTCTGCGTGCGCTGCGGTGGTTGGTATCAGGGAAGCTCGGCCGATCTTGTAAGGTTCCGTCACGGAAAGATTGGGGGAGTTTCTTCGAGAGTTCAGGAAGCGGAACTGCCCGACCCCCCCTGGTTCGGGCAGCCATCGACCGTGTTGTGCCGCTCGGTAGGCTTGGCCTCTCCGCTGCCCCTCCTGCTCCAGACGCCCCAGCTGTCGGGTGGACTTCACATTCGAATTCGGATGCGACCCCCTCATATCAGCAGCGTGTGTCTGCGCTGTGTGAGAGGATCCGAATCAAGGAACAGGCCAAAACGGCCGCTTCCCGCTATTAGAGTTGTTTGTTGCTTTGCTTGGGCTCTTTTAGCGGGGCCCGCGGCCCCCTAATTGGTACCCTACCGAAGGTTGTTCTTCTTAGTGCCGTGCGCTCCCCTTCGGGCCGCGGCCGCCGTTTACCGTTACCGTTACCTTTGTGGTGTTTGCGATCCGCCTACACATCCTTTCATTATTTTAAATTTTTTTGTTTTTTTATTTTTTTTTTTTTTTCTTTTTTTTCTTTTATTTTTTTATTTTATTTTTTATTTTTTCTCCTCCTCTCCCCCCTCCTCCGACCTCCTTCTCCTCCTCCTCCTCCTCCTCCTCCTCCTTCCCCTCCTGTTCTTCTTCTCCTCCTCCTCCTCTCCTCCTCCTCCTCGTCGCCCTCTTTTTCCTCCTCCTCGTCCTCCTCCTCCTTCTACCCCTCCTCCTCCTCCTCCTTCCTATTCCTCATCCTCCATGCTTCCTACTTCCTTCCTCATACCCGTCGCAGCGAGTACAGGGGGCTCGGTGGTTCGAGGATCGAAGGAGGTTCGAAGGTTCGAGCTTCGGGGTCGAAGGCCGGCCTGCTGGACGTTTCCTGTCGGTCTCGGGGGCGGCCTCATGGTCACGGCTGGGCCTCCTCATCCCCCTCCCCCTTCCCCCTCCTCCTCCTCTCCTCCTCACCTCTCCTCCCTCCTCCTCCTCCTCTCGTCCTACGTCGTCCTCATTTTCCTCCTCCTCCTCCTCCTCCTCCTCCTCCTCCTCCTCCTCCTCCTCCTCCTCCTCATCGAGGCCGGCTTGCTGGACGTTTCTGGTCGTTCGGGGGCGGCCTCGTGGTCACGGCTGGAGCCGCGCTCGCACCCCAGACCTCCTCGCGTCGCGAAAAAATCACGACGGGAGGTTTTTCGCAATTTTCGGCCTCCGGGGGCCCTTCCCGGGCCTCGGGAGCGTCAAAAAACGACTCGGGACGAAACACCGGTCCCAGGGAAGAGGTCCAGACCTCTGGGGGTCGACGTTGTGAAAAAATCACAACGTCGGAGGTCTGGGACCCCGGGATGTGTCCAGGGGGCAGTGTTTGATTACCCGACGTGGGGCGGCGTCAGGGGGGGAGCGCTTCGGGTTCGACGTGTTCGGCCGTCCGCGTCGTTTTTTTCTTTTCCAGCGGTTTTTCCAGTGCCTGCCAGCGGCTGCGCCTCGCCGAGCGCGTTCCGGACGAAGAGGAGGACGAGGGGGGGGAGGACGAAGAGGAGGAGGAGGAGAGAGGAGGAGGAGGAGGAGGAGGAGGAGGGTGGAGGACGGAGGGATGGCTCTCTTTTCTCTTCCTCCTGAGTGCATCGGACCTCAGTCGCCCAGCCACTGCCGAGGGGGGGACCGGGCCAGCCGCGCCCGCGCTGTGAGCGTTGCGGGTTTCGCTATTCGGGGGCCTGTCCTCTCCTCCTCCTCCTCCTCCTCCTCCTCCCTCCCTCCTCCTCCTCCTCCTCCCCCTCCCCCTCCTTCTCCTGCCCCTCCTCCTCCTCTTCCTCCTCCTCCTCCCCGATCTGTCAGCGACGCGTCACCGATCCCAGGTCGATGTTTCCCGCCTGAGCGGTCTCCCCTGGTCGTTCCCCTTCAGATCCCCATCACCACAGGGCCATGGTACAGTGCGGACGCGCGTCAAGAAACGATGTGTGATGATATTTTCTGGTCGTCCGGGGGTCTCGGTCTTCTTCCCGTCGCGCGCTGCGCGGTGGCTTCCCGCTGCTGTCGGAGAGGCTGCCACGTTCAGGGTGCTCTGGGCTTCCCCCAGATGCACCTCGCGGGCGGGTCTGCACAGGTTTCTTGCGGCCGCGTCCCCGCTGCATCTCAGCCTCACCAGCCCACCACCCCATGCGGGGCCATGTCCTGCGCGAGACCCGAAGGGAACAGCACGCGTCCCCACCCCAGGGGGGCACACGTCGGCCGGTGGTCGGCGGCGAGCCCGGGGAGGAAGCGAGAAGGAGAAGGCCTCCTCGGAAGGCCCGGGAGGTCGCCGGCCTCCCGAGAAGTGTGCCAAGCCGAAGACACAGAGAGAGCACCCGTCAGGAAGCCGGAGGCCCTCCGAGAAGCCCCGCCGCCTGCCGAGAGGGCTGGCTCCTTCTCGCCTCTCCCCCCTCCTCCTCCTCCTCCCTTCTCGCCTCCTCCCTCCTCCTCCTCCTCCTCCCTCCTCCTCCCTCCTCCTCCCTCCTCCTCCCTCCTCCTCCCTCCTCCTCCTCCTCCTCGCCTCTCCCTCCTCCTCCTCCCTCCTCCTCCCTCCTCCTCCTCCCTTCTCGCCTCTCCCCCCTGCCCCTCGCTCGCCGCCGAACTGGGGCCGAGGCCATGCCAGTGGGGATGGGGATCCGGTGCCCAGACCTCCTCGCGTCGTGAAAAAAACACGACGGGAGGATTTTCTCTATTTTCGGCCTCCGGGGGCCCTTACCGGGCCTCGGGAGCGTCAAAAAACGACTCAGGATGAAAAACCGCTCCCGGGGAAGGGGTCCAGACCTCTGGGGGTCGACGTTGTGAAAAAATCCACCTACCAAACCACCCCAACCCAACCCGAAGGCCCAAATTTGCCGTCCACTTCCAGTGGGGGGGGGGGCGGGGAACGTTGAGAAAGCACCTATGAAGCCCGTACCCCCCCTCCCCAACCCGAAAGTCGGGTCCTCGGGTTGGGGTTAGGGGTGGTCTGGTAGGTAGTCAGCCAGTGGGGATGGGGATCTGGTGAGACGGTGCCCAGAAAGGCCGAGAAGAGCCCGGACCTCGGCGCGAGGTGCCAGCTGGAGGTCGGGCGCCGGGAGCCGTGCGCAAGCATTGCTTTTTGCCCCCGCCGGCGGCGCGGCACCGCAGCGGAGCGGCGCAGCAAGAAGTCGGGGGTAACGACGGGGGGGGACAGGTACAGGGGGGTACCCAGACCCCCTGGCGTCGTGAAAAAATCACGACGGGAGGTTTTTCGCTATTTTCGGCCCTTCGGGGCCCTCGCCGGGCCCCGGGAGCGTCAAAAAACGATTCAGGCACACTCGAAGAATAATAAACATAAGAAAAAAAAAGGAATTAAAAGTATAAAATATATAAATTAAAACAAATTAAGCTAAAAAGAAGAATAAAACTTAAAAAGAATTAAAAAAATAAGGAAAAAAAAAGAATAAAAAAAAAGAACAATAATAAGAATAAGAAATTAAGAAATCTACTACTCGGGATAAAAAGAACCGGTCCCGGGGAAGGGGTCCAGACCTCTTGGGGTCGACGTTGTGGAAAAATCACGACGTCGGGGGTCTGGGTATGAATCGACCCCCAATCGCCCATTGATCGCCGATAGGGGCCCGATAGCCCCAACCTGCCCAGGAAGGTGCGAGCCCACTATCGGAGGCCTATCGCCGATCTGTCGGCGATGTATCGCCGGCTCCAGGTCGACGTATCCCCCCCCCCGGAACTACAGCAAACCCATGAACTCCAGAACCGACTTCCGAACTTCTACCGAACAACCCCCCGAACAGGAACTGAACAAACCTCCGAACAGGAACCGAGCACCCCCCCGAACAGGAACCGAACAAACCTCCAGACTTCTACGGAACACCCCCCCGGACCCCTTTGGAGAGGCCTTCTGAGGACGCCTGGAGAGGCCTTCTGGGGCCGCCCAGAGGCCTTCTGGGACCGCCTGGAGAGGCCTTTGGGACCGCGCCTGGAGGGGCCTTCGGGGGCCGCCTGCAGGCGCCTTCTGGGGCCGCCTCGACTGGGGACGCCTGGACTGGGGCCGCCTGCACACGCCTCCTGGGGCCGCCTGGAGACTCTTCCTTGGGCCGCATGGAGAAGTCTACAAGGGCCGCCTGGAGACGCCTCCTGGGGCCGCCTGGACACGCTTCCCTGGGCCGCCTGGAGACGCCTCCTTGGGCCGCCTGGAGAAGCCTCCAGGGGCCGCTTGGAGTCGCCTCACACGGTCGCCTGGAGACGCCTCCTGGGCCCGCCTGCGTCCTGGGGCCGCCTGGAAAAGCTTTCTGGGGCCGCCTGGAGTCCACTTCCTGTGGCCGCCTGGAGAGCCCTCCGGAGGACGCTTGCTGAGTCCGTCTGGAGAAGCCTTCCGGGGTCGCCTGGAAGCCGCTTCCTGGGGCCGCCTGGAGAGGCCTCCTGAGGCCTCCTGGACCCTCCTGAAGGGTGTGCCGAATAATTCTGCTGCCCCCGCGGTAACACGCCCACTGAGGCCGCAGGTGGACCTCCTCCAGGCACAACCCGTGCGAGGCATGTTCCGACATGGGCAGGGGGACGTCATGCGAAGCTGCCAATTGGCGCCACATGTGCAACTCCTTCTGGGACATGATTCGCGTGACGGGTGTGCCGACATGGGCGGGGGGGGCGCTGTACGAACCATGTCTCTGGGCTTTTAGATGGTGCTCCTTATGGGCACGATCCACGTGGTGGTGCTGTGCCGCAATGGCCCAAGAGCGCTCCACGAGGGGTGACCCAGTCGCCCCAAGAGGCCACCGCGAGGACCTCCAGGAGGGACTCAGGAGGGACAAACCATCCCTAAGGTTTTTGAAGGATTTGGGGGCTCTCGCCTCTTCTTTCGGACCAAAAACGGCCAAAGACAATTCTAACAGGCCCACTCTGTGCAGGCACGGAGGCGAATCTCTCTCTCTATATCTATAAATAAATGTATAGATGTGTATATATACGTGTAAAATTGAATACTATGATGTCATATAGGATTCTATTTCCATTGTTTAAAAAGTAATAGTTGTTTAAAGGAATGTGCTTGTGTATACTACAATATACTGGAATGGAACATAAGATGATCTGGTATAATGTATCGTAGTATAATATAATGCAGTAGGGTATCGATAAAATAACATACTACGATATAAACTAACATACCGTACTATGCATATAACGGCGCACCGGGTCCGGGCGCCCGGGGCCGGCGCCGCTCCCTGGCCCCAAGAGGTTCCAGAACAGACCCAGGACGCCCGAAGGTCGCTCCCAGACACCCAACATGGCCTCCAAGGCGGCTTCAGAAGCCCCCAAGACACCCCAAGCGACCCCCAAAAGGGCCCCAAAGAGAGCCCCAAGGGTCCAAAATAGCCCCATTCCCTTTGTAAAACGTATATGTTTAACAAATTGCTTGTTTTCGCTGTCGGTCCGGCCCAGGACGCGCCCCAGAGGGCCCCAATACAGCCCCAGAGAGCTCCAGGACGGCCCACGAAGGGCCCAAGACGGCCGCAAATGTGGGCCCCGGGGCCCTCGGGGAGCCCCGGGGCCTCACAGAAGACCGCCAGAAGGCGCCAAGGAGGCCCCCAGAGGATATATGTGGATGAATACCAGGTCCCCAGCCCGGGGGCCCCGCCCACCTCAAAACCCTTGGGCCCCCCTTTTTCAATACCCCCGCCCTGGCGCCTCCAAGGGGCCTCCAGACGGCCCAGAAGGCCTCCAGAAGGCCTCCAAGACGGCCTCAGGAAGCACCCAAGATGTCCATGAGGGCTCCGAGACGCCTCAAGATCGGTCCAATACAGTCAAGATAGTCCCTACACGGCCCAAGAGGCTTCCAAGACACCCCAAAAGGCCTCCAAGAGGCTTTTTCAAGAGGGCCACAAGAGGCTAACAATTGTTGTTTTTCAAGGGTTTGGTGGGAGGATGTTTTGTGGTTCTCACCTTTGCGGCTTCCTGGCGTTCCAAGATAGCCAAAGAGATTCCCGAGATCGCCCAAAGACGGCCCAAGAGGCTCCCAAGACGGCCCCAAGACAGCCCAAGAGGGACCCAAGCAGCCCAAGAGGCCTCCAAGACGGTCCAAGATAGCCCCAAGACGGCTCTAAGAAGGGACCCAGACAGGGAATCCGAACGGACTTTTCGAGCCTTCGGCCCCAGAAAGCTCCCAGGAGACTCCAAGAAGCGCCCCGGAGGCCCCCAAGACGCCGCCAGAAGCCCCCGAAGGGCTCCCAAGATGCATGTCACGGGTGCGCGACAAACAGATGCCATGGGCCATGCTGGTGGTCTCTCCCCCTGTGATGGTCTCGCGGGAGACGCTGCAGGATCCCATGTTCCCTTGGTTCATCGTCAGGCTTCGAGCCTCCATTAGGATACGCTTCTTCGCCGTCTTCGGCCCCGGGTGGGCGCCGTGCCTTGTGGAGGCTATTTTCCACCATCGCGGGCCCCGGCGATGAGGAGGAGGAGGAGGAGGAGGAGGAGGAATAGGAGGAGGAAGAGGAGGACGACGACGACGAGGAGAAGATGGAGTGGTTTTCGGAAGCCTGTTGAGGGTTCGGAAGTCATCGTGGCTTACCACCAGCTCCCAGAGATCGGTCTTGCCTTGCTCTACCCCGATGCCATTGCATTCCCCGTGGGATCTGCTTCTCCCCTGACCGTGGTGGTACAAATATTAGGTGGGAAATTCACAGGTTCATGACGCGTCCTTCAGGATGCACACGATCCCTGCTTCTGACTCGCTTCCTCCTGCTCCCTCCTTCTCCTGCTGCTCCTTCCTCCCACCCTCCCTCCCTCCCGGGGCTGCGTTCCCCCCGCCCCGGCCCGACCGGGGCCGCATTCGCATCTTCCTGGAGTAGTTTTTTGCCACGGTTCCTGTTTCTCGACGGCCCCTGGGGCCGAAACCGGCTCCCCCAAAATGAAAGGCAGGAGAGGCCCCGAGGGAACGCCGTCGGCGTCGCGTCGGGCCCGCCGCGCCGCCCTCGAGGGTGGGCGCCTCCCGTCCGGAGGCCGTTGAGGCCCGGGGCAGAGTGCAGGACCCAGTCCCTCTCGCTCGGGGAAGGAGAAGCGACACCACCACCACCACCACCACCACCACCACCACCACCACCACCACCACCACCACCACCACCACCACCACCACCACCACCACCAGGGGAGCCACCTTCATCGAGAAGGTCCGCGATGCCCCGTCAAGCTGGAGGTTGGGGATGTCTCGAGCGGGGAGGTGTGGCCACACCACCAGGGGGCATCCCCTGGCTCCTCGCCCTGGTGGTGGTGGTGGTGGTGTCGCTTTTCGATGCTCCCACCTCGCGTCGGGACGAAAAAACACGACGGGAAGCTTTTGCACAAGTTCCAGCCTCCAGGGGGCCCTTGAGGGGCCCCTGGACCGTAAGACACAAGTCGGGATGAACAGGCGGCCCCGGGAAGTCGTCCGGATATGCTGGGCCCACGTTGTGAACACATCCCGGCGTCGAGCGTTTTGCGAGGTGGAGGAGGGGGATGAGGAAGAGGGATAAGGAGGAGGAGGAGGAGGAGGAGGAGGAGGAGGAGGACGAGGAGCAGGCGGAGTGGAGGGAAGAGGAGAGGAAAAAGAGAGGGAGGAAGAGGAAAAGGTAGAGGAGGAGGAGGAGGAGGAGGGAGGCGGGAGGAGGAGGAAGATGAGGGGGAGGGAGGAGGATGATGTGGATGAGTAGGAGAGGAGAATGAGGAGGATGAGGAGGAGGAGGAGGACAAGGAAAGAGGAGGAGCGAGGAGGAGGAGGAGGAGGAGTGAGGAGGAGGAGGAGGAGGTAGAGGAGGGGGAAAAGGAGGAGAGGGGGAGGAGGGGGGGGATAATATGGAGGAGGACGGGAGTGGAGAGGAGGGAGGAGGAGGAGGAACAGGAGGACGAGGAGGACGAGGAGGAGGAGGCGGAGGAGGAGAAGGAGGAGGACGACGACGAGTCGGAGGATGCGGAAGGGGAGAGGGGGGGGGGGAGGAAAGAGGGGGAGGAGGAGGGGGGGAGGGGGAGGAGGGGAAGGAGAAGGACGGTGGGGAGGGGGGGAAGGTGAAGGATGGGGAGGAGAAGGAGGAGGAGGGTGGAGGAGGAGTGACGGGGGGGGGTGACAAGGAAGAGGCGGAGGAGGTGGAGGAGGAGGAGGGGGGAGGGGGGGGGGGGGGAAGGAGGGGGAGGGGGAGGAGGGGGCGGAGAGGCAGGAGGAGGCGGAGGGGGAGGAGGAGGACGGGGAGGAGGTCGGTTTTCTGGGCTAACGCCACATACTTGGACCTGTGCCTGGTCATACCGTGTTCGGAGCTGTTCCGTGGCCATGGCTAGAACCTAAGCGCGCGCGAAGCGCGCGCGTGGTTCTAGCCGCCGCCGATGGGCCTCTGAGGCCTCAGTACTGCCTCAGGACGTCTTCAGGACGGTCCTTCCGGGCCCCAAGAGGGACCTGGAAGGACCTTTGGAGGGCCCCAAAGGTACCCATGAGCTCTCCAAGAGGGCTCCAAGATGCACCCCAAGCCCTCATATCCGAGGCCCGCCTCGCTGCAAAATAATGATAAAAACAAAAATAGCTTTGAATAAACAGTATCCAGGGCCCGGCCCCACAGGGTATTCCATGCGCGCCCCCAGAGACGGCCACAGAAGGGCCCCCCAAAGGGCCCTGACAGGCCCCGAAGGAGGGCCCAAAACATAGCCCCAGAAGGGGCGGTCCCAAGAGCCCCCCCCAAATTCAAATCCGAGGCTTTGCCCAACAGGGACTTTCAGCTACGGCTGGTTCTTTCACTTCGCGGCCTGGCAAGGGGGGCGGGCCACGGCGCCGCACCGCCAGCCACCTCCGTGTCGACAGGCGAGGAGGGAGGCTGTTGCGGCGCGGGGTGGGGCGGAGGCCCTCCCCGAAGGGGACGAAAGGGTCGTTCTGGAAGAGCTGATCTGCTAAACTACCTGCGTCCCAGAGGGCCGCTGGGATTTGATTGCGGGTGGGGGGCGGGGGGGGTCTCACGTGTCCACCAGTCTGCGTTGACAAGTGGCAGGAGTATCATTTCAGCGTTTGTCGTGGCGTTCGTGTGGCGGTAGGAGGAATA
>CAUYUJ010008735.1:432891-498021 GCA_963575745.1 Prorocentrum cordatum | reverse complement strand
GCTGGGGTGTGGTCGTGCTGGGACGTGGTCGTGCTGGGGTGGGGTCGGCTGGGGTGGGGTCGTGCTGGGTGGTGGGGTTCGTGCTGGGTGCTCCGCACCCTGTGATTTTCGATCGGGTCGTGCTGGGGTGGGGTCCTGCTGGGGTGTGGTCGTGCTGGGGTGTGGTCGTGCTGGGGTGGGGTCGTGCTTGGGTGGGGTCGTGCTGGGGTGTGGTCGTTCTGGGGTGTGATCGTGCTGGGGTGTGGTCGTGCTAGGGTGGGGTCGTGCTGGGGTGGGGTCGTGCTGGGGTGTGGTCGTGCTGGGGTGTGGTCGTGCTGGGGTGTGGTCGTGCTGGGGTGGGGTCGTGCTGGGGTGGGGTCGTGCTGGCGTGTGGTCGTGCTGGGGCGGTCCGCACCCTGTGATTTATCGATCGGGTCGTGCTGGGGTGTGGTCGTGCTGGTGCTGGGGTGTGGTCGTGCTGGGGTGTGGTCGTGCTGGGATGTGGTCGTGCTGGGGTGTGGTCGTGCTGGGGTGTGGTCGTGCTAGGGCGTGGTCGTGCTGGGCGTGGTCGTGCTGGGGTGTGGTCATGCTGGGGGTGTGGTCGTGCTGAGGTGTCCCGCACCCTGTGATTTATCGATCGGGATTGCAAAAACAAGCGTTTCGCTTGAGACATCCTCAAATTTTAATTCGCCGGCCTCCTTCGACCTTGATATTTATCAGGGAACATGATGGACCCACGAACCCGGAAAGGGATATAGACATGTGGAGCATGGGCACGTTTTCACGATACCCAACGGGGCAACACCTCACGAAACATCCCACGAGACACCTCACGAAACATCCCACGAGACACCTCACGAAAAATTCCGCGAGACACCTCACGAAACATTCCAGGAGACACCCCGCGAAACATTCCACGAGACACCCCACGAAACATTCCACGACGACAGGCAACCACTCAACCAAGGCGGTGTGGTCGTGCTGGGAGTGGTCGTGCTGGGGTGTGGTCGTGCTGGGGGGTGGTCGTGCTGGGGGGTGGTCGTGCTGGGGGGGTGGTCGTGCTGGGGGGTGGTTGTGCTGGGGCGTGGTCGTGCTGGGGCGTGGTCGTGCTGGGGCGTGGTCGTGCTGGGGTGTGGTCGTGCTGTGGTGAGGTCGTGCTGGGGTGTGGTCGAGCTGGGGTGTGGTCTTGCTAGGGTGTGGTCGTGCTGGGGTGTGGTCGTGCTGGGGTGTGGTCGTGCTGGGGTGTGGTCGTGCTGGGGGGTGGTCGTGCTGGGGCGTGGTCGTGCTGGGGCGTGGTCGTACTGGGGTGTGGTCGTGCTGTGGTGAGGTCGTGCTGGGGTGTGGTCGTGCTGGGGTGTGGTCTTGCTGGGGTAGGGTCGTGCTGGGGCGTGGTCGTGCTGGGGCGCGGTCGTGCTGGGGCGTGGTCGTGCTGGGGTGTGGTCGTGCTGTGGTGAGGTCGTGCTGGGGTGTGGTCGTGCTGGGGTGTGGTGAGGTCGGGATTTCAAAAACAAGCGTTTCGCTCGAGACATCCTCAAATTTTAATTCGCCGGCCTCAAAAACAAGCGTTTCGCTCGAGACATCCTCAAATTTTAATTCGCCGGCGCTCAAAAACAAGCGTTTCGCTCGAGACATCCTCAAATTTTAATTCGCCGGCGCTCAAAAACAAGCGTTTCGCTCGAGACATCCTCAAATTTTAAGACAAGCGTTTCGCTCAAATTTTAATTCTCGGGCTCGTTATTTATCAGGGAAAAATTCGCCGGCCTCCTTCGACCTCGTTATTTATCAGGGAAAAAATTCGCCGGCAATTCGCCGGCCTCCTTCAAGCAGGCACCGGGGGACTAAGTTTACAAACTAAAAGAGAACCCTGGGCTTAAGCCCTTTCCGGGAAAAAATTCGCCGGCCTCCTTCAAGTTGGGCACCGGGGACATGTTTACATACTAAAAGAGAACCCTGGGCCCGCGCCCTTTCCGGGAACATACCTCGTGCAACCCGCGCAATCGGAATACCTTTTGCACCCCACCGCAGAAGGAACCCCCCCTTGCAATCTGCCACACAAAGGGAATGGCTCTGTAACGCGCGACAATCAGAGGCTTCTGTAATGCACGAAAAGAAGCAGTCCTTTTGCAACCCGCAGCAATAGGACCTCTTTGCAAACAGCCGCAAAGATATTTTTTTGTTTTGAAATCGCTTCGGAGATTGCCTACGGGGAACACATGAGAAACAAAGTAAACAATACAACATCATATGAAGCACACAACGACAAAGAGGAAACATGGAACAACTGCTGAACGGAAGAGAAGAATGATGATAACACTTGCCGCGACAGTCGGACATCTTCTGTGACCCGTTTCCAAAACATCCTCTTGTAATCATCCACGAAACGCCCTTTGGAACCCGCGACAAGCGGAATCCTTCTGTACTCCGCCACCAAAATCATTATGCAATTTATTTTGCAGTGGAAACCAAATGGGTTGCGATTGTCGCGGCAATTTTTTCGATTCCTCCTCTCCTCCCCTCAAGAACTGTTCGATGTGTCCTTTGTTGTCGCTGTGCCGTTTCTATGTTTAATGCGTTTCCTTGTGTCACATTGTTTCCCATTATTTGTTCGGGGACGATGGTTCCTTCTCGTCCGAGGCGATTGCAAAAAGGATTCCTTTTGTGGCGGGTGACAAACTAATTTCTGGTTTGAGGATTACAGAACGGATAACAAAAATATTCCTAGTGCGCGGATTGCATAATGATTCCCGATGTCGCGGTTTACAGACAAATTCCCTTTGTGGATGGCAAAAAAACATGATCGACCCACGAACCCGGAAAGGAATATAGAAATGTAATGCATGGCAACGTTTTCCAAAGACACCTGATTGGGTGACGGGCAAGTACAACGCTGATTGTATCGATCTTGATGTACCGTGCCGAAGGCTGTGCTGTGCTGCACCGTGCTGAATTGCGATGTGCCATGCCGCGCTTGTGCTCTATAGCGTCGTGGATCGAGTCCTCCCTGGCATCCGAGTCCTGACCGAACTGATCTGGATCTTAAGCTCGAGCTGCCTGAACACATAGAAGCTGCCCCAGAGCTAGTTGACAAGGGGAGATGCCAGGAGGACGCGCCGCGAAACGTCCCAAGGGACGCGCCAGGCGACGTGCCAGGGGACGTGCCATGGGGTCGCACCGTAGGACGTGCCAAGGGGACGCGCTACGGAACGTGCCAATGGATGTGCTACGGAATGTGCCAGGGGACGCGCCACGCGACGTGCCAGGGGGACTCGCCAAGGGACGCCCCAACGGAACGTGCCAAGTTGCAATGCTGATTGTATCGATCTTGATGTACCGTGCCGAAGTCTGTGCTGTGCTGCACCGTGCTGAATTGCGATGTGCCATGCCGCGGTTGTGCTCTATAGCGTCGTGGATCGAGTCCTCCTTTGCATCCGAGTCCTGACCGAACTGATCTGGATCTTAAGCTCGAGCTGCCTGAACACATAGTATCTGCCGCAGAGCTAATTGACAGGGGGACATGCCAGGAGGACGCGCCGCGGAACGTCTCAAGGGACGCGCCAGGCGACATGCCAGGGGACGTGCCATGGGGACGCACCGCGGGACGTGCCAAGGGGACGTGCTACGGAACGTGCTGGAGACAAGCGTCTCGCTCGAGACATCCTGTCAAAATCCTCATTCTAGACATCCGCCCGAGCGACCTGGACACGTGGAAACAAACGTTTCGCTCAACACATCCTCAACACATTCTCATGCTAGGAATCCGCCTGGGCGAACTGGATACGTGAAAACAAGTAGTTCGCTCGAGACATCCTCAACACATCTTCATGTGAGACGTCCGCCTGGGTGACCTGGGCACGTGCACACAAGCGTTTCGCTCGAGACGTTTTCAACACCTCCTCATCCTAGACATACGCCTTGGCGACCTGTACACATGAAAGCAAACGTCTCACTCGAGATATCCTCAACACATCTTCATGTTAGACATCCGCCTGGGCGACCTGGACACGTGAAAACAAGCGTATCTCTCGAGACGTTCTCAACACATCCTCATGCTAGGCATCCGCCTGGGCAACCTGGACACGTGCAAACAAGCATCTCGATCGAGACTTCCTCAACACCTCCTCATTCTAGACATCCGCCTGAGCGACGAGGACGCGTGAAACCAAGCGTCTCGCTCGAGACATCCTCAGCAAATCCTGGCGCTTGGCTTATGCCTGGGCAACCTGGAGGCGTGAAACCAAGCGTCTCGCTCGAGACATCCTCAAGACCTGGGCACGTGAAACCAAGCATTTCACTCGAGAGATCCTCTAAATTCTGGTCTTCGGAGAGAACAATCTATAACACAAAACAAGCGTTTCGCTCGAGACATCCTCAACAAATTCTGAAAACCAAGCGTTTCGCCCGAGACATTCTCAAATTTTAATTCGCCGGCCCTCTTCCCACTCGTTATCTATCGCAAAAGAAATCCGCCGGCCCTCTTCCCGTCAGACCCGGGGGTAAACCAACTAAAAGAGAACCCTGGGCCTACGCCATTTCCGGGAAAACAACCATACACAGTGTCTCCTTGAACCGAGAGCGCCAAACACTGTGTATGTTTGTGTGTTTTGTTGTTGGGGTCAGAGGAGCAAGGAAACAACGTGTACGTTTGGTTGTTTGGGTTGTTTTTGGTTTTGAAAGCCCTAATGCTCGCAGAGGCCTCTCTCCCAGCAACCACTGGCGCTGTCAAAACCAACAAACACACACACAAACAAACAAACAAACAAACAAACAAACAAACAAACAAACAAACAAACATACACAGTGCTTCCTTGCCCCCTAAACCCCCCGCCCAAACATGATGGACCCACGAACCCGGAAAGGGATATAGACATGCGCAGCATGGTCACGTTTTCACGATACCCAACTGGGCGACACCTCACAAAACATCCCACGAGACACCCCGCGAAACATCCCACGAGACACCTCGCGAAACGTTCCACGAGACACCTCGCGAAACGTTCCACGAGACACCCCGCGAAACATTCCACGAGACACCCCACGAAACATTCCACGAGACACCCCACGAAACATTCCACGAGACACCCCACGAAACATTCCACGGGGGTGCGACTGGGTGTGGTCGTGCTGGGGTGTGGTCTTGCTGGGGTGTGGTCGTGCTGGGGGGGTGGTCGTGCTGGGGGGTGGTCGTGCTGGGGCGTGGTCGTGCTGGGGCGTGGTCGTGCTGGGGCGTGGTCGTGCTGGGGTGTGGTCGTGCTGTGGTGAGGTCGTGCTGGGGTGGTCCGCACCCTGTGATTTAGCACCGCGAGCAACGACAGGCAACCACTCAACCAGGACAACCACGAGGAGACGCGTAACGCACGCAACGGTACGGGCGCCACTCATCAAACACACAGGGAGTCCGTGGCTGCATCGGTTGAGTGGTTGCCTGTCGCCGCCCCCTGGGCGGATCCCCCTCGTAGTCGTCGTCGTCGTCGTCGTCGTCGTCGTCGTCGTCGTCGTCGTCGTCGTCGTCGTCGTCGTCGTCGTGGTCGTGCTGGGAGGTGGTCGTGCTGGGGAGTGGTCGTGCTGGGGCGTGGTCGTGCTGGGGCGTGATCGTGCTGGGGTGTGGTCGTGCTGTGGTGAGGTCGTGCTGGGGTGTGGTCGTGCTGGGGTGTGGTCTTGCTGGGGTGGGGCCGTGCTGGGGTGGGGTCGTGCTGGGGTGTGGTCGTGCTGGGGTGTGGTCGTGCTGGGGTGGGGTCGTGCTGGGGTGGGGTAGTGTTGGGGTGTGGTCGTGCTTGTCGTGCTGGGGTGTGGTCGTGCTGGGGTGTGGTCGTGCTGGGTCTTAGCACCCCTGTGACACCGAGCGCCTCGGGGGAGGGAAGGCGGGGCGCCGGCATGCTGGTGGCGGAGATGTGGATGTGGGATGGGATAGCTGGCTGACCCCGAGGGTGCAATGCCGAGCGGAGAAAAGGACGAAGAGAGCCGCTCGAGCCGCTGCAGCTGGACGAAGAGGAGGAGGAGGAGGAGGAGGAGGAGGAGGAGGAGGAGGAGGAGGAAGAGGAGGAGGAGGAGGAGGTGGGCCTCGGCGGGCGGCGGGAGCGCCGGGCGGCGGGAGGCCCCGTTGGTGAGAGCGGGCCGATCCCGCTTCGGCTCGGGGGGGGCCGGCTGCTGAGAGTGCACGGGGCGGTCCTTTTAGCACGAGCACGGGGAACGATCAGGAGGGGGAGCGGGAGGAGGAGGAGGAGGAGGAGGAGGATGAGGAGGAGGAGGGGGAGGAATAAGAGGAGGAGGAGGAGGAGGAGGAGGAGGAGGAGGAGGAGGAGGATTTTAGCTGTTTTTTTTGAAGGGGGGGGCGGCATCACAAGGGACCCACGTGTTTTCACGCTTGTCCCGCTCGGGGGCGAAAGGGACCCACGTGTTTTCACGCTTGTTCCGCTCTGGGGCGAAAGGGACCCACGTGTTTTCACGCTTGTCCCGCTCTGGCGCGAAAGGGACCCACGTGTTTTCACGCTTGTTCCGCTCAGGGGCGAAAGGGGCCCACGTGTTTTCACGCTTGCTCTGGCGCGAAAGGGACCCACGTGTTTTCACGCTTGTTCCGCTCAGGGGCGAAAAAGACCCACGTGTTTTCACGCTTGTTCCGCTCTGAGGCGAAAGGGACCCACGTATGTTCACGCTTGTTCCGCTCAGGGGCGAAAGGGACCCACGTGTTTTCACGCTTGTTCCACTCTGGGGCGAAAAGGACCCACGTGTTTTCACGCTTGTCCCGCTCTGAGGCGAAAGGGACCCACGTGTTTTCACGCTTGTTCCGCTCTGGGGCGAACGGGACCCACGTGTTTTCACGCTTGTTCCGCTCTGGCGCGAAAGGGACCCACGTGTTTTCACGCTTGTCCCGCTCAGGGGCGAAAGGGGCCCACGTGTTTTCACGCTTGCTCTGGCGCGAAAGGGACCCACGTGTTTTCACGCTTGTTCCGCTCAGGGGCGAAAAAGACCCACGTGTTTTCACGCTTGTTCCGCTCTGAGGCGAAAGGGACCCACGTATGTTCACGCTTGTTCCGCTCAGGGGCGAAAGGGACCCACGTGTTTTCACGCTTGTTCCACTCTGGGGCGAAATGGGCCCACGTGTTTTCATTACGTAAAAACACACGGATTCGTCCCCCTGGAGAGGGCGAATCTATAGGCACATACGTAACAAAACAAGCGTTTCGCTCGAGACATCCTCGGCAAACTCTGCGGAGCAAGCGTTTCGCTCGAGACATCCTCAACGCACGAAAAAGTGGCCCGCACCCTGTGATTTATCGATCGGGATTTCAAAAACAAGCGTTTCGCCTGAGACATCCTCAAATTTTAATCCGCCGGCCTCCTTCGACCTCGATATTTATCAGGGAAAGAATCCGCCTGCCTCCTTCAAGTTGGGCACGGGGGGACATTGCTTACATACTAAAAGAGAACCCTGGGCCTTTGCCCTTTCCGGGAAAAAAACATGATCGACCCACGAACCCGGAAAGGAATATAGAACTGTAACACATGGCAGCGTTTTCAAAGACACCTGATTGGGTGACGGGCAAATGCAATGCTGAGTGTATCGATCTTGATGTACCCTGCCAAGGGCTGTGCTGTGCTGCGCCGTGCTGAATTGCGATGTGCCATGGCGCGACTGCGCTCTATAGCGTCGTGGATCGAGTCCTCCTTTGCATCCGAGTCCTGACCGAACTGATCTGGATCTTAAGCTCGAGCTGCCTGAACACATAGTAGCTGCCCCAGAGCTAATGGACAGGGGAACATGCCAGGAGGACGCGCCGCGAAACGTCCCAAGGGATGCGCCAGGCGACGTGCCAGGGGACGCGCCATGGGGTCGCACCGTAGGACGTGCCAAAGGGACGCGCTACGGAACGTGCCAATGGATGTGCCACGGAATGTGCCAGGGGACGCGCCACGCGACGTGCCAGGGGGACTCGCCAAGGGACGCCCCACGGAACGTGCCAAGGAACGTGCCAAGTTGCAATGCTGAGTGTATCGATCTTGATGTACCGTGCCGAGGGCTGTGCTGTGCTGCGCCGTGCTGAATTGCGATGTGCCATGCCGCGATTGTGCTCTATAGCGTCGTGGATCGAGTCCTCCTTTGCATCCGAGTCCTGACCGAACTGATCTGGATCTTAAGCTCGAGCTGCCTGAACACATAGTAGCTGCCCCAGAGCTAATTGACAAGGGGAACATGCCAGGAGGACGCGCCGCGAAACGTCCCAAGGGATGCGCCAGGCGACGTGCCAGGGGACGTGCCATGGGGTCGCAACGCGGGACGTGCCAAGGGGACGCGCTACTGAACGTGCTGGGGACAAGCGTTTCGCTCGAGACATCCTATCACAATCATCCGAATTCCTACGCGCGGGACGCGGCACGCGCGAGACATCCTCGGAATTCCTGCGAGCGGGACACGAAAACAAGCATTGCGCCTGAGATATCCTCTGAATTCTGGCCCCCCACGAGGCCCCCGCTCGAGACATCCCCCAATTTTGCAAAACCAGCGTTTCGCTCGAGACATCCTCAACAAATTATGAAAAACAAGCGTTTCGCTTGAGAAATCCTGTCAAAACCCAAAGAAATCAAAATTCCTGCGTGCGGGACGCGGCACGCGCGAGACATCCTCGGAATTCCTGCGCGAGGAGCGCTTTTCCGTGTCGCGGTCGGCTCTGCAAAACCAGCGTTTCGCTCGAGACATCCTCAACAAATTCTGAAACCAAGCGTTTCGCTCGAGACATCCCCAACTCTGCAAAACCAGCGTTTCGCTCGAGACATCCTCAACAAATTCTGAAAAACAAGCGTTTCGCTCGAGACATCCTCAAACATAATTTCGCCGGCCCTACTCCGTGCGTGCCCGCTCGCAAAATAATTTCGCCGGCCCAAGTCGCAGGGGGGCCGGGGGGTTAACCTACTAAAAGAGAACCCTGGGCCCGCGCCCTTTCCGGGAAAAAGATTACCTTTGTGGCGGCTTACAATTGGCTTCCGGTTGTCGCGTCAATTCGTCCTACTTGTCCTCCCCCCCCCACACAAGGTGCCTATGTTCTGTATTTATCGATGTGTATTGCTATGCTAATATATTTCTGCTGTATGTCTCACATATTCCTCTTACTTGTTCTGGGAAGAAGGCTCCTTCTCCTCCGAAACGGTTACAAATAATCCCTTACGCGGCGACTTATAGCAAAATTCCTGCTGTGCGGATTACCGATGGCGCTGCGTGCCTTTCCATGTTCCTCCGCTCCCCTGAAGAACTCTGCAATTGTTCATACTTTGCGCTGTCTGTCAATACTCTGTGTCCTCCATGTTCCCGGTGTTTTCCCTCTGTTCCCCTTACTTGCTCGGGGAGGAGGGCCTCTTCTCCTCCCGGATAATGCATGTTGTGGCGGGCTGCACCAAGATCCCTTTTGCGCGGATTACACAAGGACCGTCTTGTAGCACATGACAACATGATCGACCCACGAACCCGGAAAGGAATCTAGCAATGTAAGGCATTGCAACATTTCAAAGACACCTGATTGGGCGACGGGCACATGCAATGCTGAATGTATCGATGATGACGTACTGTGCCGAGGGCTGTGCTGTGCTACGCCGTGCTGAGCTGCGATGTGCCATGCCGCGATTGTGCTCTACATAGCGTTGTGGATCGAGTCATCCCTGGCATCCGAGTCCTCACCGAACTGATCTGGAGCGTAAGCTCGAGCTGCCTGAGCAGATGGTAGCTGCCCCAGAACTAATCGACGCCAGGAGGACGCGCCGCGGAACGTCCCAAGGGACGCGCCAGGCGACGTGCCAGGGGACGTGCCATGGGGCATGGGGACGCATCGCGGGACGTGCCAAGGGGACGCGCTACGGAACGTGCCAATGGACGTGCCGAGGGACGTGCCAGGGGACGCGCCGCGCGACGTGCCAGGTGGACTCGCCACGGAACGCGCCAAGGAACGTGCCAAGGTGCATAGTTGAGTGTATCGATCTTGATGTACCGTGCCGACGGCTGTGCTGTGCTGGGCCGTGCTGAACTGCGATGTGCCATGCCGCGATTGTGCTCTATATAGCGTTGTGGATGGAGTCCTCCCTGGCATCCGAGTCCTCACCGAACTGATCTGGATCGTAAGCTCGAGCTGCCTGAGCCGATGGTAGCTGCCCAAGAACTAATCGACAGAGGGAACATGCCAAGAGGACGCGCCGCGGAACGTCCCAAGGGACGCGCCAGGCGACGTGCCAGGGGACGTGCCATGGGCACGCACCGCGGGACGTGCCAAGGGGACGCGCTACGGAACGTGCCAATGGACGTGCACCGCGCGACGTGCCAGGGGGACTCGCCACGGGACGCTCCGCGGAACGTGCCAGGCCGCATGCCAGGCTGCAATGCTAAGGGTATCGATATTGATGTACCGTGCCGAGGGCTGTGCCGTGCCTGGGCGACCTGAACACATGAAAACACGCGTTTCGCTCAAGACGTTGTCAACACATCCGCATGCTAGACATCGTCGCTGGGCAACCTGGACACGTGCAAACAGGCGTCTCGCTCGAGACATCCTCAACAAATGCTCATGCTAGACATCCGCCTGGGCGACCTGGGCACGTGAAAACAAGCCTCTGGTTCGAGACATCCTCAACAAATCCTCATGCTAGACATCTGTCTGGGCCACCTGGAGGCGTCTCGCTCGAGACATCCTCAAGACCTGGGCACGTGAAAACAAGCAATCCACTTGAGAGATCCTCAAAATTGAGGTCCCCAGGAGAAGACAACCTATAACACAAAACCAGCGTTTCGCTCGAGACATCCTCAACAAATCATGAAAAACAAGCGCTTCGCTCGAGACATCCTCAAATTTTAATTCGCCGGCCCTACGCGACCTCATTATTTATCGCAAAAGAAATTCGCCGGCCCTACAGCCGTCAAAACCGGGGGGAAACCAACTAAAAGAGAACCCTGGGCTCAGGCCCTTTCCGGGAAAAAGGGTTCCTACTATCCCACGTGGCACATGGATCCACTGCTTGCTGGGTTACAGAAATACTCCCTGTGGCGGGTACGGAAATATTCTGACTGCGCGGGATTGTAAGGGGATTCCTTCTGTAGCTGATTCCAACAGGGTTCCGATTGTCGCGGCAATTTGTCGTATTTGTCTTCTCCTCCCCTCATTTTCCCCAGGCGTTCCGCTGTGGTCTTATGTGTGTTCATGATGTTCCTTGTTGTTTCCCTTTTCCACTTCATTCTTCGGGGACGAAGGCTCCTTTTCTTCCGAGGTGATTGCACGATAACAGCAACGAGGCAGAAGGAACAATGACGAACGATCGACGGCGGATCTGGTTCCAGAGGGAACTGACGACCGACCCTCCTGGAGCCTTGGAAATCTCGTACTGTGTTGCCTCCTTCCTGGCGTAACTCCGTCGCAATGCTTCATTGCAGGAAAAGCGCTGGTCCTCCCATGCGGAGCCGTCTTGGATCGCGGCTGGGACGAACCACATCGGTCTGGGCGCCCTCTTGGGCTGCCGTGCAGCATGGGGATGCAGAACAAGCTGGATGAATGAAAACGTAGAAAAACCTTGGGGGAGAAACACAAGAAAAGACCAAGGCCTCATAGAGCCTCCGGGGAGGCCTCTTGGAAGCATGCCGCGTCGACGAAGTCGCTCGGGGGGCTGTCTGCAGTCGTCGGCGTCGCGCAGGCCTGGGAGCGACTCTGGCAGCTCGCGACCCTACGGAGCCATCTTGGAGCACGGTTGGGAACCCCAGGGGCCCGCAACACATCGGTCTGGGCGCCCTCTTGGGCTGCCTTGCAGCGTGGTGATGCAGACCATGCTGAATGAGCGAAAACGTAGATTATCCCAGTGCGACCCTACCTCGGAGTTGGATCCCCTAGGAATGCAGCATTAGTAGTAGCAGTAAAGCTAAGCTAAGGCTAAGCTACAGCTAAGCTAAAACTAAGCTTGAAGCTAAGCTAAAGCTGAGCTAAAGCTAAGGTTAAAGCTGAGATGCAGCTAAGCTAAAGCTAAGCTACAGCTAAGCTAAAGCTAAGCTAAAGCTGAGCAAAAACCTAAGCTAAAGCTGAGCTCAAGCTAAGCTAAAGCTAAGATACAGCTAAGCTAAAGCTAAGCTACACCTATGCTAAAGCTAAGCTAAAGCTCAGCTAAAACGAAGCTAAAGCTAAAGCTAAAGCTAAAGCTAAAGCTAAAGCTAAAGCTAAAGCTCCCAGGGGACTGGGGGAACCGCGGGGCGGATGCCGGGGGAACCGCCCGGGGCGGTTTACACTGCCCGGCCCTTTAAGCCAAGAGGGCAAGAACCCTTCTAGGCAAAGCCTAGGTAAGGAAAACAAACCATTGGGCAAACGAAAGGTAAGGCCTCAGAGAGAGCTCCAGGGAGGCCTCTCGGAAGCTTGACGTGTAGACGAAGTCGCTCGGGGGGCTGTTTTGGGGTGATCGTCGGCGTCGCAGGGATCTTGGAGCGTCCCCGGCCGCTCTGTGACAATACTGGGGCGCGCCGATCCTCCCATGCGGAGCCATCTGGGGACAAGGTTGGGAGCGTCTGGGGCCGAACCGGAACGGTTTGGGCGTCCTCTGGGGCTGCCGCGCAGCGTGGGGATGCAGAACAAGCTGCGTGGAGAGAAACATGGAAAAAACTATAGGAAACCAAGTGTGTGAGCTTCGGGGAGCTTTCTTGGAGGCCTCTGGGAGGCCTTGTGGGAGACCTGGGGCACCAGCCCCTGGAGCTCCCTGCAACCTCTTGGGCTCTGGTGGCTCCGGGCCGCCGAAGCCCTGTAAAAACACTCGGAAAGTAAGGCCCCGGGCGCCCCATGCGCCGCCGAGGTCCCTGGGCGGGACATCCCTGGCCACGTCCCCCGGTAGGTGTGTGTATATATATATACACATACACACATATATGTATGTATGTGTACATATATATATACAGAAGCATATGCGTATACATATATATATATACACCTGTATGTCTAAAGCATATTATAGCTCAAGCTTGAGTGGCCCTCCAAGCTGGACTTTGGCACGTGGGTTGAGTTACTGACTTATGTGCGACTCGCACCCGCGAGAAAAACTATATCGCAATCGGCTGTCACTGTACCGAGTCGTCAAAGACATTTAGATTTCGTCCGATATAAGGCTGGAATAACGCTGGTTCCCGAAGACTCTGGGAGCTTACTTTGATACCTCCTTAAGCGAGAGTGACGTATTGAGTGCGATCAATTGGAGACGGACAACTGACCCCATTCATCCCCGCCCAAAGATGGCCCCTGAGACCGCGTGCAGGCCCCCAGGAGGCCCCTCACCAGCTTCACGAAGCCTCCAAGAGGCCCAAATGAGGCCCCCAAAGGCCCCCAAGAGCCCGAGAGGCCTCCCAGACACCCCAAAAGCACATCCAAACCAAATCCAATAGGATTCCGAGAAGCCTCCGACGAGATCCCCAGAGGCCTCTGACCTACAACGCAAGCACGGTGGCGGCATGGGCCGACGGACACGATATGTGCGTGTGTGGGGGGGGGGGGCAACATACGCGGTGCAAACTATGTGTAGAGCAAGCTATGTGGTGCAAGCGAAGTGGTGAAGCTACGTGGCGAAAGCTACGTGGTGCAAGGCGCAAGGCACCACGTGCATACTTCGAGGTGTAAACAAAACGGTGCAGGCTATGGCCTGCACCGTTTTAAGCAGGGACCGACCGTCCCGGCATTCCTTCCTATTGTCATACCACGAAATGTTCTTAGAACCCCAAAATGTTCTGAGAACAAGCACAATGTTCTTAGAACATAGGCCCGCTGTGACAAAACAAGACAGGCTCCGCCAGAAATGTCCCAAGAACCTCCCGTGGACACCGCAAAAGGCTCTCAGAACACTGTTCGGTGGGGCCACAGGCGAGCCAATCCAGGACGCCTCGCCGCTGCTTGATAAGCAGCGCAGCGCAGGCAGCTTATGTTGCATCCTCGGGGGACCTTGTCTGTCCCGTCGCGGCCCTGTCCGCGTCGAATGCGTGTCGAATCCACGCCGGACGCGTCGGATCCGTGCCGAATCCGCGCCGAATCCGCGCCGACTCCGCGCCGAGTCCGCGTCGGGATCCCCAAAAGGACACCGCTTTTCTGGGACAGGCGAGGTCCCCCGAAGAGGGAGGAGGAGGAGAAGGAGGAGGAGGAGGAGGAGGAGGAGGAGAGGGAGGAGGAGGGGAGGAGGAGGAGGAGGAGGAGGAGGAGGAGGAGGCCCCCCGAGGATGCAACAGCAGGCGGCGAAAGAGGCGCCCCCGGCCGCCCGATCCGGGCGGCGCCCCCGCCAAGCCCGGCCGGCGCAGCGCAGCGACCCCGCGCGGCGCCGGAGGAGGAGGAGGAGGAGGAGGAGGAGGAGGAGGAGGAGGAGGAGGAGAAAAAAGAGGAGGAGGAGGAGGAGGAGGAGGAAAAAAAAAAAAAGGAGGAGGAGAGGAGGAGGAGGAGGAGGAGGAGGTGAGGAGGAGGAGGAGGAGGAGGAGGAGGAGGAGGAGGAGGCCTCCGGCAGGGCCGCCGGGCGTCGCGGGGGCGTCTATCTCCCGAGAAGCACGCGCGAGGCCTCGGCAGGCCCTCGGGGGGCGAGGCCGTCGGCAGGTAAAAAACAGGGCTATATAGGCTCGGGACGAATCGCTCCAGGGCGTTCCGCAGCGCTCTCCGAGCGTTCCGGAACGCTCTGAGAGCGGCCGCGGCGCCCAAGACATCCTCCAAGCCCGCCGACTCTCAGAGAGATCTCGAGTTAGCCCGATCCGATTTCGTCCCGATCTCCGCGTCGTGTTAGCATCTCCCGAGAAGCACGCGCGTTGCGGCCCTCGCGGGCGAGGCAGTCGGCAGGCCCCCGGCCGGCGCCCGAGGGGGGCGCTGGCCCAAGCGGGAGCTCGGCAGGCTCGGCGGGTGCACCCGGGGCCCCCCACGAGGCGCCCCCTCCAGGCGGAGCCTCGGCATATGCCCATCCACATGCTCCACCCAGAGAAGTACAGTCGGGGCCTTGACCTGAGGAACCCAAAATAAGGAACGAGGCCCCTGTTTCCCATAAGCTAAACTTCGATTTCGTATCGAAAGCCTAGGGAAAATCTGAGGCAAGCTGCGAAGCAATTAAGGAAAACGGAGCCCCTCCCCAACGAAAAGGGTTCCTCCTTCAGGGCCCCGACTGTAGTCACAACCAGAAATGCAAACACTTTTGGGGAACAGCTGATATCACAGGTATGTGGCCCAAGCCAGCGTCACGCATGCTTCATGAATACGCGGTATGGGATATACACACTGTAAACTATTCAAAGGCTACGCGCGTGTAAGAAACTCATACAGAAACACTGCTTGACAATGTGCTTGCGAATGATCCACTACTAAGCCGCAAGTCATCAACACCTGATTCACGGCGGATGCATAATTTACTCACGTCGCGGTGGTGTCGTATCGTAGTGTCGTGGCGTGTTGATGCTATGGTATCGCGTGGTCGCGGAGACGCAGTTCAGGGGTGTCGCAGTGTCGCGGTATCCTGGAGTTTCGGTGTCCCAATGTTGCGGTGTCACGGTGTGCCGATATCCTCGCGTCGTGGTGTCGTAATCTCGCGGCGTCACGGTGTCCCGTTGTCATGGTGTCATGGCCCCCAGGCTCCAACTTGTCTGAGCTATAATTTTACGCCGCCCTCCCCCCCCCTCCTCCGCGGTCGTCCTCCTCTGCACTCCACTGTCGATGTGCAATCAGCCTTGCAGCATCCCCGCGTAGGCTTGCGCGACCGCCAACGCCAGGACCCAAAAGCCTTCGAACTGTAATCTGACTAGCGCAGAGAAACACGTAACCTTTATGGACCAACTTGGTCGACGCATCCATTTCAACCGTGCCTGCGAATTCAAGCTCCGTTGTAAAGAGGCTGCGGGAGGTCGACGAGTCCAAAATATTCGACTGGCAACTCCCTGGACAACGTCCTCTCGCCATCGCTTGGACGTCCATTCCCTGTGCATGTGTCGGCTTCGTGCGTGCATTCTTTCGCAGCGTGAACAAACATGCTCCTCGATGGCCCCTCTCGGTCAAAAAGGCACGCGTCCGAGCGATGCCAGGTCCTCCCTGGCAGTCCCCCTCTTTCATGGGAAATGCTCGAGTATGGGAGGAGGAGGAGGAGGAGGAGGAGGAGGAGGAGGAGGAGGAGGAGGAGGAGGAGGAGGAAGGGGAGGAGGAGGAGGAGGAGGAGGAGGAGGAGGAGGAGGAGGAGGAGGAGGAGGAGGAGTCCCCCTCCCATGGCGATCCGACTCCTCTTATGGGAAATGCTCGAGTGTGCTCCCGGTTGCGTCGGAAGTGCCGCAAAACCGAGGTTCGCCAGCGTGGGCCCCAGACAGCTGCGCTTCGATCACTCGACATATATTTATATGAGCAAATCATGTTGCGCATGTGAAAGTATGTGAATAGAGGTGTATGTATGTATGTATGTATGTATGTAGGTAGGTAGGTAGGTAGGTAGGTAGGTAGGTAGGCATGTATGTATGTATGTATGTATGTATGTATGTATGTATGTATGTATGTATGTATGTTGTATGTGTGGATGTATGTATGTATGCATGCATGTATGCATGCAAGTGTGTATGTATGTATGTACGTCTGTATGCGCATGTCTGTGTGTATGTGTGTATACATACATATATGCGTGGTGCAACCTAGGCAGTGCAATCTATGTGGTGCAATCTATGTGGTGCACTGTATGGAATGCGATCTGCGTTGTGCAACCTACGATGTACCATATGTGTAGGGGCAGTCTAGGTGGTGCACTCTATTGGCGCAGTCAATGTGATGCAGTAGATGTGGGGCAACCTAGGTTGTGCATCTCTGTGATGCAACGATGTGCAACCTACGAACTGCAATGTATGCGGTATAACAGATATGTTGCAGTCAGGTTGTGCAACACATGCTGGGCACTCTACGCGGCGTGATATATGCTGGGCAATATATGTGGTGCAACTTATGTGGAGCAACCGTTGTTGCACAATATAGATGATGCAAGCTATGGTGTGCAACCTAGGTTGTGAAATCTATGCTGTGCAATTAACTTATGTTCGCAATGCGTTGTCTACTCCACTGCTCGCGCAAACATCCCACCCACCCACCCGCAACTTGGCTTGCAAAATCTTTTAAGACCGTGACGGTGGGGACCAAATGGCACTTGGCAGCGACAGCGACGCCGACGACCACAGCGACAACGACGACGACGACGCCGCCGACAAGGACTACGACGACACCGACGACGTCTCCAACGACTTCGACGACGCAGACAACGACGACTACGACGACACCGACGACGACGACGCCGCCGACGACGACGATGCCAACGACGACGACAACGACGACGACGACGACAACGACGACACCGACTACGACGACGTCAACGACGCCGACGCCGACGACGACGATGACGGCGGCGACAGCGACGACACCGACGACGACGACGACGACGCCGACGCCGACGCCGACGACGAAGACGACGTCGCCAACGAAGACGACGACGAGGGAGGAGGGAGGACGACGACGGCGACAACGACGACAACGACGACAACGACGAGGGAGGAGGGAGGACGGCGACGACGCAAACGACGAAGAAGGAGGAAGGACGGCGACGCCGACGACGACAACGACGAGGGAGGAGGGAAGACGACGACGACAACGACGACGACGACGACGGCGACGAAATAGGAGGAACGACGACGAGACGCCGACGACGGACGACGACGACGACGAGGGAGGAGGAGGAAGGACGACCACGGCGACAACGACGACGGAAACGACCACGACGCCAAAGAGGACGACGACGACGAACACGAGGAAAGACAGAGGACGACGTAGGCGACGACGACGACGACGCGGGAGGAGGGAGGACGACGACGACGACGCAATAGCGCGCGCGCGCGCTTTTGTTGAAAATCCGTGTTGCGAAACCTTCGGTTTTTGTAGGTTTTTCGGGCACACGATTTTGAAATCCTTCCGAATCCGATGGGTTTTGAAGGTTTTCGGCCTACGCGCTCGACGACGCGCGCGTCTGCACTTCGTCCCATTTTTTGCAGTAGATTCTCGCGACGGCACACGCGCAAGGGCGTTCGACAGATTTCGACATGCGCGCGCGCGAAGCCCGTTTAATAGCATTTTGTGAAAATGTGGAAAAACCATGGTTTCCTTAAGATTTCGCAAGAGCTCGCGCGGAAGCTTTTTTAGAAAATCAGTGTTGCGAAACCCTGTGTTTGTTGTATGTTTTTTGGGAACTCGATTGCGAAATCCTTCTGGCACCGAAGGTTTTTGAAGGATTTCGGCATGCGCGAGCGACGACGCGCGCGTGTGCACTTCGTCTAATTTCTGTTGCAAGGGATTCGTGAAAAGTGCTATTTTAGAACAGCAAATGTCACCGCATAGTGTTTTCCACATGGGAACCTCAGGGGGGGATACCGGCCCCCCTGGGATAGTGTAAATTCATATTTCGGATGGACATGTGGTCAGAATCATATATGATTTACATACCCGCAAGGGGGATTGATAACGCCGGGGGGGGGTAGATCCTATTCTTTTTCGAGACAGGAAAATCTACGTGATGCAGTCCACTCTGCGACGACTAGGACGACACCGACGACGTCTCCGACGACTTCGACGACGACAACGACGCCGACGCCGACGACGACGAAGACGACGACGACGACAACGCCAACGAAGGCGACGACGAGGAGGGAGGAAGGACGACGACGGCGACAACGACGACAACGACGACAACGACGAGGGAGGAGGGAGGACGGCGACGACGCGAACGACGACGAAGGAGGAAGGACGGCGACGCCGACGACGACAACGACGAGGGAGGAGGGAAGACGACGACGACGACGACGACGACGACGACGGCGACGAAATAGGAGGGACGACGACGAGACGCCGACGACGGACGACGACGACGACGTGGGAGGAGGAGGAGGAAGGACGACCACGGCAACAACGACGACGGAAACGTCCACGACGCCAAAGAGGACGACGACGACGAACACGAGAAAAGACAGAGGACGACGTAGGCGACGACGACGACGACGACGACGCGGGAGGAGGGGACGGACTACGACGACGACGACGCAAGAGCGCGCGCGCACGCTTTTGTCGAAAATCCGTGTTGCGAAACCTTGGGTTTTTGTAGGTTTTTTTGGACGCGCGATTTTGAAATCCTTCCGAAACCGATGGGTTTTGAAGGTTTTCGGCATACGCCCGCGACGACGCGCGCGTCTGCACTTCGTCCCATTTCTTGCAGGGGATTGTCGCGACGGCACACGCGCAAGGGCGTTCGACAGATTTCGACATGCGCGCGCGCGATGCCAGTTTGGTAGCGTCGTGTGAAAATCTTGAAAAAAAAAACCTATGTTAAAAAACAAAAAAGATGGCAAGAGCTCGCGCGGAAGTTTGTTTTGCAAATCAGTGTTGCGAAACCATGTGTTTTGAATGTGTTGGGGAAACTCGATTGCGAAATCCTTCCGGCGCCAAAGGTTTTTGAAGGATTTCGGCATGCGCGCGCGACGACGCGCGCGTGTGCACTTCGTCCCATTTGCTGCAAGGGATTCGTGAAAAGTGCCATGTTAGAACACAGAATGTCACCGCATAGTGCTTTTTACAACGGAACCTCAGGGGGGGAAACCGGCCTAGCTGGGATGGTCTGATTTCATATTCAGGATGGACGAGTGTGCAGAATATATATACACATATATATATATATGAAATCATATTATCCCAAGGGGAACCGATAAGTCCGGGGGGGGAGAGTCTATTCTCTTTTTAGAAAGGAGAATCCACTTTGACCGTCTTGAAGCTGTCCTCTCTACTGCTCGTGCAAACATCCCACCCTCCCACCCGCAACTTGGTCGCAAGACTTCTTAAGACAAGACCGTGACGGTAGGTACCACATGGCACTTGGCCACGACACCGACGCCGACGACGACAGCGACAACGACGACGACGGCGCCGCAGACACCAACTACGACGACACCGCCGACGTCGACGTCGACGAAGACGACGAGGGTGGAAGGACGACCACGGCGACAACGACGACGGAAGCAACGACGACGCCAAGACGGCGACGACGACGACGAGGAAAGACAAAAGACGACGACGGCGACGACGACGACGACGAGGGAGGAGGGAGGACGACGACGACGACGACGACGACGACGCAAGAGCGCGCGCGCACGCTTTTGTTGAAAACCCGTGTTGCGAAACCTTGTTTTTTTTTATAGTTTTTTGGGACACACGATTTTGGAATCCTTCCGAAACCGATGGGTTTTGAAGGATTTCGGCATACGCCCGCGACGACGCGCGCGTCTGCATTTCGTCCCATTTGTTGCAGAAGATTCTCGCGACGGCACACGCGCAAGGGCGTTCGACAAATTTCGACATGCGCGCGCGAAGCCCGTTTGGTAGCATTTTGTGAAAATCTTGAAAAACCAATGGTTTTCTTAAGATTTCGCAAGAGCTCGCGCGGAAGCATTTTTAGCAAATCAGTGTTGCGAAACCATGTGTTGTTGTATGTTTTTTAGAAAGTCAATTTTGAAATCTCTCCGGAACCGAAGGTTTTTGAAGGATTTTGGCATGTGTATTTCTTCTTCTTTTTTACAAGATTCGCGAAAAAAAAAACTATGTTAGAGCAACAAATATCACCGCATAGTGTTTTTTTAGCAACGGAACCTCAGGGGGGGGAACCCGGTGTGGCTGGGATGGTATGATTTCGTATTTAGGATGGACGAGTGTGCAGAATATATATATATATATATATATATATATATATATGAAATCATACTATCCCAGGGCGAGCCGATAAGTCCGGGGGGGGAGGGGGGGAGAATCTATTAATCTTTTACAAAGGAGAATTTACTTGTGGAACTCGCAGTTGTCAGCTCCACTGCTCGCGCCATCATCCCGCCCACCCAACCACCCGCCACTTGTTTTGCAAAACACACGCGGAAGCGATTGCGATGAGTGCTCGGTGCTGGCTGGTGCATCTCTGCGGCCGCGCTAGCCCGCGCATGCTCGCACGCGCAGCGGCCAACGTGAGCGGCGCGACCGACGCGGCCGCGGTGGCCCTGACCTCTGGGCACTTCCCAACGGGCACTTCAGTGCGAGTCGGCCACTTGGGCGGGCGCGGTATCATGGCATCGCCGGTAGCGGTAGACACGATGATGATAGTAGCGACGCTGGTGACGATGATGGCAGCGGCGACGGCACGGCCAGTGACGGCGCCGACGCTGATCACGCCGACGACGATGACGGCGTCCTCGCGTCGGTGATGAAGGTTTTGGAAGGAGTTCGACATGCGCGCGCGGCCGACGCGCGAGTGGCCCGCATGATATTCTTTGTCATGGCTTGTGCCCCCCGGCCCGCGCGCAAGGGCGTTCGAATGATGTCGACATGCGGCGCGAAAGGCCCGCCTTGCCGAATTTGACGAAAATAGTAAAAACAAAAAAAAACAGAATTCGCAAAAACGCGAGCGCAGATTTTTTTTTTTTTTTTTTTTTTTTTTTTTTTTTAAAAAAAAAAAAAAAAAAAAAAAAAAAAAAAAAAAAAAAAAAAAAAAAAAAAAAAACTGATGTGGCAAACCCATGTGTTCTTATATGTTCTCGGGGCACTCAAGCTTGAAATCCTTACGGCTGCGCTCCTGTGAGATTCCTGCATGCGCTTCTTTTGAGATTCTTCGGCATGCGCTCGCGATGGCGCGCGCGCGTGCACTTCGCTCCATTTGTTAGAAGGGATTATTGCGGCAGCACGCGCGCAACGGCGTTCGAGCGATTTCAACATGCGCGCGCGAGAGGCCCATTTGGCAGCATGCTATGAAAATGGTGGAAAACCAGTGGTTTCCTTGAGAACTCGCAAGAGCACGAGCGCAACTTGTCCCCAACCATCCCGTGGTGCCGGGGTACTCGTTTTGAAGAGCCACTGCCCCGCGTTCCTCCTCCGCCCTCCTCGCCCCCCTATCCCCATGCCCCATTATCCTCATCATCCTCAGATTCATCATCATACTCATCAGCCTCATCATCCGCCTCCCCCTCCCTCCTCCCGTCCGTGCCTCTGCCCTCCGCATGTCCCTGTTTCGGTACACCCCTCACGCGCCTTTCGTGGCCCTCCACAGGAGCTCAGCTCGACCGCGGGTCCCAGCGGCGCAGCCCGTGTGCGCCCCCGCCACCCATCTCGGCACACCCCTCACACGCTTTCGTGGCCCCGTAGGGAGCTCCACCGAAGGTCCCAGTGGCGCAGCCCGCGTGCGCCCCCGCCACCCATCTCGGCACACCCCTCACTCGCTTTCGTGGCCCCGTAGGGAGCTCTACCGAAGGTCCCAGTGGCGCAACCCGCGTGCGTCTCCGCCAGCCATTTCGGCACGCCCCTCACACGCTTCGTCGCCCCACAGACGCTCCCGAGAAAGTCCAAGATGCCTTCAAATTCGTCCAAGAAGCCTCCACGACGGCCCAAGGTGGCTCCAAGATGGCCTCAGACTGGCCAAGAGGCCCCCAAGAGGCCTCCAAGACGTCCTCCAGGAAGGCCCGAAAGGGCAAAAATCATTGATTTTCCGTAGGTTGTTGAAGGACTTTGGCATTTTCTTCTTATCAGCTCTCCGACAGCCCAAGACGGCTCAAGAGGCCCTCAACATCGTCCCAAGAGCACCCAAGAGGCCTCCAAGATGGCCCCATAACAGCCCAAGAGGCCCCCAAGAGGGCCCCAAGAAGAGCCCAGGACGGCCAAAGATGGCCCCGAAGACGCCGAAGATGGCCTCCAAGACGGCCTATAAGGCCTTCTAGACAGCGAAAATGGCCCCAAGATGCACCCAAGACGGCCCCAGATGGCCTCAAGATGGCCTTTGACTGCCCAAAAGGCCCGCAAGAGGCCTCCAAGACGGTCCAAGACCCCTCCAAGACGTCCTCCAGGAAACCCGAAAGCTCGGAAAACACCTGGTCCGATAGCTCGCCCGACTCTGCGTTCCCCGAAGGCTTTCGAAACCCACTCGGGGAACGCGTGGCCCGATAGCTTAGCCAAGCTCAAACCCAACTTTCGGCCACGCAGGCGCTTCCAAAAAGGCAGGGCGGCGGTGATTCGCCGGAGGCGTCTTCGATCCGCCGCCTCCTGTGGTCTTGCCGCAAGGGTGCCCGGCGTGCTGAATCCTTTCGCCTTTGGATTTTTTCTTTCCAAAAAAACTCCCCCTGGGGCTTCGGCCCGTCCCCCCGGCCACCGGGCAGGGCGCGCAAAAGGTGGCTGCAAAGGGTTTTTCGGCTTCAGACAGCTCTAAGATGGCCTCCAAGATGGCCAGGGTGGCCCAAGATGGCCTCCAAGTTCGCCCCAGATGGCCTCCAAGACGATCCAAGAGAGTCCAAGATGCCTCCAAGTTCGAACAAGAAACCTCTAAGATGGACGTCTCCAAAAGGCCTCCAAGACGGCCCAAGAGGCCTCCAAGAGGTCCTCCACGAGGGCCCGAAGAGGCCAACATTAATGGTTGTCCTTGGGTTTTTGAAAGATTCTGGCTTTTGCTATTTTCCAGCTGTCTGACGGCCCACGACGGCTCAAGAGAGCCGAAAAATCGGCCCCAGAGCGCCCAAAAGGCCTCCAAGATGGCCCTATGACGGCCCAAGAGGCCTACAAGACTGTCCCAAGAGGGCCCCAAGACGGCCCAAAAGGCCTCCAAGACGACCAAGATGACCTCCAAGACTGGCAAGATAACCTCCAAGATGCCTCCAAGACGGACAAGATGACCTCCAAGACGGCCAAGATGCCCGCTACGACGGCCAAGATGGCCCAAGATGGGCCCGAGAGGCTTCCCAGATGGCCCCAGAGGAATCCAAGAGGCTCTCCAGGAAGGCCCGAGGGAGTCAAAAGCATTGATTGTCCTCAGGTTTTTGAAAGATTTTGGCTCTCCTCCGTTTTGGTGTTCCGACGGCGTCAGACGGCCCAAGAAGTCCCCAAAATCGTCCCAGTGGCCTCCAAGATGGCCCCAGAACGGCCCAAGAGGCCTCCAAGACAGCCCTGGGAGGGCCCCAAGACGGCCTAAGAGGCCTCCAAGACGCCCAAGATGGCCTCCAAGATGCCTCAAGACGGCCAAGATGAGCTCCAAGACGACCAAGATGGCATCAAAGACGGCAGAAATATCCCCTAGGAGAGCCGAAAGATCGGCCCCAGAGCACCCAAGATGCCTACAAGACAGCCCAAGAGGCTTCCAAGACGTCCTCCAGGAAGGCCCGAAGAGACCAACATTATTTTTTCCTTAGGTTTTTGAAACATGTTGGCAGTTGCTTCTTTTCGGCTCTCCGACGGCCCAAGAGGCCCCCAACATCGCCCCAAGAGCGCCCAAGAGGCCATGGCCCCATGACAGGACAAGAGGCCCCCGAGAGGACCCCAACAAGACCTCAAGACGGCCCAAGAGGCCCCCAAGATGCACAAGATGGCCTCCAAGACTGCCAAGATGGCCTCCAAGATGCCTCCAAGACGGCCAAGAAGGCCTCCAAGACGGCGAAGATGGCTCCAAGATGCACCCAAGACGGCCCCAAATGGCCTCAAGATGGCCTTTCACTGCCCAAAAGGCCCGCAAGAGGAAACCAAAACGGCCCCCAAGACCCTTCCAAGACGTCCTCCAGGAGGTCCGAAAGCTCGGAAGCCACCTGGTCCGATAGCTTGCCCGACTCCGTGTTCCCGAAGGCTTTCGAAACCCACTCGGGGAACGCGTGGCCCGGTAACTTGGCCAAGCTCAAACCCAACTTTCGGCCACGCAGGCGCTTCGAAAAAGGCAGGGGCGGCGGTGATTCGCCGCAAGCGTCTTCGATCCGCCGCCCCCCGTTGGCTTGCCGCGCCTGGCGTGCTGAATCCTGTCGCTCTTGGTCTTGGTTCTTTTTCCAAAAGAACTCACTCCTGGGGCTTCGGCCCGTCCCGCCGGCCACCCGGAAAGGACGGGAAGGCGCGGAATTTGCCGAACAATTCACCCCAAGACCGTCAAGACGGCCCAATACGGCCTCCAAGATGGCCACGTTGGCCCAAGATGGCCTCCAAGATGGCACAAGATGCCTCCAAAATGCCTCCAAGACGGCCCCAGATGCATCCAAGTCCGCCCAAGAAGCCTCCAAAACGGTCCGCCCAAGATGCCTCCAAGGGGCTTCCAAGACGGCCCAAGAGGCCTCCAAGAGGGCCTCCAGGAAGGCCCGAAGATGCCAAAATCATTCATTTCCCTGTGGTTTGGGACAGATTTTTGCATTTGCTTCTTCTCGGCCTTCCGACGGCGTCAGACGGCCCAATAGCCCCCAAAGATCGCCCAAGAGGCCTCCAAGATGGCCCCATAACGACCCAAGAGGCCTCCAAGACCGCCCTGGGAGGGCCCCAAGACGGCCTAAGAGGCCTCCAAGACGCCCAAGATGGCCTCCAAGATGGCCCTGGAGCACCTCAAGACGGCTCCCAGTCGGCCCAGAGGGGCCCCCAAGACGGCTTCCGACGGCGTCAGAGGGGCCATGAGCCCACCAAGACGGCCCAAGATGGCTCTAAGACGGCCCAAGTCGGCCCAAGAGGCCCCCGAGAGGCCTGCAAGACGGCGCAAGAGGCCACCAAGAGGGCCTCCAGGAAGGCCCGAAGATGCCAAAATCATGGATGTCCCGATTGGTTTTTGAAGGATTTGTACATTTGCTTCTATTCGGCCTTCCGACGGCCCGAGACGGCCCAAGAGCCCCCAAAGATCGCCCAAGAGGCCTCCAGGATGGCCCCAGAACGGCCCAAGAGGCCCCCAAGACAGCCCCAAGAGGGAGCCCTGACGGCCTACGAGGCCTCCAAGACGCCCGAGATGACCTCCAAGACTGCCCTGAAGCACCCCAAGAGGGTTTCAAGTCGGCCCAGAGAGGCCCCCAAGACGGCTCCCGACGGCGTCGGATGGACCAGGAATGCCCTGAGACTGCCAAAGAAGCCCCCGAGAAGCCCCCCGAAGGCCCCAAGAGGCCCAAGGAGGCGCCCAAGATGCCTCCACGAGGCTCCCAGAAAGCTCCCAAGATGCCCCAAGAGTGCCCCCAGAGGCTCCCAAGATGCCCCGTCGTCCTCCTCCTCCTCCTCCTCCTCCTCCTCCTCCTCCTCCTCTTCCTCCTCTTCCTCCTCCTCCTCCTCCTCCCTTCCACCTCCTCCTCCTCCTCATCCTGCTCCTCGTCCTCCTCCTTTTCCTCCTCTCCTGATCATCCCCGCCATCCTGCCCCAAGTGCTTCCCGAAGAGTTTCCGCAACGGCTGGGGAAACACATGGTCTGATAGCTTGGCAGAACTCTCGCTCCACGCGTTACCCGAAGGCTGTCTAAACCGACTCGGGAAACACCTTGCCCGATAGTTTGGCCAAGCTCTAGCCCAGTTGTCGGCCACATAGGGCAGGGGGCGGCGGTGATTCGCCGCAGGCGTCTTCGATGACGCCAACGTCTCAAGATGCGCTGATGATTCCTACCCGCTCCGCATGATGTTCCCAGATGCGGCAAGGCAACGCCGAGACGCACCGACGCGACTCTCAAATCTATGTTTACAAGGCAACAAACCCACATCGCAAAGATCCGCTGAAGCCATCAAGGGGGCTATCCCCAACGCCACGAACAATGCACCGAGCCGCGCAGAGAGCAAAGACCAGCGATGGACCCAGACACGTCCATTCCGGACCTGTCCTGCGAACGTGGCCAAAATTCTGTGCGTGAGTTCGCGCGGAGGGAGGCGGAAGAAAAAGGAGAGAGGAGGAGACAGGCGGAGGAAAAATCCAACACACATGGAACAGCGTTCGGGCCAACCTGCCATCGGCGAACCGTCGCGCGCAACAGGAAAAACTGGACACTGGCAAAACTGCACAGTTATAAAACTATCAGGGGCCAAGTTCTGCGAAAGACCACGCGAGCTCCAAATCCGGGCGGCGAGGAAGAGAGAAGGAGAAGGAAGGGGAGGAGGACAGACGGAAGGAGAAAAACGGACATGCCAAAACACTCGGAAATCCCAAACGAACGCAGCTCAAGCCAGAACGACTCAAACAATATATCACGATGGCAGATGGCGGGTAAGCGGCAGCGGCGGCAACGGCAAGAGAGGAGAAGAGAAGACAGGAGACAAAAACACTCAACGCGATAGCGCCAAACCGCGCCCCTTTGTGCCGCCGCGCTGCACCTCACTCCCCCGCCGTGTGCCGTGCGATAGCGGATGGACCTGCGCGCCAATGCGCTTATCGGCCACGCGGCCGAGGTAGAAGCGAGCAGTGGACTTCACGTCACGAACTCGGCGCGGGGGGGGGGCGCGATTTGTCCGCCCCGCGCGCGACAAACTGGAACCCGCTTCGATCAGGAGACGCGCAAATAATCGAGCCGACGAAAAAGATAAGACACAAGACAGGGACTCACGAGAGGAGGAGGAGAGAGGAAATGGGAAAGTGAAACTGAAAGGCTCTGAGAGGATGTGGCTTCAACCTGAAACGCTGGCGGCTTGGCCCCAGCGTGCGCTGCACCGCGGCGCAACTTACGGCTCTTGGCCTATGGCAGGCTGCGCCAAGACAAAAAACGCTACCTTTGGCGAGCTGCGGCAAAGCAGTAGCGTGACCTGTGGCAGGCTGCACCAAGACAAAAACGTTACCTTTGGCGTACTGCGGCGAGGCATGAGCGTGACCTTTTGGCAGGCTGCGCCAAGACGAACATGCTACCTTTGGCTCAAGTGCCCAAGCGGTTGAAATATCGGAATTGTTTCTGCGTCGCGGCGTCGCGCCGCCGCGCCAGCCCGTCCGACATGTGGCGCGCTGCGGCATGGCGGTAGCGCGCAGAAGGAGGAGGGCCCCGAAAACGGCCTCGACAGAGCTACGGCGGCGCGGCCGGGTGCGCGCGGACGAGCTCCAAAGAGGCTTGGCCAAGTGTGGCCGCGGCGGGCGCGCTGGCCCCGGCTGCGCGCCTCGCGCGGCAATGCGCCAAGTACACCGCCGCAGCGCCAACAGCTGAACACAGGACGCAATCAGCGGGCAGGCTCGAAGGCGAGGTCGCAAGGAGGAGAAAGTCAGAAAGAGGGGCCGTGGAGCGAGGCTCCGCCGCGCGGAATCCCGCGCCACTGAGCACGCAGCAAAGCGAATACTGTTCAATAGAATCCTCGCACGCGCACCCGAACACACATCGGGAGCCGCGCTGCTGAAAACGCAGGCCCGCGCGCCATTCGTCGATCCATGTTCGCAGGAGCGCGGCTCTGACTCGCGGCGGGGCGGCCGTCCAGAGAGCGGCCGCGTCGGCGACGCCCTCGATTCGCTCCCGCACCAGGGGCGCGGTCCACCCTCGAAACTCGCAGTACGACGCGGCGGCGTCCAGGTGCAAGATCGCCGCGTCGTTGAACCAGCCAGCCCAGGTCGCCCGGCGGAGTAGGGATTCGGAGTCTGCCAGGGCCGCTCCCAGCTCGCGGGCCCGGCGCGCCGTCTGGAGGCCGCCCTCGCTTCTCGCTTCGCACCTGGCCGCGCGAAAGCGGGCCGGGCGCGAGAGCACCACAAGGCCTGGAATGCCGGAAAACCCAATGGGGCTCGGGCCTCGCAGGATGGACGGCGAGATCCACCCTCGCGGGCCAGGGAACAGACGGGCCGCCGCCCGGCGCTCGACAGTGGGCCGCTCTGGCGGGGCGGGGAGAAACTGCGCCACGCACCCAGGCACAGACGCGAGGAACATTTTGACCGCCAGTAGCGCGAGCTGGAAGCCGCAGCCGACCTTCCCCCACACGACGGCCCTGGCATAGAATTTCTCAAACGGTTTGCGCCATGAGACGCCCTCGCTATTGGGGCCGAGGGTAAAACCGAGGTGCTCCGCACCGTGCGCAATCTTCATGGCACCCCGCTGGGGCGCGCGCGCGGCGATCGCGCCCCGGAGCTCGTTCGGAGCGGCATGGCGCAGGGGCGCGACGACCGACTTGCCCACGTGGAACTCGAGGCGGGAGATCATCGCATACTCGCAAAAAAACTCATCCAGTTGCGGGAGGTCTCGGCGAAGGCGCGGCGCGATGAGGGCGAGATCGTCGGCGGGGAGGAGCCGGTGGAGACGGCGGAGGAGGTCAGCGGCGATGGCGAAGAGCCACGGCGAGAGCGGGCACCCCTGTTGGACGCCCGCCGAAAGCGCGAAGCCTTCGAACCTGTGCCCGCCCGCCTTAATCTGGCAGATGTTGTTTGGGCGCCCGAGTTATCCGGGGTAACTCGGGTCCGGGGTAACTCGGGTTTGGATTCCCGAAAAAGGAACCCGAGTTATCCCTGACCCGAGTTACCCCTGATGATTCTGGGGCTCTGGACGCCCGAGTTATCCGGGGTAACTCGGGTCCGGGGTAAGTCGGGTTCGGATTCCCGAAAAACGAACCCGAGTTATCCCTGACCCGAGTTACCCCTGATGATTCGGGGCTCTGAGCCCGCCTTAATCTGGCAGATGTTGTCGCGGTACAGGGCGGCGAGGAACCGGCACAGGTACAGCGGGGCGCCGATCCAACTCAGCGGCGGCTCCATCAAGGAGGAGGAGGAGGAGGAGGAGGAGGAGGAGGAGGAGGCTGGTCGATCGACGGGGCCGCTGCCCGAAAATCTGCGACAGCGCTGTGGGCCGCACCTCCGCGTCGATGTCGATGGCGTTGGCCGGCAACGAACGTCCGCCCACGAAGCCCCGTTGGTTGGGCGCCCGAGTTGTCCGGGGTAACTCGGGTCCGGGGTAACTCGGGTTTGGATTCCCGAAAAACGAACCCGAGTTAGCCCTGACCCGAGTTACCCCTGACGATTCGGGGCCCTGGACGCCCGAAATATCCGGGGTAACTCGGGTCCGGGATAACTCGGGTTCGGAATCCCGAAAAACGAACCCGAGTTAGCCCTGACCCGAGTTACCCCTGATGATTCGGGGCTCTGAGGATGGCCTCCAGACGGAAGCGGGCAGCATTCGCCAAGATGCGATCGTCGAAACTGACAACGCCGATCGGGCGCACCAATTGTCTGCGTCGTACAAAATGCTCGAAGGCCTCGTTCAAACCAGACTCTTTCTTCGGCAGCAGATACAGGAGGGAGAAGTCCCTCGCCCTCCACCTTCCGCACCTTCCGTGCACGACCTTCCGCCATTTTGCGCTATGTTTTTTGTAAATTACATCGAATTACACAGGGTTTTCATGAGTTTCGCGGAATTAATTGGATTTCAAGCGAATTCCAAAGACACGCAAAGACATTCTGAGACATCGTTGTTTTTCACTTGTGTTTGCCGTCATTTCTCGGCATCGTCATCGTTAGCATCACCGCCATGCTCATCACATTCATCATCATCATCATCATCATCATCATAATCATCATCATCATCATCATCATCATCATCAACACGGCCGTCATCACAATCATGGCCATCACCATAATCATCGTCCTGGCCATCATGATTGTCACCCAATCTCAATCATGTACTTGCCGTCCTAACCATCGTCAACAGGGCCGCCATCAGCATAACATTCACCATCACCGACGTACTCATCATTGACATCAGCATCGCACGCATCATCGTGGCAATCATCACTACCAGCGTCGCCATCACCACATTCGTCATCACCGTCATTATCATCACCATCGGCACCGCTATAACTTTACAGTCATCGTCAGCATCACCACCGTCATCATCGTTGATCCCGTACACGGAGGACGCGGAGGACGGATGAGGAATGAGCCAAGATGACCCCAACATGGCCCACGACACTCCAATATTGCCCAATATGGCTTACAATATGCTTCACGATGCCCCAAGACCACTCAATGACGGGCCCAAGTAGCCTCGGAGCCTCCGGAGGGCGTGGGAGGGGTAGGTCGGCCCACGAGCTCTTTAGGGCGTAGGTGGTCCAGGGCTGTCGGGGAAGGGTTAGCCCGTCTCTGCCCCTCCTTTCCTGCCCCCTCCGACTCGGGGAGGCCCGCTCCTCGGCCCCATCCCCGCGCCCCACTTCGCACAGTTCTCGCCCCTGTGTTCCTCTGCCCCTCCTTTCCCTTCTTGCCTCCGCCCCTTTCCTGGTTCCCGACTCGGCCCGTTCCTCTCCCTTTTCCTCCTTCGCTCATGGTTTTCTCCCTTGCTCGGCCCTCTCTTCTTGCTTCCCCCCATCTCCGCCGCCAGGTGCGGGTTCGTGCTGACCAACGGACACCCCTTCCCGCGACCGCGCGCCGCGACCCACCCGCGACCAGCCTGCCGCCCACCCCGCAAAGTTTCGTCTTTTTGTTAAAAATAGTGAGGACGACGGGTTTTAACACCTCCTTGGACCTGGACGGGTGGTTTCGTGAGCGGCCAGCCACAGAAAGAGAAACGCGAAACGGAAGAGGGGGAGGCGAGGAAAAAGGGAGAGAGAGGAGGAACACGCAAAAGTAGCAAACCCCCCCGCATGCACGGGGCAAGGCCTCACGCTGCGCGGAGCACTGCGTAGTCTTCGTGTTGGTCGTACCACACGTAGCGGTACCTGGGATGCGCGTTTTTTCGTTGAAGCACACGCGAAAAATCAGCGAAAAGGGGGACCCCCCAAAACAATGAGATAACATTGAACACATTTTTATATATATATATATATATTATATATATAAAAAAAAAAAAAAAAAAAAAAAAAAAAAAAAAAAAAAAAAAAAAAAAAAAAAAAAAAAAAAAAAAAAAAAAAAAAAAAAAAAAAAAAACGGAAGACCACAACACAACGCGTTTTTGGTTTGCCCAGGCGCACGCGTCCGCCTCGAGCCACACAAGCGCGAGCGCGTGGGGCGTGCCGATCTGCCCCCAGAAGTGCTCGGGTGAGCACGGCGTCCGCAGCCACCAGTGGGGCGGGCGCGACCCCCGTGGCGGGTAGAACCACCACAGGGGCCACGGACCAAACCCACGCACGCACACGCGCCGCGCAGCCCATGGCGGGCGCGCGGCGGGCAACCCCAGGGTGGGCAGGTCGAAAAAGCGCGTGGGCGGAGCGGTGGGCACAGCCCAGCTGGGGGGGGGGGGGAGCCCTGGCGGTTCCGTAGGGAGGACGACCGCCAGGGCATCCTCCCCAGTTTCCCACTCCAGCAGCCAGATATTCATCTGGCTCGGGCCGCTGCGAAGAGGAGGGGAGGGGAGAAGGCAGGGAAAGGACGGAACGGCGGGAGTGGAGAGGGGGGAGAGGAGGGGAGGGGAAGGGAGGAGGACAAGGACAAAGACAAGTCGCTCGGGGAGGGATCCGCGGCAGCAGCAGCAGCTAGGACCTAATCGTGGCACTGTCTCGACACCGTAGGTGGTTAGCAGAGGGTGGTCTCCCTATCCGCCTTAGTTGCGCAGCGCATAGCAGGCGTGGCACTTTCTCGACACCGTAGGGGGTTAACAGGGGGTGGTCTCCCTATCCGCCTTAGTTGGCATTTTCTCGACACCGTAGGGGGTTAGCCGGGGGTGGCCTCCCTATTGGTCTCCCTCCTCCTCCCGCCCCCCGCTAACTATCGCTAATTGGCTGCACTGGCACGGTAGCTCACCCTATTCCCTGGAAGTAGTGGTATAGCTCGGGCTCTCATAAGGGCAACTCCTGAGGTATAATTTCCACCATCGTATGTACCCTGGTTGTCCGTATTTGTTTTATCCAGCACATTTTGCGTGACCTGGCCCAGTAAACATGAGCGAGAGCGGCAAGGTCGTGCATCGGTCGAGTGGTTTCGACTCTCCGTTCAATCGAATGAACGTGCAACAAAGGAAAGCCGTCTCTTATGTCGTCGCCTTTTTTTTGCCTCTAGTCCGTGCTGCTGGACGCCCCCGTGTCGGTGAAGCTGGCTGCCGAATGGTATACGTCCTCATTCTTCTTGCCACGTGGAGGGAAGAACTCCTCGAGAGGCGGAATGTGGCTGGGGCTGTCGGTCGGGTTCTGGTGAACCTCCACCTCCTCGATCGTAGCGAGGGTGTGCTTGGTCGGCAGCTCTACCATCTTCTGCTCGAGCGTCCCTGGGTTGGTGGCAACGTCGTTGTAGAATATCCAGCCGTACGGTCCCCACGTAGTCGGATCGTTCGGGTCCATGGGCTTGAGTTTGCTGAAGTCACGCCAGCCGTAGTTCTTCCACGTCTCTTCATCCTCGGGGTCCCAAGGCAAGTTGTTCTCGATCCAGCCGTAGTTCTTCCACGTCTCAGGGTCCTCAGGGTCCCAGGGCAAGTTGTTCGGCATATCTTCCCAGACGCGGTACTTCCACGTAGTCGGGTCATTCTCGTCCAGGGCAGGGCGAATGATGAGCGATCGCTCGTCCAGCTGGTATTTCAGGTATTCACGCTTGTTCGGGAGGATGGGCTGGACGTAGGCACACATGTTGATGCGAGCCTGAGCCTCGAGCAGGTGAATCAGCGCCTGGTCGATGTTGTTCGCCTTCTCTGTCAGCATGGCTTCCGTCTCCGTCAAGGCGATCCTCTGCGCGAGGGCCACATCCTTCTTCAGCTGGTACGTGGAAGTGCGGATCCTGCTCATGCTGATCGCCTCCTTCACTTGGATCAGCTCTTGGATCGTGTCGCTCAGCTCGCCCGTCACGTCCGTCGCGTACTTGGCCGAGGCTCGCAGGTTCTTGGCACCCTGCTCGAGCACATACTGGTAGTCCCCTACCTCCTGCAGGTGGAGCGTCGACGTGCCCCTCTTCTTGGGGAAGTCCCCGTTGGCGCCTTCGGGAAGATGCAGGCGCGGGCGAGCTGCCATCGCTCGCTGGTCGGTTGTAGCTTGCTATAGCTACTTCTGCAGTAGCTTGCGTACAATCCGCTAGCCTGAAAACTGCTACGGTACACACAGGGGCCCGTCGTTTCAGGTCTCAAGGAAGGGAGGAGGAGGAGGAGAAGGAGGATGGATGGATGGGCTGAGGCAAATGATGCTGACTAGGATGAGGAGGGGAAGGATAAAGAGGAGGAAGATGGAGGAGGGCGAGCAACAGTGCTAGAGGCCTCTGGGGTGCCTCTCTGGATCTCTTGGGGTAACTCTTGGGGCGTGGGCCCCTTGGTGGCCCAGGGGGGCTCTTGGGCGCATTAGGTGCCTCAATGGGTGTGCGTGCGCCTCTGGGGGCAGCTTTGGGATTCTCTTGGGGGCCTCTTGGGGGTCTACCAGGGCCATAGTGGAGCCTCTTGGGGCCTCTTAGGGCCTCTTGGTGGCCTCTTGGAGCTGTCTTGGAGGCTTCGGACGCCCTATTTGATCCATATTGTGCGGCATCGGTCACACCAGAGGTGGGCTCCAACTAGCGTTATCCCATCGGGGCCCCCACGCATCGCTTCGTAGGGCGCTGTGGGGGCCGTGTTGGGGCTCCCTTGCGCTTCTCTTGGGGTCCTCCTGGGCCATCTTGGAGCCGCCCTGGTGCCTCGGATGGTCATCGGAAGCGGCAAGGCGAGAACATAACACACCTTGATCACCGTTATATGTTTTTGGAGGATGGTGGCCTCTTCGGCGCCTCCTGGTGGAGCCCTCTGGCCACCTGGAACCGTCTTCCCTCTCTCTCTCTCTTTCTCCACCCCTCTCGCTCGATACTTACTCGTGTATATTATATATATGTATACGCACGCGCATGCAACTATTGGCATACATGTTTACACATATGTGTATATATGTAATGTGCACAACTACGGCCTATGTACGTACACCGTTCTCGAACGTTTCCTTGTTTAGATTGTGTTTCTCGCTGTACCTCTTTCTATATTTCAGGCCCCCCATCCCTTCTTTTTGCACGTATGCACTAGAACCACTTGCGCGCTTCGCGCGTGGAGGCTCTAGTCAGCCCCATCTTTTGACAAGGTCACATCGCCGCTGGAGCTGTTACTCACAACTGTGTTGATCATGGCGCATCATGCATCTATAACGCTGAACACCATGCTATTGAAGAAATCTCCCGTCAACAACAGCCAACTCCAAACGAGGAGGCCACGACGCGCCAAAAGCGTGTCGACAACTCTTCTGAACCAAGAATCAAATCGAAAAATATCAGATCGAAGAGCGAAGACAACTCTTCTTATTTCTATAACGCTGACAGGGCATATACGAGCTGCCGACACTGATACCTGCATAATGTGAACTGCGTTGCTATGCACACCAGTGAACGCAATGGAGTGACCAACGCGGCAGCGCAGTGCAACGCATCGCCATGCACTCAAGCCACATGCGGGCCCATGGCGGCCAGAAGCATCACACGAACAAGTTAGCAACACACATGCACAACACTACATTGCAATGCAAACCAACGCAACGTAGGCCAATGACCACAACTGCAACGGAACGCAACCCAACGGAACACAATACAAGCCAATACACAATCATGCAACACACCGAACATGAGTCCAGGAACTGCGAGACCAGTCCAGGAATTGTGAGATCCCAGGAACGAGCAGCCCTAAAACGAGCCCACGCGCACCTCAAGGGGAGCCCAAGACAAGGCCAAAGGGGCACCCAAGAACAGCCAAAGAGTTCCCCGAGAGAGGCTCCAAGGGGAGGCTCAAGCGTGGCCCAAGGAGCCCCAAGCAGACTCCAGGCAGAGGCATAGGAGGGACCCGAGAGGCGCCCCAAGAACGCCAGAAGATGGCGCCAGAAAGAGAGGGCACAATGAAGCACACTCTCAGCCGAACAAGCAAGCCGCGAGGGCCCACGAGCAGCCACAAGAGTGGCGCCAAGGGTGGCGCAAGGGAATCCCGAAGTTGGTCTCAAGAAGCCCCTTGCTGGCCTGGCAGGGGTGGGCCCTAGCTCGCTGTCGTCGGGGTCTCCCCTCGCTTCCTTCCCACCTCCCTACCTCTCATCCTTCCACCTCCTACTGGGGGCATATTCTCTCATTTGCGCATCAGGAGGTACTGCATGTACCACTTCACTGCCGCATTCTCTGCAAACTTCGCACGGTTTATATTCGTCGACCTCTTGCGTGTGCCAAAATTTTCAGTTTCGTCTCTGTAGTTGTGCGAATAGCCAGGGTTGCCAGCCCACCGGGCCTGGCTGGCAATGTGCCGCGCAAATATGTGGAATTTCATCACAACCTTGCGGCCCGAGGCAATCCACGCAGTCATCGTGCTCTTCACGACGTGTTCTAAATGCACCACGGCCAGCTCGTCCATCCTACGGGGCTGGCCGTGCAGTATGTCGTAGTACTCCATCAGTCCAGCCCCGACGGCGAGCAACTTGGAGCCATCGGCTTCCGCGGGGGCATCGTCGTCCAGCAGCTCCTGGCCGCCTTGGTCCCGCAGCAGGTGCACGATGAACGGCAGAAGTTTCCGTGATTTGCCAGCTTTCAATTTCAGCAGGGGGTCATCTCTAGAACCGCACATCTGTGAGCTAAGCCCCAATTGGCGATCCGCAGAAGGAACTTGGAATCTAATATACCATTTTTTCATTGCCTCGTTCATTGCATTGTCAACTTCGTCATGGTCGTTCGGCGAGTACTCGCCGAAGAACCCTAAATCAATCAATCTCCACATCACTGCGCCCATATAGTAATGCAATATTCCCAGATCAGCAAAATGCATTGAGTCAAACAAGAAGTGGTCAATCGTCAGGCCTGGGATGCCAGGCTGTATGCCTGGCACGTGAAAGAGTCGGTTGATAAAAAGCAAGCTGTTCGCAGGGCGCCTGTACACCATCATGCGCCGATCCCTCGGCGCGTAGTCCCTGCAAGCTTCACCATGCCAGAAATCTGGCTGTCCTGGGAGAACAGGCTCGACGCGGTCGCCCCGCTTCAGCAACGGAAACGTGTCCCTCATCAAGGATGTGACCACGACGCCGCCTTTTTTCCTCTTGATGCAAGTATTGTCGCGCAGTTCCTCCACGTCTTCATCGTTCACCCGATGGAAGGACAGCGACGTCCGAGCAGTGTCCAAGAGCCACTGGTGCTTCCGTTTGCGCAGGGGCGCCCCCAGGTCTGCGAATGTTTCTTTATGCGAAAAACAGCGCAGACAGCCATGGTTACCGCGATAGTCGGGGAGCCCCAGGGTTTTACACATCTCGTCGAGGTCTGCAGCGACCTCAACCAAGACAACGCGGCAATTGCCAAGCGTGGATGGATACAGCGGGCGGCCCGCCATGCGGTTCCGCACCGAGTCCGCGGGCCAAGCCTTGCCAGCAGAGTCGGTGGCAGGCCACGTTCCCTCTGCAGCCACCCGAAAGTCAAATGCAACTTTGTCCAACAGGCACTGCGCTGCATGTGCGCCACGGCAACCGCAACGACAAAACATCCGATAATGAAACTAACCAACGAGGATGCGTGCATCCATGTGCAACGTTGAAACAAAGATCCGCTGCCCCGTTATACAAGGGGCCCATGGCGCGAGGAAACTCCACTCCCCCGTCTCCTGCTAAAAGATCCTCCCCAGAGGTTTTTCCGTCCTCCCCCCTCCTCCTCTTCCCGCGTCCTCCTCCCCTCCCTCTCGCCACCCCATCCGTGTGTGGTGTGCATGCTGTTTGTGTGCATGTGTGTGCGAGTGTGTATGCATGCATGCATGCATGTACGCGCGCATGCACGAACGCATGCGCGCAGCCATGCCCGCACGTTTGTTTCCAAGTAAGTAAATATGTATGTATGTATGTATACAGGTATGTATGTGTGTATGTATTGTGGTGTGTATGCACGGTGTGGATGGTGATGTGTGTACGTATGTGTGGTGTGGTTGGTGTGTGTATGTTTGTGGCGCGCGAGGTGTATGCCTGCGAGGTGCGCCGCCGTGGTGTTGTGCATGTATGAATAGGTGTGAATTTATATATATATATATATATATAGAAACATATATATATATATATCTAATAATAATATGATTAAGACAATATGTGTATATATTTACATATGTGTGTGCACGTGCGTTTGTCTGCGCTGGAGGCCTTGGCGGACCTCCCCGCGGACCATCCGCGAACCCCCGACGGGTGTGCGGGGCTTGCGGGGGCGAGAGGCACGGAAGGCCTCCAGCACTCCCTCGGGGGGAGGGTCAATGAGCGAGCACAGGGCGTGCCTGATTGCGTGTTTCATGACGCGTCGCCACGTTGGCCTGAAGGCCAAAACGATTTTTTAACGGCGACAGCTTTGATATTGAAGTTAACATGCGTTTCCTACGTTTTCCCACATATATAAAGCACGCATGCTGTCGTGCACGCTCTTATCGGTCACCGAGCGGCGCGCGCGGGTGACACGTGTCACCCGCGCGCGTTTCAAGAGTTCTGTATTGTCGACCTCGGAAAGTCGCCATCTTGGTCTGGCAACTTAAGCTGGCCTTTAACGGTGGCCGATTGGATTTCGAAGTTAACGTGCGCTTTCTACGTTTTCCCAGATGCAAAGCACTCGCATGTTGTCGTGGAAAGTGGGCCCGCTGCGGCGGTCACCGAGCGGCGCGCGCGGGTGACGCGCGCCACCCGCGTGCATGGAGAGTTTTGTTTTGCTAGTAGTCTAAAAGTCGCAATGTTAATATGGAAACTGAAATGGACTTGTAAATGTGACCGCTTGGGTTTTTAAGTTTGCATGCGCTTCCTATACAGTCGTAGTAATAGTAGTAGTAGTAGTAGTAGTAGTAGTAGTCGTAGTCGTAGTCGTAGTAGTAGTAGTAGTAGTAGTAGTAGTAGTGATAGTAGATACTCTAAAAAAATGGAAAAACCGACGAGTTCCTTCGGCCTCCTTAAAGGGCCCCAGAAATTTTCGATTTCGTTTTTGAAATTGAATGTAGATTTATTAATGTTGAATAATACACCAGCTAAGTTTAGCGGATCGCCGCCGCGCGCGCGGCGGCGCTCCGCTAAGCTTCGCTTGTATAGTATTCACCATTCATAAATCTACATTTAATTCCAAAAACAAATTCGAAAATTTCTGGGGCCCTTTAAGGAGGCCGAAGGAACGCGCCTTTTTTTCATATTTTTATACTACAAAACTGAATCTAGGAAGCGCGCGCGCGCGGTGCTCCCGCAGTTACAGGCTCCGGGGGACCCCCAAGCTCTCGCAAAAGCTCCAATGCTACAACTACAGGCCCAACACGAATATCTGAGCCACTCCAGACACAACGACAGTTTTGTTTCGAACTAATTGGGTTTGTCATTTTGTTTTATAAAGACAACAATGTTTTTCATTATCTTGGTTGTTTTGAAGTATCATAATCATTTTGATGTGTTGTCTTGAGTTTTTCGCGATGTCGTGAGTTTTCTCTGGCGTCGTGAGTTAAACTCATGACGTTTCAGGACGTCGTGAGAAACTCATGACGGTGGAGGTCAGGGAACGTAGCAGACTCGCATGTTGACGCGGCATCTCCAGTGGACCTTCAGCGGTCACTGAGCAGCGATCGCGCTTGACACGTGTGGACCGTACGCTTGAAAGAATTCAGAAGCGACGCGTTCGAAACATCGGCATGTTGGCAGGGGTGGTAAAGTGAACCCGTAACGGTGACCGATTAAATTTTCAAGTTAGCATGCGTTTTTTTTTTTTTTTTTTTTTTTTTTTCCAACGCTTTCTAACATAAAGGGCGCACGCATGTTGGCGTGGCAACTCTAGTGGACCCTCAGCGGTCACCGAGCGGCGCGCGCGGGTGACGCGCGTCACCCGCGCGCGTGGTGAGTTAGCCATCATTCAAGGAGTCGCCATGTTGGCTTGGCAACTGAAATGCACTCTTAACGGTGACCGTTGGAATTTTGAACCTAGCTTGCGCTTTCCACGCGTTTCCAGATACAGGGCGCACCCATGTTGGCGTGAAAACGTTCGTGGGCCCGTCGCGGCCACCGTGCGGCGCGCAATGGTAACGCGTGCCACCCGCGCGCTCGGTGAGTTCTGCATTGCCATCACTTCAAAAGTCACCAACTTGGCTTAGGAACTGAACTTATTTCTTAACGGTGGCCGATTGGATTCTGAACTTAACATGCGCTTCCACGCGTTTCCAGAAACAGGGCGCGCGCATGTTGGCGTGGAAACTTTAGTGGGTCCGTTGCGGCCACGAGCGGCGCGCGCGGGTGACGCGTGTCATCCGCGCGCGTGTCACCCGCGCGCGCGGTGACTTCTGTATTGCCATCATTCCAAAAGTCGCCATGATGACTCGGAAACTGAAATGAACCCTTAACGGTGACCGTTTGGATTTTGAAGCCAGGATGCGCTCTCAACGCATTCTCGACTACACTTCGCTCACATGCTGGCGCGGTACTTCAACTGAGCCCGCGGCGGTCGCCGAGGATCGCGCGCGGGCGACGCGCGTGGCCAGCGCATGGACGTGCTCCATCGCGTCGCGTGCGAAATGTGCCCGCGCTGACAGGGCAACCAACCAGAAACTTTCAATTGCGGCCAATCATATGTTGAAGTTCAAATGCGCTTCCTGCGTTCTCTTACATCTAGGAAGCACGAGTGCTGGCGCGGAAGCCCTAGTTGGCCCCGAGCGGCCGCCGAGCGGCGCGCGCGGGCGACGCATGTCGCCAGCGAGCGTCGAAGACATCTGCGCTGGCAGCCCTGTATAAAAAAGAAGGAAAGGGGGGGATATATATATATATATATATATATATATATCAGAACGTCACCTACAACCACCTCTCCGACCCTTCACAGGGGATGGCGCACGCGAAGCGTACCAGATTATTTTCCAAAGGTGGAGTGCGATCACGATCGCACCAAGCTGGCCTGCGTAGGCCAATGCCTCGCCGTCGAAGGAGCAGTGCAAGGCTCCGCGCACTCCACACTGTTGTCGGTGACCACCACGGGTGGGTGGGAGCGCAGCAGGGCCAGAATGATTACGAGCGTGAATCCTGAAAGAGAGGCTGGCAGAGCATCAAAGGCAGCCCATTCCAGGAGCACGGACGTCGAGACGAGGCTGGATGAGAGACCTGGCATTCCGAAAACTATCCAGCAAGCTCTATCTATTTCAGAACGTCACCTACAACCACCTCTCCGACCCTTCACAGGGGATGGCGCACGCGAAGCGTACCAGATTATTTTCCAAAGGTGGAGTGCGATCACGATCGCACCAAGCTGGCCTGCGTAGGCCAATGCCTCGCCACCTTCCCCTATCCAGCGAAAGCTACGAAACAAAAATCGGAGAAGAAGAAACTGACTGAAACTCAGACTACAGCCCAAACCTGGGCTCCAACTGCACAGTACCTGTAGGCAAGAGACCATGACGACTTTGCAATGTCAACGCGCAAGCGAGTAAGACTCACCTCCCCGCGCCGAAGATACTCACGAGCAGATCTTTCCGAGAGCCAGCGACCGAAAAGCATGATGTCCGCTAGCGGCACGCCCCGTGACAGCAGCTCAGTGGCTCCCCCACGGCGCAGCCCATGAGAAGTCCAGTGAACAGCCCCGAAGCCCAGCGCGCTGGCGGCCTTCTGAAGCCACCGCTGGAGCCGCGGGTAGGAGATGGGGCACACTCGCTGCCCTGCTCTGGCGGGAAAGCGCAGCATGTAGTGATCCAACCAGGTCACGGTGGACGGCTCCTCGAACAGGACCTTCTGCTCTGCCCCTCTCTTAGTGCGGCCGAGCAGCGCAACGTACCCTGCCACGGTCCTGATCCAGGTCGCGCCGTCTAAGGAGAGCGCCTCGGACGCTCGAAGCAACCCGGTGAAGCACAGCAGCACGGCGGCGGCGCAGCCACACTCTCCAGCCAGCACGAGCCAGTTCACGATGCCCAGCGCCAGCACCGCTGGTAAGGCGGGCGCCTGCAGAGGCGGCCTGCGGGTGCGCCAGACGTCCAGCGCCTTCCAGGCCGTGCGGTAGTGGTGCCGAGGATTCGCCTTCGCGAAGGCGGCCAGCAGGGTTGAGGCAGTCCCGAGCCCGTCCACCCCGCCAGACTCCTCGAACATATCCACCACTCGTTCGGCCAGGAACCAATCGAGCTCTTCCTCAGTGAGGTCGTGGATGCTGTAGCCCAGCGCCTCCAGGTCAGAGCTGAAATCGCACAGTGCGGCGGCGTACCTGTCGGTCGTCACTGGCTTGAGCGCGCTCATCAAGAAGGTAATGATGCGCCCACGGCGCCTGCCAGGATCGTCGGCCATGGCTGAGGTGCTGCTGATGGGCGACGAGCGCGTTGACCGCCAAGCGAGCCAGAGCCTGACACAGCTGCGGAGGGTAGCGGGCCAACTGAGCGGTGACGAAGCCTCCCTTCGGGGCCAAGCCGTACATGCCCTTGTGACGGTGTCGATGATTGCAGCGAAGTCCCAGGACAGCGGCGGCTCGGGCGTCATTGGTGACAACGGACGTGGGCTTCTGAGATAACGATCCATGCCGACACTGATCGAACGAGACCACGTACAAACCGAACTCTGAGATCCACTCCACCACTTCCTGAGCAATCCAAAAAGACGGGAAAGGATGACGCCCTGGATCCTGAGGATGCTCCTGTCCTGCCCAGCCTCCTCTGATATGGACTCTGGCGAAGAGCTCGAGGCAGAGGAGGAAGATATGCGTTCCCAGCGCACACGCCTGGCGCTCGGACTCTGACAGTTCAGGCAAGGGCAAAAGCGGCTGGTCCCGCGAGCGCAGAGGGCGCGGGCCGCGGCGGCCGCCCAGGGCGTGATGCCTGGCGCGACTGACGGTCGAGCAAGGCGGCCCCGCGAAGGAGCCCATCACGTCGCCGCTGCTGCACAGCCCCCTCAGCTCGCGCACCAGCACAGGCGACGTCAAGTCATGGGCAGGGTCGACCATGGGGTCGTAGGCCAGCGCCTTCACCACCAGGCCAGCCTCGCGCGCCTCCCGCTCGACCATCTCGCACAGGTCGCCCTCGCGCCTGGGCCCAGAGCAGAAGTGCAGGAAGAGCTTCTCGCGAGATGCCCACCCTGCTGGCGCCAGCGGGATCGCCTCCTGGCGGGGCAGCGGCTGAGGCGGCTTGCGCCTGCCGCCACGCGCCTGGCGTGACCCGTGCCAGCTGCTGGGCTCGTCGGCGGGGTTCTTGCCTGTCGAGATCCAGAAGTGGAAGTGCGAGAACCCGCCCGCGAGCTCGATAGCCGCCCCACGGCGGCAGCGCCGGTTGAGCCTGCGGCTGGCACTGCGTCCCTTGATGAAGGCGCCCTCGCACGGGGCGTTGTCTCCAGCATGCAGTACTCGCTTCCCCAGCTCAGAGGGCCGATGCAGACGGGCCTCCATGCCCCAGAGCTTCGCGTGCGCCTCCTCAAGCGTGATGTGCTCATAGCCGCCTGGCCTGCCCACCTTGAACCAGTGGCCCACTGGCGGCAGCGTGACACGGGCCAGGCTGCAGCGCCCCTCGACGTCCACGTCAACCCCGAAGCCGTCACCGAGCATGGTGTAGGGCGCCCGATGGTCAGCCCACCTGGCGATGTGCTGCACCGACTCCAGCGGCAGCGTCGCCCAGGCGCGGCCATGCCCTCCTGGCGCGGCATCAGTGCACTCCACGCGTGGGCACCAGTCCGCATCCAGGTCCTGCTCTGCGAACGGCAGCAGGATAGCCGACATCAGCACCTCATGCCACGCCAACGGGCACCACGCCACGGGCTTGCGCCCCTGCAAGGGTAGGCGCTCCAGCCAGGAATACACTTGAGAAAAGTTCGACCGCAAGCAGGGCCGATAACTCTGGCAGAAACCGTGCTTCCCGACCAAGCGCTCCACGTCCTTGCGGTAGACCAGCTGCTGGCCCAGGAGTGCGAGGGTGGCCGCGAAGAGGTCCACGCGGCGGCGGCGAGTGGTACCCAGCCAGTGCTCCGTGGAGTGGACCTCGGTGCCCTGGAACTCGCCACTGCCGCCGTCCACGGACTTGCCGTGATGCACAGGAACTCCCAAGCGGTCCCAGGCGCGCTCGGCCTTGGTCATCCAGAAGTCGGCCTGGCTCCGCGCGCGGTCGCCTGCAGAGCGCGCGTCCAGCGCCCAGAGGTCGTCAATGATGGACCCCCAGAGCGGCAGCTCGGTGGGGCAGGGCTGGTCAAACGTCACCCTGCGCTCCTGGGGTAGCCCTGCCTTCAGGAAAGCGGTGTCGGAAGCCGCCTGTGCCCAGCCCGCCGACGGCGCGAAGCCCATCGGCGTCGCGTGGTGGAACGGGAACACCACCCCCTTCCCTCCGCGCGGGTCAGGCACGGGCGGATGGGCCATGTACTTCCGCCAGGCTTTGCCGATCGCCAGCTGGTGAAAGTAGTGGCGCAGGTCCCGCTTCCACAGCTTGACCCGCATGCCTGGCAGCGTCTTCACCACACGGAGCCGCGGCGGGTACGCGAAGGTCGGCCGAGGGAGAACATCAGGGTCGAGCAGCTGGTTCACTGGCAGGTCCGAGATCACCCGCTGCTCCGTGTCTGACTTCTTCACGCCGAACGCCCCAGCCACGAGAGCAACCCCACGATGCTTGCGCACCCTCTTCTTGGAGCCGTACCCCTGCAGGCCCGCCGCCACGTTGCGCGCCACGAGACTGGGGTAAGTGGGCCCCACCAAAGTGTGAGGCCTCTTGAGCCTGGCGGGCCGCCGATCCACGCTCAGGAGCAGCGAGCGAGGGCAGCGCACCTGATGAGCAAGCCCAGGAAAGTGCTCGTCCAGCAGCCCGGCCAGGTCGACGACGGCGGCGCGGTCTGGCACTCCGCCACGCTCGCCGAGGGGCTCCGCGACGCACCTGGACGGCTCGTAGCCGTCGGAGTGACGCAGGACCTCTTGAATTGTCGCCGCCTCTGGCCAAGCCAACTCGGCCGCGAGGAAGCGGGAGACGCCCATCAGCATGCGCCTTTGCACACGTCGCTGGGCTTGCGTCGGCAACACGGTGTAGTCGCCGTCTCCGTCGTACAGATCGTTGAGCGCGACGATGCACATGTTCGCCCAAATCAAAATTGCGTCCCGATGCTGCCGCCCGAACTTTGCGAGCTCAGCGTCACCACGCCGCAGCAGAGGGACTGGGAAGATGCCTGGCGGGGTCTTCCCGAACTCCACGACACGCGGCCGAACGAGGTGCCCACGGCGTAGTGGCAGCCCCAGCGGCCCTCCAGCGAAGCTCAGCCAGTCGCCCAGACCGACCAAGACGGAAGCCATCGTGCACTCCTGGCCCCCGCGGCGCAGCCACCTCTGCCGCGCCCTCCGCCACCTCGTCACATGGTGAGCTTCAAGAGGCCGCCTGCGGCGACCCCGCCCCCCGTGCCAGCTAGCAGCTCCGCGGCCTCTGCCTTCTCCCAGGAGCCGCCCTTGGCCTTCGCCCGCTGGATCGCGATGATGCGCTGCGCCAGCACGTCCATCGCGGTCGCCAGGTCCTGAGCGTTGATCAGGTCCATGACGAGCGCCAACGTCTGCACCTCGCGCTGGTCCCGCAGCTCGGTCAAGCCCGAGTGCGCCTGCGCCCACGTCGTCACCGACGCGCGCCTCAGCTGCTTGGTCTCCGTCAAGCGCCCGTGGCTCAGCTTGCGGTGCACCATCGCCAGGAAGTACCCCGAGAGCGCGCCTGGGTGCTTCGCCGCGAACGCCAGGAGGTCGCCCTTGGCCTTGAACTTCTCGGTCTCCAGCCTGCGCTCCTGGGCGGGGTCGACCCGATGGCTCTTTGCCTTGGGCCCGCGCCACCGCAGGTAGTCGCTGCTGCTGGAGGAGCTGCTGTCGCTCGAGCTTGACGAGCCGCTGGAGTCGGACCTCTTCTTCTTCTTTTTCTTCTTCTTCTTCTTGGTGGCAGACTTCTTGTCCTTCTTCTCTCGCTTGCTGCTGCTGCCGCCTCCATCCTGCAGCTGGCCCTGGATCGCGCGGACCTCCTGGAGCAGTGAAGCCAGGTCGATGCCCGCTGCGGGGGCGGCTGCTGCCCCGTCGGGCGCTCCCACGGCGCCGAAGCCCAGACCCGCGGCAGCCGCGGGCCCCGCCGCGCCCGCGGCGGGTAGCGCAACCGCGCCCGCGGGCGGGGGCGCCGCTGCGGCTCCTGCAACTCCCGCTGCTGCTGGTACGACGGCACCGCCCCCTGCGGGGGGCAGAGGGCCCCCCACTGGCACGAAGGCGGGGATCGTCGCCGCCTGCGAGCCCGCGTCGAAGACCGCCCCCGGCGCCAGCACGAACGTCTGCAGGGCCGCGTCCACGCCCTGGGCCTCCAAGCGCAGCGCGGCAAGCTCGGCCACACTCGGGTCCCACTGGACCGCGGCGTGCGGCGGCTCGCACACCCAGTTGACCTGGGCGCCAGGAACGCCAAACGGCGGCATGCGGAGGCCTCCCCCTCCAGGCACGACCACGGCGCGGAAGTGCCCCGGCAACAGGCGCACCAGCACCCAGATGAACGTGACCCCCGTCGCGTCCGTCGTCAAGCCCAGGCTGTAGTCTGCGCCCCGCACCTGCCCGAAGACCAGGACCTCGTCCCACTCGCCGCCGCGGGAAAGCAGCACCCAGCAAGGGTCGGCCGCCCCGACGGCTATGCCACCTGCAAGCGCCATCTCCACCAAGGCGTACTCGAGAGCGGTTGATGCGGCTGCGAGCTCGCGAGCGCGTGCGCGGTCGGCCCGACGGGCCGCCCTCCAGCCACGGAGCCCTCCGACGGCCTGCGCGCCCAGAGCCCAAGCAGCCCCAAGCGCCGCGCGGCCACGCGTCCAGGCGGCTCGGGCTCCCCGTGCCAGCCAGCCGCGATGCTCCCAAGCGAGAGCAAGCAAGGAGCTCGCGAAGGTCGCTGCCGCCTGCAGCGCGCGCCAGCCCCAGCCAGAGGCAGCGTGGGCGGCCTCGCCCAGCGCGGCGACGCCTCGCGCCCCCGCGACAGTCAGCACCCGAGCCGCCTCAGGCCCGAAGTGCCCAGCAGCCCAGCTCGCCAGATGCCAGGCTACCTGGCTCCAGAGCAGCGCCCCCGAGCCAGCGAGGAGGGCTGATCGCGCGCAAACTGCGACCTGGGAGTGGCTCGCCGTGGCGCCCGTTCCGATCGCCGCCAGGCGATCTTGAGCCAGAATGATTACGAGCGTGAATCCTGAAAGAGAGGCTGGCAGAGCATCAAAGGCAGCCCATTCCAGGAGCACGGACGTCGAGACGAGGCTGGATGAGAGACCTGGCATTCCGAAAACTATCCAGCAAGCTCTATCTATATATATAAAAACATGCGCGGCACATTGGGGCGTCAACTTGGAGCTTGAAGCTGCCATGCGTTCTCTACGCAAGCGAACATATGTAACGTGCGCATGTTGGCGCGCGATTGCGCCCTTGGCGGTTGCCGAGTGGCGCGCGCGGGTGGCGCGTGCCGCCCGCGTGCGTGGGGTGTTCTGGCTTGCGCGCGTTCGGGGCATGTTGGCCTGGCAACCCGAATGGGCCTGTAACGGTTGCCGATGGGAGCCTGAAGGTAACAGTCGTTCTCCACGCGTTCTCAGATTTAGAAAGTGCGCATGGCGTCGTGAAAACCGAAGTGGGCCCGAGGCGGTCTCAGAGCGGCGCGCGCGCGAGTGGCGCGCGCCACCTGCGCGCGCTTGCTGGTTTCTGCGCTGTCAAGTTCGACCAGTCGCAGCGCTGGCCTGGGCGCTAAAGTGAACCCTGAATTGCGACAGTTTGGGGTGGAGCGGCGCGCGCAGGCGGCGTGCGTTGTCACATTCGGAAAATCGCCACGTTGGCCCGCAATCTAGAGCGGCCCTTTAGTTGTGGCCGCTAGGGCCTCCAAGTTAGCGCGGGGTTGCCGCGCGCCAGCCGAGCGGCTCAGCGCGCGACGTGCCCGCGCGCAGGGCGCGTGCCCTGGAATGCAAGCGATGCGGGCCGCGGCGTTTGCCTGGGCGCTGCGGCAATCCCTCAGCGGTGACAGAATGGAGATCAAACCGCCTTCGTTTCGGATGCTTCGGGGCTGTTTGCTTGGTCGTCGAAAGTACATGCCGCCCGTTGGCGCCGCTGTAGCATTTTTTCTCCGTCGCGCCCCTAGCGACCACGCGCCCGCGCGCGTTTCATTGGGCCCGCGCCGACGCCGAGGCCCACGCCAGGAACGCCACGGCGACGCGGGCGCATAAACACATGCATTTTTTTTTTGGGGGGGGGCGCGAACCGCGTGGGGGGGTGCCGATGTGGGCGCGGTGGCCGCGCGCGGGCGGTGGCACTGGCGCTTTCGGTGGAGCGCCCTATTGGGGCGGGAGAGCGCGCGGGGGTTGCGCGGGACTTTGCGCGCGTGCGAGGGGCGCGCGCAGGGGGGCAGGCGTTGGCGGGGCGTGTGTGTGTGTGTGTGTGTGTGTGTGTGTGTGTGTGTGTGTGTGTGTGTGTGTGTGTGTGTGTGTGTGTGTGTGTGTGTGTGTGTGTGTGTGTGTGTGTGTGTGTGTGTGTGTGTGTGTGTGTGTGTGGTGTGTGTGTGTGTGTGTGTGTGTGTGTGGTGGCGCGTCCGTGCGTGCGTGCGTGCGCGCGTGTGTGTGTGTGTGTGTGTGTGTGTGTGGGGGGGGGGGGGGGGGGGGGGGGGGGGGGTGCGTGTGTGCGTGCGTGCGTGTGTGTGTGTGTGTGTGTGGTGTGTGTGTGTGCGTGTGTGTGTGTGTGTGTGTGTGTTCGTGTGTGTGTGTGTGTGTGTGTGTGTGTGTGTGTGTGTGTGTGTGTACGTGCGTGCGTGTGTGTGTGTGTGTTGTGTGTGTGTGTACGTGCGTGCGTGCGTGCGTGCGTGCGTGCGTGCGTGCGTGCGTGCGTGCGTGCGTGCGTGCATGTGTGCGCGTGCGTGGGTTTGGTTTGCGTGCATGCGTGTGTGTCTGTGGGGGTTGGCGCCGAAAAAGGGCGCGGGGGGCGCGCGCGTGCTTCGGCGCTGGCACCTTCGGCAGTGATCCTCGTGGCGCAGCGAAGCGCGCGAGGGGCGCGCCGAAATGCGCGGGGGGGTCCGCGCGGGCGGTGGCGCTGAAGCGTTCGGTAGAGTTCCTTACGGGGCGGCTGGGCGTTTGAGGGGTGGGCAGACATGTGCGCGGGTGGTGCGCGCGGGCGGCGCCGCTGGGGCCCTGGGTGGAACTCTATGTGGGGCCGCGAACTGTGCGAGTGTTGTGCCGAACTGGGCGTGGGGGGCGCGTGCTGGCGGCGGCGCTGCGGCCTTCGGTGGGGCTCCGCATGGGGCCACGAAGCGCGTGGGGAGCGCGCGGGAATGGGCGTAGGGGGCGCCTGCGAGCGGTGGCGCTGGGGCATTCAATGGGGCTAATGCAATGCGTGTGTGCGTTTTTTTTTTGTTTGTTTTTTGTGTGTGTGTGGGGGTGGGTGGGTGGGTGGGTGCGTGCGTGCGTGCGTGCGTGCGTGTGTGTGTGTGTGTGTGCGTGTGCGTGTGCGTGTGGCGTGTGCGTGTGCGTGTGCGTGTGCGTGTGTGTGTGTGTGTGTGTGTGTGTGTGTGTGTGTGTGTGTGTGTGTGTGTGTGTGTGTGCGTTGTGTGTGTGTGTGTGTGTGTGTGTGTGTGTGTGTGTGTGTGTGTGTGGTGTGTGTGTGTGTGTGTGTGTGTGTGTGTGTGTGTGTGTGTGTGTGTGTGCGCGGGGGGGGGGGGGGGGGGGCATGCGCGGGGCGGGCGCGCGCGGGTTGCGCCGCTGCGACACGCGGCGCAGCGGGGGGCCTTCGGAAGTCTGCCTGGCCCACGCGAACCCCTTGAGCGCGCAACGGAAACCAGTGGAACTGTGACATAATATCGTGGCAACAGTGAAAACCTTTGGGGGCCAATCGGGGCACGTAAGGAACGTCTGGGGCCTTGCAGAGCCCGAGAGGGCACCAGGAAATTATACGCAACCCTTGTAAATATGGAAGAACCATGCGGTACCCCGAAGAACCTTCAGTAATTCAACGGAATACGTCGGAATCGCAAATAATATAGATGTTCTCTAGACAATTTAATGAATCTAGGCAAAACCATATGAAACCTTACGCCACCTACCGAATTCTTTTCAAACGCATGGAAACCGTGCAAACCCGAAATAACCTGGCAGTTCCATGTCAAATCCAAAAGAACCTTGGGCATATTCGCGAAATCTGGAGCAACGCACCAGGGGCGCATGCGAACCCGACTGGACCCTCCGCGATTCTGGGGCACCGCGGGTGGCCTTGGGGAACTTCTGGGGGGGGGGGGGTCGCGGGCAATCCTGGACCACCCCGCGGCGCCGAGAGACGCACATAAAACGCACGTGGGGCAGAACCGAACCCAGCGACCTCCAGCGACAACATGAGCCAGCTTGCAGAAGGCAGAATCGACTCGCACAGTCGCACCGATTCCAACGACACCATGCGGCAGCATGGAGAACAACAGCTATCCTGGCGAAGGGCCCACGCATACGCAGCTGCGAATGTAGCGGGGCGGGGGGCACGGGGGTGAACTCACCATGGGGCCGCGTGCCGCGCGTGGGGGGCGAGCCGCGCGAGGGGCGCGCTAGCGTGGGGCGGGCGCGGCGCGCGGGCTACGGGCGCGGGGGGGGGGGGGGGGACGAAGCGTGATGAAGGCCGTTGGGGCAGCGAAATGCGCGGGGCAGCGCTTGGGCGGGCTGGGAACGCGCGCGCGTTGGCAGCCGCGAGGATCTGCTGTGCGGCCCCAAATTGGGCCACGCAGCGCGTGGGGGGCGTGCCGAATTCCATGGGTTGGGCGGGCCCGTGCGGGCTGTGCAAGCGGTGCGTTCGGTCCCCCCCCTGGCCACGAAGCGTGCGAGGGGCGTGTCAAAGTGCGTTGCGCTTACGCATGCTGGCTGCGCCGCTGGGGCATTCGGCGGTGCCCCTTATGGAGCCGCGAACAATGCGATGTATGTGATGCAATGGGTGGTGATGGCGCATGCGGGCTGCGCCGCTAGGGTTTTTGGTGGGGCCCCCATATGGGGCCACATAACGTGGGAGGGGTGCGCCGACATGGGCGGCGCTGACGCACGCGGGCCGCGCCGCGGGTGTCTTCGGTGGAGCTCCCTACGGGGCCACGAAGTGTGTGTAAGGTGTGTCAGCATTGTTGGTGCGGGCGCATGCGGAGGCATGCGGGGCCGTGCCGCTGCGAGTTTCGGTGGGGCACCCTACGGGGCCGTGGCGCCGTTGAGGGGTGCGCCGAAATATGTGGCGCAGGCGCATGCGGACTGCGCAACTGAGGTCTTCGGCGGGGTTCCCTGTGGGGCCAAGAAGCGTGTGAAGGGTCTGCACCATTGAGGCATTCGGTGGGGCTCGTTATGGAACCACGAAGCGTGTGGGGAGTGGGCCGAAATTGACGGCACGGTCGCATGCGGTTTTTCGCCACAGCTGGCTTCGGCTAAGTTCCCTGTGCGGCCACGCAGCGTGTGAAAGGGGTGCAGCATTTGGTGGCGCGGGCGCGTGTGGGTGCACGTGCAAGTTGAGTTTGATCGTTTGTTTGTTTGCTGTGTAGGTATGCCAATCCATGTATGTATGCGTGTATACATATACAAATGTAGGCACAAAACGTGCAGGCGGGATGTGGCACAGCCTGGGTATGTTAAGCGTTGTTGCTTGGCCGTCCAGCTTAGCATAATCTATAAACAGGCGCGCTGGTATGCACAGTTCGGGGCCGACCTGGCGCACCAAGTCGTGCTCATAGAAATTGCTGCATAATAGCTCAGGCTGGTTCCTGTGCATCATGATGGCGCGTTCATCATCCTTGAACGACCTAGCCAACACCTCATAGAAGGGAACCGTTGCCACGTGCTGCCTCGTCGCACGACGGCCCTTCTTCGAGTTGATTGGCAACATCGTGAAATCTAACCAGCCCTCTGGGCGCACGTGGTCTATGGGGGGCCCTCTTCCAACCGTTGTTCGTCACCATCGGGGAGGGGCTTACCCTTCCTCCTACCTTTCCCTGGACCTGGGCGGTGGGGAGGGGGCGGCGAGGCGTTGGAGCGGCCAGCATGGCCCAAGACGCCTCCAAGAGGGCCCCAGGGAGCCCAATGTGATTTCCAAGATTGCCCCAGGTGGGCTAAGCTGCATCACGATTGCCCCCCCCAAGCGGCTCCAAGTGGCCTCAAGATCGATCCAATGCGGCTCCAAGATGCCCCCGAGGCATCCAACGGGAGCCACCGATATACCACCCTCTGCAAACACCTAGAGAAACGCCATGGCGAATGCATCGTCGCTCGCTTGCTTTTGATTGACCTCCGAGGCGCCAGGATGGCCCCCAGATGGCCCAAAGTCGCACCAGGCCGTGCCCAAATGAGCCCCCTGCACAAGGGTACAGAAGGGCGCTCTAAGCAACGGGCGCCTACGAGCGCCCTCAGAGGAGACTGTCGGGCCCCCCAAAGGGGCAACGCTAAGTAAAGACCAGTTTTTGCTCGGTGTCATCCAAGATGGCTCCAAGAGATCGCCCGCTTCAAGGCGCTCTACAGATGCGTCCAAGAGGCACCCGATTCCCCAAGAGGCGCTACAATTGCCCCAACGGGCCCATCAGAGGCCCCCCAGACAACGAGCCCAACGCGTCCCCCAGAGCATCCCCCCCGTCCCCGAGGCGCCCACACGCCCAAGAGCCCCCCTGGACCGCCAAGAGACCACACAGACGCACAAACGCTTTAAGCGGCATCAAACAAACCCCCAACATATATACCAAGTGATTCCGAGAGGCAGCCACGAGGTTCTTGGCCGTTGTGGTCGCCGTCCTTCCCACCGTCCTCATCCTATTCATCAGCACTCCCCCTCCTCCCTCATCCATCCACCCATCCATCCTTATTCTCCTCCTCCACCGAAAGGTTCGGCCTGTTACCCCGACGCTTCCCCCATCGCCTCAACTCGCCTGGGCGTCGTTTCTGGATGGGCTGGCGGGGGTGCGCGAAGCATCGAGACTTGATGAGGTTGGCGCGGATGTCGTCGCCACCCAGGCACTTGCAAACAAGCCTCGACGCGTTCTTGCTCTCGTGCTGCAGCTCGCGCCCGAGATCGCTCACGCCGTCGCCGCCAGCACGCGTAATCAAAAAAACACAATCTGACGAGCAGTGTAGCGGTAAGCTCACCAGTAAAAAACAGGCCGAGAAGCGTATGTCTGAGCATATTCGGATACTCATGTGTATCAGCGTCGTTGCGCAGAGCAGCCGATGCCCGTCTCCTGTCACGCCTGGAACCGACGAACCTCGCTGACTTCAGTTGCTCCTCCGCCGATTTCCTGAACCTCTTGAAAGGATGGCGATCTTGTTTCGCTTCCCCCATTGAGAATCACCAGCGGTTGGGCCTCCAATCCGACGACCACGCCCGCAAGTCCGCGCAATGCTTGAGCGCGATGCTTCAGCCGAAATAGCTACGGAGCGGGAACACTCGCCCAATAGCGACGACTCTGCAAATATTACACTTGCGTGATTGGGCATCCGAGAGCACACAAGACACGATTCGCGGGATGCTCTCGGCGCGGCGCAGCTGCCTTCGGCATTATTCCACAGCTGTCCTTGCAACGGCGACTGGCTGGCGCCGACTGCATGACGCGCGGCAGCGGCACCACGACGCGGATGCAAGGGCTGTTGGAGGCCACGTTGGCATTTTGGATGCAAGGGTACCTTTGGAAATGTGACCACCCGCATTGTTTCTGTTTGACAGTAGTCCCAGTCGGGCCCAGGGCCCGCGACGAGGCAGGATGGGGATCATGGGCAGGGCGAGGGGGGCACCTACAGGGGACGATGCGGAACATCAGTGCGAACCATGAGCAATTATCAGAGACCACCAATGGGGCTACCCAGGCGTCGCCGTGGCCTCGAGCAAGCCATGAAACCGACGGGGGAGCGCGTGAGATGCCAGAACGGCGGGCGAGCGAGTCTGCAGCGAATGGACGGCCGCCAACCTCTGGCATTCGTGCCTCTTGCACCGCTCCGCCCTCCTCTCTCGCCGCGGGGCAGGCGCGCTGCGCAAACATGTGCTGACCTCGCTGCTATTGGGGCGGGCTGGAAAGGGGTGATCGTTGAGCTGAAACGTCGACACCGTCGACGAGCCCAACGCCGCAATCAACATCGCGAGCTATACAAACATGTTTATATGCACATACACCTGCACATACACATACACATACACATACACATACATACATCTACACATACATTCCTACCTACACGAATGCATACATGTACGTACACATACATGCATCAGAGTGAGGGGGGCGAGCTGACAGTCACTGCCTCTGGGCGCGTGGCTGAAGTGTGTCCCCACACCAGAAATTTGTGATGTCGATATTGCTGATGTTGCTTTTGTTGTTGTTGATGGCGTGTGTGTTGTTGCTGCTGCTGCTGAGGATGCTGTTGTTGGCGGTGGTGTTGCGGTTGTTGTCGTTGGTGTTATTGTTGTGGTTGTTGTGGATTTGTTGTTGATGTTGTCGTTGTTGTTAGTGTTGATGGTGCTGTTGTTGTCGTGGTTGACGGTGCTCTCTCTGTTGGTGTTGTTGGTGTTGTTGTTGTTGGTGATATTGTTGCTGTTGTTGTTGTTGTTGTTGGTGTTGTTGTTGTTGTTTGGTGCCGCCGCACCAACGACCAACCCCGCGGCCTGCCCGCTGCCCACCCGCGACCCGCGGCCGAAGCCAACGTTCGTTCCACGGTGTCAAGGGCGGGTGCTGGAGGTGACGACCTTGCATGGGGCATTTGTTGCATTTCCAGAGCTCCCCTGGCATCCATGAGGGCGGACAACGTGCAACATGCCACCTGCGCATGCTAGCCAACAGCCCGTCGCTCTCGATGAAAAGCGCGGGCCGCGGCGCAACATTCACATAGCTTCTCGGCCAAGCTTGAAACGGAATGGCAGTGCCAAGAATTAGCTTGAACGATGCGCCAAACCCGCAGTGCAGCCTGCAGCGCCGACCGAAGAAACTACAGCCGCGGAGACAACCGTGATTCGGCACCCGCTCGGGAGTGGTGGCGTGGGGAGGCAGGGCAATAGTTCTCGGGGGGGGGGCGGGGGGGGCGCCCATCGCTACTCCCCTCGATCGCCTGGCGGGGGGAGGGGGGGGTGGGCAGGGGCGGGTGCGAATCGAGCGATCGCCGTGGTCGTGAGCTACTTGCGTGGCCGTCAGCCATCCACGCTGGCCGCGAGCACATCGCCGACTGACAGGGCCAGGTAGCCGCTCTCGATCACTGCAGCCGCATGGCACCTCCACGCATACTCGACGTACATGGCGCCATCACTCGCTATCGCTGCCAGTCGAGGAACTCGACGAGGACGACGAAGAGCTGTCCTCGCTCGGTGGGCCCGATGCTTCCCGACTCACGTCCCCCTTGTTGGCAGGGAATGCCCGCCACCCCTCCTGCGAATGCCGTTGGAGGGGGGCGGGGGGCGGGGTGCGAACCGATGGACGCGGGCCGTGGGGTGGCCTCGTCCAGAGGTTCACCCCCCGCGTTCCCACCCCAGCGGCCTTTGCAGGATAGGGGGCGGGTTGGGGGGTCTTGCAACAGGAGCGGTTGTTGAGGGGGACTTGGGTAGAACAGGGATGACGAGCAGGATCGATGAGGGATGAGGGAAGTATGAAGGGAGGGTGGGGGAGGGGGCGCAAGCAGATAGGGTGAGAATATGGTGGAGTGGACGGGGTTGGAGGATACGGTTGGGCGATCGAATCCTCCTTCGGGTGCACCTTGGCAACAGCGATGACCTTCGCCTTCGCCTTGCTCTTTGCCGCCCGCGCCTTCGCCTTGCCCTTTGGCAGCACCTGCTTCTTGGGCATGGCGCTGGGGGCGTCATCCTCGCTGTCAGGCTTGTTCTTTTTGTCCTTCTTGTTCTTTTTGTCAGTCGCCTTGTCCTTGTTCTTGTCGTTGTCCTTTTCCTTGTCCTTGTCCTTCTTGTCCTTCTTCTTGCCTTTGTCCTTCCTCTTGCCCTTGTCCTTCTCTCTGTCCTTGTCCTTGCCCTTCCCCTTGGGCTTGTCCTTGGCACCCCCCTTGGCATTATCCTTCGCCTTCTTGCCATGCGAACTCGAGGAAGACGAGCCGTGCTTCTTGCGCTTCTTCTTGGCTGGCTGACCGCTGCCACCATCATCATCATCGTTGCGTGTCTTATTTTTCTTGCCCTTCTTAACGCCCTCGTCGGCGTCCTTATTCTTCCTCTTCTTGTTTTTCTTTTTTGTGTTCGTGCTGGTCGACTCGCTGCTTGACGACTCCCGCTTTTTCTTGGCCTTCTTCTTCTTCTTCTCGGCGGGCTCCTCGTCCCAGTAATGCTTATTGTCCCAGTCGTCGTCGCACCAGTCCTCTTCTGCGGGCTCCTCCTCGCCCTCCTCGTCCCAGTCCAAGTCATCGGGCTCCTCGCCACCGTCGCCGTCCTGCCCAGACAACGTGCCGCCGCGCTCCTCGATGCCCTCCTTCCTCGGGGGACGGGGTCACCGTCGACGCAATCGCCGCGCGGTCGCCGTCGGCAACGCCGCAGTCGCCGTCGCGATCGCCTTCCCACTCTACCCCTGCGCCGCCCCTCGCAATCCGACTCGGCGGGCTCGTCGGCACCAGGAGGCGGGCGGCGAGCATCTGCCAAGAAGGAACGCGCATGCGGGCATGGGGGTCTGAGCGGGAGGGCGCACGACGGCGACGACGAGCGGTGCGAGGGCAGAGACGAGGTTGAAGAGGCCAGGAGGGCGTGGCCCAGGGATTGCACATGCGGGAGTCCTGCTGCCGAACTTCTCCAGCTTGCGAGTGTGGTAGTACACGGAGCTCTTGTACTTGTCGCTCCATTTCTTGAGCCCGTTCCTGGCGGCCCACGCCTGGTAGTTCCCTGACTTCTCCTTGCATTTGAGCATGTCGTCCAGCTGCTCGGGGGTGAACCACTCCCCCTCAGTAGTTGTCTCCTGCCTGTGCCGAAGCCGACTTACCAGGGCGAGCCGCCCCGTCGGGGGAGGGGGCGGCGGCAGGGTTCGGCGTGGGGGGAATGGGGGGAGGGGTGGCGGCGGCGGAGGACATGGCTTGGTCACGCCTGGTCGCCCCCCTCTCCCCATGCCCGTGCCGAACCCCGTTCCGCCCCGACACCCGCGCGGGATGGTCAGTCGTAGTGAATCGGCCGCGGTGCCACATGGTCTTCCTCACCTTGAGCACCGCCCCAGCCGCGGTGAAGTCCTTCTCGCAGCGGGCCCACATGTCTCGAAGGTGGCTCTTGACCTCAGGAGTTTCATCGATTGCATCTCCTCCCCCTCTCTCTCTCTGTCCCCCCTCTCTCTCGTTCGCTCTCTCTCTCTCTCTCTCTCTCTCTCTCTCTCTCTCTCTCTCTCTTAGCCTCTCTCCGTCGTCGTCGTCGTCGTCGTCGTCGTCGTAGTCGTCGTCGTCGTCGTCGTCGTCGTCGTCGTCGTCGTCGTCGTCGTCGTCGTCGTCGTCGATCGCCGCCGCCGTTGTCGTCGTCGTTTCGTCGTCATCGTCGTCGTCGTCGTCGTCCTCGTTGATCTTGGGTTCGGGGATCAGGGGTTGGCCCCATATCACCGTGGAGCTGCGCGTGCTGGTGTACTTTTTTTCAGGAACTCCTTTGCCTCGGGCGTGACGGCCTCCTCATCGCCAGATTTCGCTAACTTCTTCAGCTCCTTCATGTGCCGCGTGAACATGCGGTCAGCAGCCTGTTTTGCCCGTCTGGCGACCTTGCTCCTCGGGCCCCGCTTCTTAGGAAAGTAAGGCCCCTCCAGCGCCAACGGATCGGACGCCATGGTCGCCGACGCCACGGACATGGCTCAGATGCCGCCCGCGACGCGGCGAGCCTGCGCCTGGAGGAAACCGGCGAGGCGCACGAACGTGCCAGCTCAAATCCCTCGACCAGAAACGGCTGCGAAGAGGGATGGAGGGGGGAGGTGTTCCCAGGCCCTGCAGGCCATAAGCTGCCAATGGCAATGGGCTCGCACACGCGCCCCTGGCTGTCTCCCAAACGTGTGCTTGCATTCGGGTGCCCGCGCTGTTCCCAGCCACCCAGTGGCATTCGATCCTCTTATATGTACTGAACACGCATTGCCCCTTGTTTCATTCCTCCCTGACCCCCTTGCCCCTTCACCCGTCGCTGCCACTGTTCTCCGCATGCCCTCATCGTCATCAACATCGTCACTGCCACCAGCACGAAACTCAAACATCGCGCCCCCATGTCTGCGTTTCGCGGGCCGAAACTCAGGCATCACTGCCAAATGTCTGAGTTTCGCTGGCCGAAACTCAGACATCGCGGCCCCATGTCTGAGTTTCGCGGGCCGAAACTCAGACATCGCGGCCGCGTGTCTGAGTTTCGCGGGTCGAAACTCAGACATCGCGGCCCCATGTCTGAGTTTCGCGGGCCGAAACTCAGACATCGCGGCCGCGTGTCTGAGTTTCGCGGGCCGAAACTCAGACATCGCGGCCCCATGTCTGAGTTTCGCGGGCCGAAACTCAGACATCGCGGCCGCGTTTCTGAGTTTCGCGGCCGAAACTCAAGACATCGCGGCCCCATGTCTGAGTTTCGCGGGCCGAAACTCAACATCGCGGCCGCGTGTCTGAGTTTCGCGGGTCGAAACTCAGACATCGCGGCCCCATGTCTGAGTTTCGCGGGCCGAAACTCAGACACTGAGTTTCGCGGGCCGGACCGCGGTGTCTGAGTTTCGCGGGCCGAAGCTCAGACATCGCGACCGCGTGTCTGAGTTTCGCGGCCCGACACCAAGGACATCCAAGGACATCCAAGGACATCCAAGGACATCAAGGACATCCAAGGACATCCAAGGACATCCAAGGACATCCAAGGACATCCAAGGACACCCAAGGACATCCAAGGACATCCAAGGACATCCAAAGACACCAAGGACATCCAAGGACATCCAAGGACATCCAAGGACATCCAAGGACATCCAAGGACATCCAAGGACATCCAAGGACATCCAAGGACACCCGCAGCGCGTCCGCAGGCACCCCAAGGACATCGCGCAGACAATTCGCAGACATCCAAAGACACCCAAAGACATCGAAGGACATCCCAAGACACCCGCAGACACGCAGAGACACCGAATCGCACCCAGAAACCATGGGAAACCCTTGGGAAACGCTTAGAACTCTGAAAAAACTCTGGGAAACTCTGGGAAACTCTGGGAAACTCTTGGGAATTCTGCAAAAACATATAGAAATCCATGCGAAAAATCGATCAAAACGTTGTGAAACTATTTTTAATTTCAAGAAATGTGCCAAAAACTATGGGAAACCATTGCGAACTAAAGCAATTTGTTTGATGCAAGATGTGCTGGTTTGATTTTCTTTGGTTTTTTAAGGTTTTCTGCGATTCCTGCAGGTTATTCAAAATTTTAATAGATTTCCTTTGGTTTCATTGAGTTTACGTTTGTTTTTCGCTGTTTCGTTATGTTTTCGCGAGGTAGCGCGAGTTTTCGGCGAGATGCGGACGAGGCGGCCGCACGGCGAAACCTCGGCCGACCCGCTTTGCGTGCCGGGCTCCCGCGCGGGCCCGCGCTGCGCCGCGGGTCTTAAACGTGTGAGGGGCGCGCGCCAGTGGCGAGATGGCGTCGCGAATCGTTTGCTCGAGGTAAGGAGGGGCCATGACTTTCGGCGGGGCCCCCCCTGGCCACGAAGCGACGGGGAGCCCGTCACGGGGTCAGGGCGCGCGCGAGGTGCGTGCCAGAGTGGTGGTTTGGGCATGGCGGCTTGCCCATTGGAGCCGTACTGCGGGGGCATGGGGGCGTTCCCGCTTGGGCCTCCGATGGCTCCCCATGGAGCCGCGAGCGCGTGAGTGGTGCGTCGCAGTGGCGGGCTGGGGGCATGGGGGCTCACCGCTGGGACCATCGATGGAGCTCCCTATGGGTTGCGTGAAACGTGTGAGGGGCGTGCGCGAATGGCGGGGGCACAGGCCCGCGAAACTCAGATATGGGGTCGTGGTGTCGGAGTTTCGGCTTGCGAAACTCAGACATGTGGTCGGGCTGTCTGAATTTCGGGCGCGCGAAACTCAGACGCCAGTCGTGGCGTCTGAGCTACGGGCGCGCGAAACTAAGACACCAGTCGCGGAGTCCGAGTTTTGCAACGCTTTGTTGCGGTGTCCGACTTTCGGCTTGCGCAAGTCAAACATTCGATAATGGCGTCTGAGTTTCATCGCGCGAACTAAGACACCTACGGAATGCTTGAGTTTCGTGGGCCGAATCGATCGGATGTCCGAGTTTCGGTTGCGCGGAACTGAGACACCAGTCGCAGTGTCCGAGTGTCGCCGCCCCGAATCTCAGATATTCGGCCGCTGGGTCCGAATTTCGGCCCGTGTAAATCAAGTGACGTTTCCCAGACTGTAGCGGGCATAGCATGGCTTGCGCGACATAGCTAGCATAGCATGCCTACAACGTGTAGCCGAAACCGCAGTTCATCGCGCTGACTTGTTGTCCATTCCTGCTGAAAACGTATATGTTGCACGGCTGCTTTACCACTGAGATTGCGCCGCATGTTCACCCCCTAACTCCCGCCATGTGCGTTGCACCACATAGACTGCACAGCATAGCATGTACACCCGTAGCCAAACAAGTCACTGTTTGGGGTCCACGATGGCCAACATTTGCGGCCGCCATCCCACCAGCCCTTCAGGGCGTAGGTGGTATAGGATGCTTTCCTTTCCAAACCCCTTCTACCTGGGCGGGGGGGGAGGCGGCGAGGCGCTGGGGCGTCTACGATGGCACAATGCGCCTCCAGGGGGGGCCTCGGACAGCCCAAGATGGCCTCCAAGATAGCCCAAGATAACCCAACATGCTCCAATGTGGTTTCCAACACGACCAAAGAGGCTCTAAGACCGCACCAGGACTGTTCCAGGGGGGGGGCACCCGAGACTGCCGCGGAGGCCCCCGAGGAAACCACCAATAAGCCACACTCATCAACCAACCTGTATCATCTCAATGTGTGGTTAGCTGCCTCGCCTTCTCGCTTCCGATGGTCATCCGAGGCCTCGGGGCTGCTACATGATGGCCCAAGAGGGTTCCAATGTGGCCCAGGAGAGCTCCAACAGCCCCAGGAGCGCTCCTCAGGAGCGCTCCAAGAGGGATCCAGCATGTTTTGTTTTGGTTCCCAAGTGTGGATCTACCTGAGGCCCAACTCTTGCGTGACCAATGTCTGTCAGGATGGCCCCAACTGCGACCCCATAGCTCCCGAGGGCGCACCAGGGGGCCCCCACGATGCGACAGCGCGGCCCCGAGAGGCGCACAGGCGGCCCCCGAGGCCCCCAACGAGACCCCCAAGACGCCCTCATATGATCACCGCGGCGCCCAGGACGCTCAGAGACGCAGCTGGGTCAGCCAAGATGCCCCACGAGGCCCCCCCCAAAACCCATCACCAGACGTGCGAGGTGACCCCGAGACGCAGTCAAGAGGCTTTTGGCTCATATGTTCGCCCTCTTACTCCTCCTCCTCCTCCTCCTCCTCCTCCACATCCGCCTAGTCCCTCTCCTTCTCCCTCTGCCCCTTCCCCTCCCCCACCTCCTCGCCCTCCACATCCTTCTGCACATCCTCGCATCCTTCGGACGATGACGGCCGTCTCCCTCCTCGTTGCGGCTGCGCCTCGCTGATCACATCATTACAATTCGCTTGGACGTCGTTGTTCTGGATGGGCTGGTGGTGATGCGGGAGGCGTCGAGAATTTGCCGTGCATCCACAGTGCAGCAGCTCACGGCGCGGGGCCCACGACGGCACGCATTACAAACTATCTCAGCATTCTCCGCTTCTGCGGCGCGGGTGATAAATGGAAGGGAGATGAGTGGAGGGAGGGAGGGATGTGGCCGAACGACCTACAGGGCTGCAGACGGGCTGGAGGGTAGATGGGTGGAACGGTGGGCGAGCGTGGCGGGGACGGGGCGGTGACCCTCGTTCTCTTCGTGTTGACTCCACCTCCCATCCATTTCGCCCTGCTCATCCTCGTCATCTTCCTCATCCTCAGTGCCTCACCTTTCCCTCCTCGTCGTCGTCCTCCTCCTCCTCCTTCCCCCCTCGCCTCCATTTACTTTTCCTGCGCCTGATGGCGCCATCCCACTGCTCGCCCTTGCCCGCCTGCGCCCCGTTCATCTTCGTTTCCCTCCCGATCCCCTATCCCGAGGGCGACGTGGGACGAGGTGGAGCACAGGTTGGGAACGAGGGACTGGGCCCAAGCGGGGGCGGCTGGAGACACCGAAACGGAAGGGGGCGAGGGGGAGAGGGCCAGTCCCCCCGTGGCCCTCGCAGCGCACGCGGCGCCTCGATGACCGAGGTCGTGGGGGCGCCTCGCGCGGCGGCGCCACCGCCCAGCCCCCCGCCCCCCGCGTCGCCCTGGCCCGTCACCTTCCACAACTGCCGACCAGCAGGTGGCTGATTTAGAAAATAGCATAGACATTCACCTTCGGAGCTCCGCACGCAGTTTGCTGCCCCTCGGGCAGGCCACTACATCAGCCACCTGCTGGTCGGAAGGTGTGGGGGGTGGCGGGCCAGGGGGATGCGGGGCGTGCGCGGAAGCTCGCAATTCCCCCGAACACTTTTCCCTTCTTCCTCCCTCTCCTCCTCCCCCTCCTCCCCCTCCTCCTCCCCCTCCTCCTCCTCCTCCTCACCGTCCCCGCGGATCTCCTCATCTTCACCCCTTCCTTTTCACCCTTCCCCTCCCCCTCCTCCGCCTTCTCCTCCTTCTCCTATTCCTTCTCCTCCTCCTCCTCCTCCTCCTCTCCGTCTTCCTCCTCCCCCTTTCCCCGCCCCAGCCATCGGCCGCTACCCCATCTGCCCCCATCCCCCGCACTCCCATTCCAACCCCATCATCCTCCATCCCCCTGCTCCCCCGTCCTCGCCGCCGTGCCCGCCCTGCAGCGTTATCCTGTCCATCTGCTATTGCCCAGTCACCCTCCCCGCCAGGCCGCATGGGCGCGGGCGCCACGATCGAATGTCTGAGTTCGCGGGCCGAAGCACAGACACCGCGACCGATCACGCCACGGACCGCCCCCCCCCCCCGCCATCCTCCCACGGACAGGCCTCATGGCGCCCCCAGACCTCGGCCACCGAGGCGGGGTCGGCGCGCCTAGCGGCGACGGCGGGGGGCACGCAACTCCGCCCCGCGAGGACAAGCCCGCAGGGGAGGGCTAGGAGTGAGTTTTTTTGGGGTGGAAGCAAGTTTGAGGCAAGGCGGCGATGACACGGTGAAGCTGCTCACTGTGCCACGAGGCGTGCGAGTGGTGAGCAGCAGTTACGGAGCGGGTGCCTGCGGTTTGTCCCGCTCGGGCTTTCGGTGGAGCCCCTTGCGTGGCCACGAACCGTGAGGGGGGCGCCTCCGCGTGGGGGCGGCTTGGGTGGGGGGGGGAGGCGCGTCGGCGCGGGGCGATGCAGGGGTGGGCGGGCGGGCGCGGGCGGGAAGGGGAAGGGGCGCGACAGCTTTTCAATTGATGCCTACGGTCGAGTTTCATATGGGGCCACGAAGCGCGCGAGGGTGTGCCGAAGTAGTTGGGCGACGTAGCGGCGGCTGTCGCGCTGTGGCATTCGGCGAAGCCCAACGCGCGGCGGGGCGGGGGCGTGTCCACTCATGCCTGCGGGGTCAACCCGCGCGCGCGCGCGCGTTGGAGTTCTGCATTGTCCACGATAGAACAGTTGACATGTAATTCCAAAAACTGAATTCAAAATTCCTGGTGCTCTTTAAGGAGGCCGACGGTGACACGTGTCACCCGCGCGCGCGGGTGCCCTCCTTGGTCACCAGCGCGCGCTCGCGCGTTGGAGTTCTGCGTTGTCCACAACCGAAAAAGCAGACATGTAAAATCCAAAAACTAAATTCAAAAATTCTGTGGCCCTTTAAGGAGGCCGACGGGCGCGCGGACTTTTCTACCGTGGGCGAGACAGATCTCAAACGTGCGCGCGGTGGCGTTCTGTATTGTCCACAATCGAAGAGTCGCCATGTTGGCCTTGAAATTAAAGTGACACCTTAACGGTGACCGAGTGGATTTGGAAGTTACCGACGTGCCCTTGGCGGCCGCCGAGCGGCGCGCGCGGGTGACGCGCGCCGCCCGCGCGCGAGCGAAGAATTCTGCATGGCTAAATCCGAAAAGTCGCCATGCCGCCCCAGGGAATTAAAGTTGGCCCATAGTTGTGACACATTGGATGTCGATGCCAACGTTCGCTTCCTACGTTGCCTGAGAAGCTAGAACGCACGCGTGTTGGCGCGAACGCTCAAGGGGGCCCTGAGCGGTCACCGAGTGGCGCGAGCGGGTGACGCGCGCCTCCCGCGCGCGCTGGAAGTTGTGAATTGCTCACGCCCGAAAGCCGCTATGTTGACACAGAAAATGACATGTGCCCTTGGGGGTGGCCGACTGGATGTTTAATGGGGCTTGGTTTTGTTTTGCGCGTTCCCAAATGAAGAACGTTCGCAGGTTGGCGTGACATCCAAAGTTGCTCTCTAGTTGCCACCAAGCAGCGCGCGCTGGTGGCGCGCGTCGCCCGCGCGATTGCAAGGAGTTCGGTCGCGCCCCATTCGAAGTGCCTTCAGGTTGGCAGAGAAGGGGGCTTGAACCCTCAACGGTGGCCGATTTGGATCCTGATATTAAAATGAGTTTCTACAGTTCCCAACATACAGATGGAACCCGCGCGTGTTTGGCGTGGAAGCTCATGCGTGGCTTAGCGGTCACCGAGCTGCGCGCGCGGGCGAGACGCGCTACCCGCGCGCCCGAAGGGGTCCGCGATGCCAACTTGGGGAAAAAAACCAGCCATGTCGGCCTGGAATCACGCGCCCGCTTTAATGGTGAACGATGTGAGTTTGGCATCCACGCGCGTTCCCGACCCAATCCCAAATAGAGAACGCGCGCATGTTTGCGCGGCAGCCCAAGTGGACCATCAGCGGCCGCAGAGCGGCGCGCGCGGGAGGCACGTGCCACCCGCGCGCGCTGTGAACTCAGCAGTATCCACATTCGAAGACAACACGCACTTTTGGAATAGAAATTAGATTGGGCCTCTAGCGGCGGCCGATCTGATTTTCGATATTAACGCGCGCTTTCTGCGCGTGCCCATATGCGCAGCGCGCATGTTGATGTGAAAACTTAAACACTTTTAGCGGCCGCGAACGGTGCGACGCGCCTTTCGCGCTTGTCGCGCCCCCGTCGGGAGCCCCATTGGAGGCCGCAGCTGCCTTCACCGCGGGCGCCTCTCCCTTCGCCCGCGCGCATTGTCCGCGCCGCGCAGGCGCTCCCCATCGCGCAGCTCGCACCCCGCGCGCGGTTCGTGGCCCCCTGGGGGCGCCGCCCGCGTTCGCCCCGCCTGCCCTGCGGCGTTCGCAGGTGCGCGTGGCCGCGCCCTTCGCCAGATTGATTCAGGGCGCCGTCGACGGTGCCGTCGCCGCCGTTTTCTTGCGTTTAACTTCCGTGTTTCTCTCGCGGGCCCCCGTCGCAGGTTTTCGCCCCCCTCCCTAGCGTTTATGCAGCCGCGCGTTGTCGTCGTTATTTTCCTCGCGGAGGCCTTGGCGCTGGCGCGGGCGCAGCGAAGCGCGCGCGGGAGGTGGCGCGGGAGCCTTCGGCGGGGCCACGCACCGCGTGAGGGGCGTGCAGCAATTTCGGCGCGGGGCGGGGCGGGGGCGGTGTATGTGTGCGTGTGTGTGTGTGTGTGTGTGTGTGTGTGTGTGTGTGTGTGTGTGTGTGCGTGT
>CAUYUJ010008735.1:379234-432791 GCA_963575745.1 Prorocentrum cordatum | reverse complement strand
CCCCTCCCCCCCTTCATGATGCCGCGGTGCGCGCGGGGGAAGTGCCAGAATGCGCGCGGCGGCCCGCTGCGGGCAGCGGCGCTGGGGCCGACCATGTGGGGCAGCGAAGCGCGTGGGGGCGCGCTGGCGCGGGCGTAGGGCGCGCGCGCGGGCGGTTGTAATTGCGGCCCTCGGGGGGGGGGGGGGGGGGGGGGGGGGGGGGGGGTGGGCTCGCAATGTGGCCGCGCAGCGTGCCGAGGGCGTGTCGAGGGCGTGCTGGCATGGGCGTGGGTGACTCACGCGGGCGGCGGCACTGGGGCCGTCGGTGGGCTCCTTTTATGGGGCAACGAAGCGCGTGAGGAGTGCGCAGAAACGAGCACGAAGGACGCATGCTGGCGGGGGCGCTGACGGCTTTTGTGGGGCCCCCAACGTGGCAACGGAGCGCGCAAGGGGTGTGCCGCAATTTGCGTGGGGGGCGCATGTGGCGGTGGCAATGGCGCATGTGGCCACGGACGCAAAATGGTTGGGGTTGGCACGCGCGGGCGGCGCCACTGTTGCATTCGGTGGGGCTCCCTATGGGGCCACGAAGCGTGGTAATGCGTGTCGAAATGAATGGCGCGGGCGCACGCGGGCGGCGCCACTGGTACCGAATTCACCATGGGGCAACGCGGTTTAGGGGCGATGTCGTCGCCATTGGCGAGGGGGCACGTGGGCGGCGCCAGTCTGGCTTTCGGATGAGCCCTTCTGTGGGCAACGAATCGTGAGGGGTGTGCGGGGATGTGTGGCGCGGGCGCATGTGGGCGGCGCCGCGGCAACTTTCGGTGGGCCCCTCTATGAAACCACGGACGGTGTGAGGGGCGTGCCGAACTAAATGGCGCGGGCACACGCGGGCGGCGCTACTGAGACTTTCGGTGGTGTTTCTCAAGTGGCCACGACGCGCGCGAGGAATGTGCCGATGTATGTGTCGCGTGCGCAGGCGGGTTGTGCCATTGGGGGCATTCGGTGGAGCCCCCCAAGGGGGCAGCGGAACGTGTGAGGGCGTTCCGACATGTGTGGTGCTGACGCAGGTGGGCAGCGCAATTTGGGTCTTCGGTGGTGCCCCCTATGGGGTTCCGCCTTCACGGGTTTCGCGACGCCTTCGGCGCCCTTCCCCCTCGCCGAGCCACATTCACCCCCGTGAACAACGCCGTCGTGCCCTTACTGGTGTTACTTCGGCATACTTCGCCTCTTCAGCAATCGGTGGAACGTGAATTTTGAGCCGCGTTGTGAAACACGCCGCGGCTATTCGTTGCCATGCGTTGCGCCGTACGTGCACGTGGGCCCACGCCGCGGGCTCGAGCCAAAATGGCAACGAACGGGGGAGAGATGCTGGGAAGGGTGGTGGGAAGAGGGGGGTGAGAGAAAGGCCTTCCTCCTTCCCACTCCCCCCCCCCCTCCTCCGCCTCCCGTTCCTCCTCCTCCTCCCCCTCCTCCTCCCCCCCTCCTCCTCCTCTTCCTCCTCCTCCTCATCCTCCTCTTCCTCCTCATCATCATCACCATCATGTTCCTCCTGGTCGTCGTCCTCCTCGCTCTTCCTCCTCCTCCTCCTCCTCTTCCTCTTCCTCGTCCGCCTCCTCCCCCTCCTCCTCCTCCTCCTCCTCCCCCTCCTCCTTTTCACAGCCTTCCTTTAACGCCCTCCGCCCCCCCCTCGTCTTTATTTGTTTGGTTCACATGCTTGATGGCCCAGCAAGGGGGGCTCTGAGCAAACGCTTCAATGTGGACGTGCGCCGATGGTTGCGCATGTCTGTGGGTGTCCCTGGATGTCAGGGTTTGTCTGTGGCTGTATGGGGGTGCTTGTGGATGTGCATGGGCGTCTATCGATGACAGTGGGTGTCTGTGGCTGTCTGGTTGCTGATATGTGTTGGCTGCGTGCATCTGCTGATGTCGGTCGATGTCGGTGCATGTTTGTGGTTGTGTTGTCTGTGGTTGTCTGCGTGTGTCTGCTGATTTCTGTGGGTGTTTGTGGATGTCGGTGTATGTCTGTGGATGTCAGTGGGTGTCTGTTGTTCTCCGTGGGTGTCTGCGGGTGCTTGTGGATGTCTGTGAGTGTCTGTGGATGTCGGTCCATGTCTGTGATGTCTGTGGGTGTATGGTGTTGTCTGTTGTTGCGTGTGGCTGTCTGTTGTTGTCTGTGGATGTCTGCCGATGTCGGTGCATGTCTCAGTGTGTCTGTGAGTGTCTGTGGATGTCTGTGGGTGTCTGTGGATGTCTGTCCGTGTCTGTAGATGTCCGTGGGTGTCGGTGGGTGGTTGTAGATGTCTGTGGATGTCTGTCGATGTCGGTGCATGTCTGCGTGTGTCCGTGGATGTCTGTGAGTGTCTGTGGGTGTCTGTGGATGTCTGTGGGTGTCTGTGGATGTCTGTCGATGTCTGCTGGTGTCTGTGGATGTCCGTGGATGTCCGTCGGCGCCCTTGCTCTCTTCATCCTCCTACTCTTCCGCCATATCCCCATGGCCCTCCTCCGCGCCATCGTTCGCACTATCTGCCCCGCCACCGCCACCGATATGGCCAAGGGCCAACGGGCGTCGCCAGCAGGCGGGGAGTGCACAGGTGGCGGGGATGAGGGGGGTGATGGAAGCTATAGTGAACGAGGGCGATGGTGATAATGGTTATGCCAATGTGATTGGTGTTAGTAGTGATGATGCTGATGATGATGGTGGTGCTGCTGATGCAGATGATGTTGATAGTAAGGGTGAGGGCGCTGGAGCGACGATGCTAACGGTGTCCAAGATGACGATGTTGATGATGATGATGGTCTTAAGGATGTGGATGGTCGCAATGACGATGCATGGGCCTACAGGGGACAATGATGAATAGCGAGAGCGAGAGAGAGAGAGAGAGAGAGAGAGAGAGAGAGAGAGCGATATCTGTATACATATATATACACATACCTGTATAGATACACCCAGATGTGCATGAGGAGGATGCGGGTATCGAGGATGATGGGAGAAGGGTTGCGCGGTGAGGGTGATGCCGATGATGTTGGGAATGGGAATCACGAGGGGGATGAGTGTGATGATGAGGAGAACAGAACGGGTACGAAGGGCTAGGGTCCGCAATGGACGAGGGGCATGATCTACGCGGGGCAGGAGCGAGCATACCACCCCCTCCCCCAGACACGGCGCTACGGCGACGGAGGATCCACAACCCTTGCACCACCGCCATTGCGGATCGGACTAGGAGGCTGTGGGGCTGTCGGGCGGGCCGCGGGAAGGTCGCAGCAGTCGCGGGTGGGTCGCGGTAAGATTGTGTACGACCGTTCGGCCCTCCTCAACCTGATCTATAGTTGGCCTCGGACTCTGGCTGAGCGTCGCGGAATCTGATTTCTGCGGGCAATTGCCCAGGCCGTGCGTCATGGCACGGCGCTCCGTCTTAGCATACCCCAGCGTATGCAACAGCTGCAAAGTCAGCTGCTCTTGAAATCGCGGTCGCGCCAGCACAACCCTCCACCTTCCACACATTCAGATCAACAGGTGGCGGATTTAGAACATGTCATGGACATTCATGTTCGGAGCTCCGCATGCAGTGACCTCCACATCGGGAAGATCACTACATCAGCCACCTGCTGGTCGGAAGGTGTGGAAGGTGGAGGGTCAGAGCTTGCCACGGCTGCTAGCGGGCCTCATCATCCATCTACCCTCCTAATCCTCGCTGGTCTCCCTCTATGGGGAGACCAGCGATGATGTGGAGGCGGTGCAGATGTACCTCCTCCACATCATCGCGTTCTCTATCCATCCGAGCCTCCGCTCGCACCCAGGGCGGCCCTCCGGGAGGCCAGCACTCGACGCGCTGCAGCCTCACTCGGGGGTCGTGCCGATCCTGCGGCGCTTCGCCGTGCCGCCCTGGGTGCCCTCGTCGACCCCCGTCTCGATCTGGGTGCCCTGGTCGGCGTTCTCCTCGGCCTGGGGGCCGTCCTCCTCGACCTGGGTGCAGTTCTCAACAGCCGTGTCCTGGCCGCCCAGGCCGAGGCTGTCGGCGACATCAATCGGCTCCATCTTGTCCTGGCCATCGTCGTCCTTCTGCTCGCCCACCTCGATGTCGACGTCGATCGGCGGCTCCTCCAGCTGGGCGTTCTTCTCCATGTCGTCGCCACTCGGCACGATCTCGCGATCCGTCGGCCCCGTCTTCTCCATGCCGTCGTCGCCACTCGGCTGCATCTGGCGATCCGTCGGCTCCGTCTTCTCCATGCCGTCGTCGCCACTCGGCTGCATCTGGCGATCCGTCGGCTCCGTCGTCTCCATGTTGACGTCGCCACTCGGCTGCATCTCGCGATCCGTCGGCTCATTCTTCTCCTTGCCGACGACGTCGTCGTCGTCGTCACCATCATCAACATCATCATCATCATCATCAGCATCATCATCATCATCATCACCATCATCATCACCATCATCAACACCAGCATCATCATCATCAGCATCACCATCATCATCATCATCATCATCATCAGCATCATCGTCATCATGAGCATTCACATCATCAACATCATCAGCATCAGCATCATCATCATCAGCATCATCATCATCATCATCATCGGCATCATCAGTATCATCATCCTGATCCTCGGCGTCGTCGTTGCCGTAGTCGTCATCGTTGTCGTCGTCTCCGTCGTCGTCGCCATCGGTGTCGTCGTCGTCGGTTCCTTGTCATGGCCGCCGCCCTCATCGCCAGACGAGTGGACGGCCTCGAGCACGGCGTCCGTGTCCACGCGGCTGCTCGCTGCGCGGCCTTGGAGGGTGTCGAACTCGACCTTGCACATGTGCTCCATCTTCTGGTTCGCGAAGAGCACCGTGCCCGCCAGCGTGGCCGCCACCTGGACGGCCTGGCTCGAGAGCTTCGTCCAGACCTGGCCCTTGTTGGACTTGATCCAGACCTCCCAGCCGCAGATCTTCGGGCGCGGCGAGACGCCAACCTTCGGGCACCGCGCATTCTCCTCTGCCGCCCCCTGCCCTCCAATCTTCCTCTCACTTCCTTCGCCCTTCCCAAGTTCCCACCTCGCTCTCCTCGCCAGCCCGCCCTCCTCACCCAGCTATCTCCATCCTAAGTTTCCCGCCCCGCCCATTCCATATAGCCACCCCTCACCCCGCCCACCAGATGATGGTGGGAGGGGGGGCGGGGAGGGGCGGCGGCAGTGCACAGTCGAGGTCAGTCCACAAGAGACCTTTCCACAAGGAAACCCAACCCTGAGACCCCAGGACGCCCATTGGCTTTTGGCGTGAGAGTGTCGCGCTTTTCGCAGCAATACCTTCGAAACCCAAGAAACCCAAGGGCACCCTGGAGGCAAGCAACGTGTTTCTTGGCATAGACCTCCACTGTGTGCGGGAGGTTGGGGGGTGTATTTCGACGTAGACGGGCAGCCCTGTAGTACCACTTGGACTTGCAGAGCTTCTTGGCCTCCGCGATCTCGACCTTCATCTTCTCCCACGCGGCGGCAGTCTCGTCCAGCTCCTCATCGCCCGTGGGCTTGGTGTTCCACACGCCGCTGCTCGGCGCCGAGACCGCCTTGGGGATACGGGGGTGAGACCGATAGACCACGACTGCGAAAAGTTAGCCTGGCGAAAGGCCCAGCCACATGCAGTTGCGATCACTCCTGACAAAAACCTTCACGGGGGGGGGTAGGTTCTCCTCTCCTCCTCCTCCCCCTCCTCCTCCTCCTCCTCATTCTCGTCATGCATGAGCCCCCATCCTAAACCTCCCCATCCTCCTCGACCCCAAACTCGCCCTCCTCCTCACCCTCCTCAAGCTCACCATCATCATCAGCATCATCAGCAGCATCATCATCACCATCATACTCAGCATCATCATCAGCAGCGGCACCAACATCAACAGCATCAACATCGGCATCATTATCAGCATCATCACCATCATCACCCTCATCATCATCACAGACATCCTCATCCTCATCCTCATCCTCGTCACCCTACCATCAGCATCAGCATCAGTACCACCATCCGCCTAACCACCACCATCATCATTGCCAGCTTCGTCCGCGTCATCACGGGGTCACGGGGCGTGTGGGGGGGGGGGATGGGGCGGCGGTGCCATGCGGGCGGCGCCGCTGTGACCTTAGGTGGAGCCAGCCCCGTACGGGGCAACGAAGCGTTTGAGGACTATTCCGAAATTGGGCGGCGCAGTCATGCGGACGGCGCCGCTGGGACATTCGGTCCCCCCCCCCCTATGGGGCAACGGCACGTGTGAGGGGTGTGCCGACATGGGGCGGCGATGCCATGCAGACGTCGCCATGGGGACCTTAGGTGGAGCGCCCTATGGGGGTGCCGAGGCGTGTGAAGGGTGTGCCAAACTGGGCGTCGATGAGGGTGACGATAGCGGCGGTGCTGATGCCGATGATGGTGATGATGCCGATGATGGTGGTGATGACGATGATGGTGATGCTGATGATGGTGACGATGCTGATGATGAGGATGCCAATGAGGATTGGTGGTGATGTGGGTGATGATGAAGATGAAGATGAGGCTGAACATGATGATGATGCGATGATGGTGCTGATGGTAACGATGAGTGTGACGAGGTTCATGATGATGAGGACGATGTTCAAGCTAATGATGATACTGATGCTGCTTTTGCTGATGATGCTGATGATGCTGCTGCTGATGCTGCTGCTGGTTATAATGATGATGATGCTGATGATGGTGGTGGTGGTGATGGTGATGGTGATGGATGGGTGAGGAGGGCGAGGAATGTCAGGATGGAGAAGGGGGAGGCGAGGAGAGGAGAGGAGAGGAGATGAGGAAGGAGATGCGGGGCGCTGTCTCCCCAAAACGAGGACCCAATACCACATAATGGTTGGGAACAAGGGATGACGAGGCGAACTGACGAGGCGGGGGGAAGAGGTGGATGAAGGGGGAGACGCAGGCGATGGCGATGAGGAGCACGATGAGGATGACGAGGATGGCAACGATGAGGAGGAACAGGTAGGTGAGGAGGACGAGGAGGACAAGGAGCATAATGATGCGGCGGATGAGGAGTCCTACGAGAACGGTTGGGGAGGATGAGGAGGACGAGGATGAGGATGGGTAGGAGGGCCTCCGCGGGCTCGCCCACGTCGCCATCGGCGGGCGTCGCCTGGGCCTTGCTCTTGGCCCTGCCCCTGCCCTTGCCTTTGCCCTTGCCCTTGCTCTTGGGCTTCTCCGCGCCGTCATCCTTCTTGTCGCCGCCAGCCTTCTTCTTGCCGCCAGCCTTCTTGTCGCCGTCCTTGTCGCCGCTAGCCTTCTTGTCTCCGCCCTTGTCGCCGCTAGCCTTGTCGCTCGACTGGTTGTCGCCCTCGGCGCCGCTGGCCTTCTTGTCGCTGGACTGGTTGTCGCCCTTGTCGCCGCTAACCTTCGCGTCGCCATCTGTGTCGCCGCTAGCCTTCTTGTCGCTCGACTTGTCGCCGTCCATGTCGCCGCTAGCCTTCTTGTCGCTCGACTTGACGCCGCCCTTGTCGCCGCTGGTCTTCTTGTCGCCCGACGTGTCGCCGCATTTGTCGCCGCTAGCCTTCTTGTCGCTCGACTTGTCACCGCCGTTGTCGCCGTCCTCGGTGTTCTTCTTCTTGCGGACGTGCGGGTCCTTCACGTCGGCGTGCTTGATCGGCGACAGCCACCTGTCCCCGTCTTCCCACACGAACACCGCCATGTCGTTGGACGCGGGGAGCGACGACCTGGCTGGGCGCCCGTCCTCAGTCCTGGATGCCCAGCCCTTGTCCAGCACGTAGCCGACAGGTGCCTCATCACGGTCGTCCATCTTGGCCTTGCCCTCGGCGTCGCTGACGGAGGTCACCTCGTCGTCGGGCTTGCCGTCGGTCAGCGGGGGCGGGCCACCGCCGCTGCCTGCAGCAGCGTCTGCACCTTCGGGCAGCACTCTACGCAGTTACATGACTTCGAACCTAGCTCCCCAGACTCTCGCCCCCTAGACCGCCATCACCACCGCCCCGAGCTCAGCCCGAGGAGGCCCAAGGCCTAAGAAGGTCGACGGTCTGATGGTCGAAAGTCGGTGGTCTAGGGTGGAAGTTCGAAGGTCCAGGAGCTAGACCCGAGGTCGAAGGACGGAGGGCCGAGGTTCGACAATCGGAGGTCGACAATCGAGTCCCAGGAATCGAGGCTCGACTTCGTGTCGACACCCGCGGGCCGAACTTCAATAATCGATGATCTAGCTCCTCGAGCTTCGGTCTTCGGCCAACGACCATCGTTCCTCGAACTTCGATCGAATCTCGGCCGTCGAACCTCACTCTCCGACCATGTGCCATCGGTCGCAGTCTGAGATTGAGGTTGCACGGCCCAGGTTCAACCAACGATCAAGCTTCGAGGATCGACGATCGCCGTTCGAAGCATCATCGGATTCCCCCCCCCCCTATGCACCTGGTGGCTGGCTTGGAGGCGCGGACAGCAGGCTGTCATCGCTGTCGTCGCTCCAGGCGAGCACACGGGGTGCGGCCTTCGGCTTCGCGAGCCTCTGCCTCCTCCTCCTCGTCATCCTCCGCTGGGCGGGGGCGGAGTCGGCGGCGCTGGTGTTGTCGCGCTTCATCCTCTTGGCGAGCTCCTTCGGCACGCGATACTTCAGCCTGGGCCATCATCCTCATCCTCATCCTGATCGTCCTTACTCGCTTCTTCCTCATCTTCCTCACCATTATCATCATCATCATACTCCTCTTCCTCATCATCATCCTCATCATCTTCCTTGTTCCTATTCCTCGTCGTCCTCTTCCCCACCGCCCTCATCCCCTTCATCTTGCTCATCATCGTCATCCTCATCCGCGTATGATAATAGATTTCGTATTCATGTTCCCCACCCTCATCATTACCAGCTTCATCGCCCGCACCACCCGCATCCTCTTCCTCATCATCAGCATCATCATCAGCATCATCATCATCAGCATCAGCATCATCATCACCACCATCATCATCTCCATCATCATCATCATCATCATCATCCTCATCATCCTCATCATCATCATCATCATCATCATGATCATCAACATCACCCTCATCCCGATATAGCCTTATTCTTGAACCTCCTCATCCTCCTCCTCAGCCTTGCCCTCACCCATTACACATACTCCCATCTTCATCCTCCTCCTCATCACCCTCGTCATCCTACTCCTCCTTGCCTCGCACTCCTCATCCTCGTCCTCCTCGTCATTGCCACCATCCACCTCCTCGCCTCACAATCATTCTTCCTCCATTCTGGCCTGACCACGCGCCGCCAGCCCGCCACTGTCTCCAAGATTTTGCGCGCCTCGGCGCAGATCTTGGTGCCGGACTCCCCCTTGAGCACCTGGGCTGCCCGCTGAGTAGTAGGTAGTAGGTAGTAGGTAGTAGGTAGTAGGTAGTATGTAGTAGGTAGTAGGTAGTAGGTAGTAGTAGTAGTAGTAGTAGTAGTAGTAGTAGTAGTAGTAGTAGTAGTAGTAGTAGTAGTAGTAGTAGTAGTAGTAGTAGTAGTAGTAGTAGTAGTAGTAGTAGTAGTAGTAGTAGTAGTAGTAGTAGTAGTAGTAGTAGTAGTAGTAGTAGTAGTAGTAGTAGTAGTAGTAGTAGTAGCGTAGTAGTAGTAGTAGCAGAAGAAGAAGTCGCAGCCGTAGCCGTAGTAGCCGTAGTCCGTAGTAGTCGTAGTCGTAGTCGTAGTCGCAGTCGTAGTCGTAGTCGTAGTCGTAGTCGTAGTCGTAGTCTAGTAGTCTAGTAGTAGTAGTAGTAGTAGTAGTAGTAGTCGTAGTCTAGTAGTAGTAGTAGTCGTATAGTAGTAGTAGTATAGTAGTAGTAGTAGTAAGTAGTCGTAGTAGTAGTAGTAGTCGTAGTAGTAGTAGTAGTAGTAGTAGTAGTAGTATAGCAGTAGTAGTAATAGTAGTAGTAAGTAGTAGTCAGTATAGTAGTAAAGTAGTCGCAGTCGTAGTATAGTAAGTAGTAGTAGTTGTTGTAGTAGTAGTATTAGTAGTAGTAGTAGTAGTAGTAGTAGTAGTAGTACCGTAGTCGTAGTCGTAGTCGTAGTAGTCGTAGCCGTAGCCGTAGTCGTAGTAATAGTAGTAGCAGTAGTATGTAGTCGTAGTCGTAGTCGTAGTCGTAGTCGTACGTAGTAGTAGTGTAGTAGTAGTAGTAGTAGTAGTAGTAGTAGTAGTAGTAGTAGTAGTAGCAGTAGTAGTAGTAGTAGTAGCAGTAGTAGTAGTAGTAGTAGTAATTAGTATTAGTATTAGTAGTAGTAGTAGTAGTAGTAGTAGTAGTAGTAGTAGTAGTAGTAGTAGTAGTGGTAGTAGTAGTAGTAGTAGTCGTAGTAGCAGTAGTAGTAGTAGTAGTAGTAGTAGTAGTAGTAGTAGCATAGCATAGCATAGCATAGCAGAGTATATTATAGTATAGTATAGTATACATCCTACCCCACCGCTATCCTCGCCCGATGCACCTTGGCGACTGCGGCCTCGTACGTCGTGAGTTCCATCTTGAGGTCGGGCTTGACCATCTGCAGGGCCTTGATGACCCGCCAGAAGCCCGACCTCAAGAGCCAGTCGCACAGCCCCCCTCAGGGATGCAAACCGCGCTGGCACCGATGCCACAACCCCCTCACCCAACTCCACGCCCACCCCCCTGTGGGAAGGATGGCCGTGGTGAGGGCGGGGGGTCGAGGCATCGGCGCCAGCGCGGTTCATATCTTCGGGCCTGTTTTTTTCTGGCCGCCCGCGTTCCACGCGCAGAGGATGGCGCCGTGAGGGGTGGTCTGCACCTTCCGGTATCGTTTAACCGATCCCTATCCCCATCCCCATCCACATCTCGAGCCACACCGTACCACCACCTCAAGTGGGGATATGTCCCTCGAAACTCGAAGAGAGCAGCCTATACCCCCATCCAGAGGGGTAACAATGGTTTCTTCGGGTTTCGAGAAGCAACTGAGGTGGTGAGACGGCGGGGCTCGAGATGTGGATGGGGATGGGGATGCGGATCGGTTAAACGATGCTCAACCTTGGCCAGGCCCAGCGCCGCCGCGACCTGATCCACCTCCTCCATGGCGCGGCGACGCGGGCGGCGACGCGGGAAGCCAGGGCCGAGTGGGCTGCGAAGGGGTGCACGAAACATGCGAGGGGTGTGCCATTGTGGCTGGGCCCCACGTTACTTGGGGCCTTCTGTGGAGCTCCCTACATGGGGGCACGGAGCGCTTGCGCCCCTCCCTCTCACCTATCTTCCTCCTCCTCCCTCCCCCTTCTCCTCCCCCTCCTCCTCCTCCTCCTGATCCTCCTCCTCCCTCCGCCTCCCTCCTCCTCATCCTCCTCCTATTCCTACTCCTCCTCCTCCCTCCCTCCGCATCCCTTTTTCTCCTTCTCTTCCTTTTCCTCCTTCTTCTCCTCCTCCTCCTCCTCCTCGCAGTCCTACTCCTCCTCAACCTCCTCATCCTTTTTCTCCTCCTCCTCCTCCTCCTTCCCATCCTCCGCCTCACCCTCCTGATCCTCCCCTCCCCCTCCCCCTCTCCTCCTCCTCCTCCTCCTCCTCCTCCTCCCTCCCTCCTCCTCCTCCTCCTCCTCCTCCTCTCCCCCTCCTCCTGCTGCTCCTCCTCCTCCTCCTCCGCCTCCCTCCTCCTCCTCCCTCCTCCTCCACCTCCTCCTCCTCCTCCTCCTCCTCCTCCTCCCTCCTCCTCCTCTTCCTTCTCCTCCTCCTCCTCCTCCTCCTCCTCCCTCTCCTCTTCCTCCTCCTCCTCCTCCTCCTCCTCCTCTTCCTCCTCCTCCGCCTCCCCCCCTCCGCCCCCCCCCTCCACCTCCTCCTCCTCCTCCTCCTCCTCCTCCTCCTCCTCCTCCTCGTCATTATCCCCCTCGCCTTCCCCCCCTCCCATCCCGCATGCGTAGGCGCCATCATTTCAGCACACCCTTAACACGGTTCGTGGCCACATAGGGAGTTCCATCGAAGGTCTCATTGGCGCGGCCCGTATGCATGCTACATCCGCGCCACTCCTTGCGGCATAGCCCTCACACGTTTCCTGCGCCCAGAGGTGTTGGGAGCCCCCACCGAACATCCAAGTGGGGCAACCCACATGTGTCCGTGCAACTTTTTTCGGCACACCGCTCACACGCGTCGTGGCTCCATGGGGAACTCCACCGAAGGCAACCGCGGCGCAGCCCGCACGCGTTCGCACCACCCATGCTTGCGCACTCCTCACGCGTTTCGGGGCACTTCAGTCTCCACCGATGCCTCTGTGGCGCAGCCTGCATGCGCCCGCGGCACCCATCTCGCCACACGTCTCACACGCTCCGTTGCCCCATATGGAGCCCCACCGAAGGCCCCAGCGACGCAGTCCGCATGCGTTCGCGGCGCCTATTTCGGCACACCCCTCGCACGTTTCGCGGCCATATGGGAGTGCAACCGAATGTCCCATCGGCGCAGCCCGCCTGCGTCCACCTCGCCCATGTATTTCGGCGCAACCCGCACATGCTTCGTGGCCACATTGGAAGCTGCACATGAGATCCTTGCGGTTGTCCACGCGCGCGCTTGCCCCGCCCGTTCCGACACGCCCCTCGCATTTGTTCGTGCGCCCATTTGGGGCCTCCACCGAACGCCCCAGCTGCCCTCATCACAAGCGTTCCCTCCATAGCCCGCATGCGCTACCCGCCCCATGCTGGCACACCCCTCACGCGGTTCGTACCCCTCACGCGGTTCGCGGCCCCATCGGGCGTATCTCTTCGTCTGCCCCGCTTGTCCTGCGGCATTCACAACTGCACATGGTTGGATCCTTCGCCAGGGTAGCTATTCGAATGTGCTAATCTGTTTTGTGTTCGCTGTCTCCTGCCGCTGTTATTGGCCCCCACCCCCATGGTGGTTATGCCACCGCGCGTTGTCGTCGTTGGTTTTACTGGCGAGGAGCTTGGCGTTGGTGTGAACCCAATCATACGCATGCGGGCGGCGGTGCCACTGAGGCGTTCGGGGAAGCTCCGTATGGGCCGCACCGCGTGTGAGGGTGTGTGCCAATATTAATGTGGGGGGCGCATGCGGGCGGTGGAACTGCTGCTTTCGGTGGAGCTCCCTTTCGGCCACGAAACGTGTGAGGGGTTTGCCGACATTTACGTTCGGTGCGCATGCGGGCGGTGGCATTGGGGCCTTCGGTGCCCCCTTGACCACGAATCGAGTGAGGGGTGTGCCGACATGGGTGTGGGGACGCATGCGGGCGGTGGCACTGAAGCATTCGGTGGAGCTCTCCCTGGGGACACGAAACGTGTGAGGGGTGCGCCGAAATTAGGGGGGACGCATGCGGGCGTTGGCATTGGGCCCTCTGGTGGAGCTCCCTATGAGTGGTCTGCCGAAATTGGTGTGGTGGGCACATGTGGGCGGTGGCACTGGGGCTGTCGGTGGAGCTCTCTAGGGCCACGAAACGTGTGGAGTCCGTGTGGAGGGGTGTGCCGAACTGGGTTTGGGTGACGCATAAGTGGTCGGTGGCACAGGGGCCTTCGGTGGAGCTCCCTATGAGGCCGCGCAATTAACGTGTGAGGGGTGTATCGAAATGTTGGTGGGTGGCGAAGGCGAGCGGTGGCACTGGGGCCTTCGGTGAAACTCCCCAAACGTGTGAGAGGTATGATGGCATGGTAGGGCGGGCACATGCGGGCGTTGCCACTGGGACCTTCGGTGGGGCTGCCTCATAGAAGCGTGTGGGGGGTGTTCTGAAGTGGGCGGCGCAGACGCATGCGGGCGGCGCCACTGGGACCGATCGAACACCCCATGAGACCACGCTGTGTAAGGGGGATGCCGTAACCAGTAGCGCGGACGCATGCGGGCGGCGCCATTAGGACCCTCGGCGAAACTCCCTACGGGGTGTGGCGCGGACACATGCGGGCGGCGCCATTGGGACCGTCGGTCGAGCCTCTTATGGGGCCACGAAGCGTGTGACATGTGCCGAACCAAGTGGCGCGGACACATGCGGGCGGCACCACTGGGACCTTCGGTGGGGCCTCCCATGGGGCCACGAAACCTGCAAGGAATGCGCCAAAATGTGTGGCGCGGACACATGCAGGCGGCACCACTGGGACCTTCGGAAGAGCTTCCCACGGGGCCACGAAACGTGTGATGGTTGCGGGAGGCGGGTCGTCAGAATCGCCGTCATCGTCGTCATCATCATTGCTATCATCACGATCATCACCAGTGTTGTCGTCATCGTCATCGTCATCATGGGCATCATCACCATAATCACAGTACTGTCGATGACCATGATCATCACGATCACCTTTGCCATCATCGCTATCATCATCACCTTCCTTACCACCACCATTATCGCCGTTATCGCTACCTTCATCGTCATCATCATCATCCTCCTCCTCCTCCCCCCATCAGCATCAGCATCAGTATCAGCATCATCAGTATCATCAGCATCATCCTCATCATCATCGTTTTCGTCGTCGTCATCGTCATCATGTACATCATCGTCACCATCATCATCATCATCATCAACATCATCATCATCATCAGCAGCAACATCAGCATCAGCCTTCCGGAAGGAAGGTCACTTCTCTCATTTTTGGGTATATATCTCGGTGTCTGTGGATGTCTGTCGATGTCTTGCGTGTCTGTGGATGTCTTTGTTGTGTCTTTCTATTGTTTGCGAATTGTAATTAATTGCAGATGATGATGATGCTGATGATGATGATGCTGATGATGATGATGATGATGCTGATGATCATCATCATCATCATCAGCATCATCATCATCAGCATCATCATCATCTGCAATTAATTACAATTCGCAAACAATAGAAAGACACAACAAAGACATCCACAGACACGCAAGACATCGACAGACATCCACAGACACCGAGATATACCCAAAAATGAGAGAAGTGACCTTCCTTCCGGAAGGTGCGGAGGGTGGAGGGCGAGGGGTTGAACTCGGGGAGATGGCGGCGCTGGAGTTCCTCGCCGTCGGGGCTGGAGATGCAGGAGAAGGCCTCGTGAGCTCGTGGGGGACGTCGATGCCGAGCTCGCCCAGCTGTCGGTAAGTCTCCGCGGGGATCCCGTCAGGGCCAGGGGCCGACGACCCAGAGCAACGGATCGCCTTCTTGATGTCGTCGCGCCGCACCTGCCACAGAGGAGAATCCGAAGGAGGCAGGGGAGCACGAACAGCAGGAGACAGATCCTCTTCGAACCATCGTCGACGGAGAGCTCGATCTGTCGACCCAGCTGCGAAGACACTCTTCCAGTGGCGGTTGACATCCGCGGCCGTGTCGGCGGGGTGCGTGTGGAGGGTGCCGCGCTCGTCCAGGGTGGCCTGCACGAACTTGCCCCTTCCTGGCGAAAGGCGCGAGAGGAGGCGCAAGTTCGTCTTCCGAGCGCGGTGCAACGCCTCTTGAGGAGTGTCGGGCGACTCTTCGTGCAGCCTCGTGAGCTCGGCGACCGCGCGGGCGCGGGCCACCTCGACCGCGTGCGCACGGACCGGGAGGAGGCCGCGCCCTGCTGCCAACGCGGGGCCGTGTACGGGCTGGAGACCAGGGAGCGCAGGTGTGGGTACCGCTCGATCGCAGCCGAAACCGCAGCCCGGATGAGAGCCATGGTGTAGCCCATCTGTTCGTCGGGTGAGTCCGCGCGGGCAGCGCGATGCACGGGGCCCCCGGTGTTTGCCACGTCGCGGGTGGCCGCGCGCAGGAAGGCCAAGTGCTGCACGGCGCTCGTGGCGGAGCTCTCCACGCAGAGGGCCTGGAAGCAGAGATGGCCACGGCCTGTGCCCAACCTGGGCGACGGACCACACCGAGCGAGATGGGTTTGCTGGAGGCCGGCTTTGGCGGGGGTGCCCGGCGCGCGAAAAACACGGGGCGGTGGTTGGAGATGCTGAAGTCCCAGTCGTCCACCCCGAGCCGGGACCGCGCTTGGGCGGAGTCGTGCGCCATGCACTCAGCTGCCCCGATACGCGACACGCAACACGTGGCGCATTGATGCGGAGCTCAACACGCGGACTGGAAACGCAGGCACGACGCGATACGTTCGCCCAAACGTGGGCCAACACGTGGAGTCAACACGCAACGTATTGACACGGACGTCAACGACAGACACGGCGACCGACGACGCCGGCACTCTCTCTCTCTCGCTCCCCGGCCTTCGGCCGCCTCTTCGCAACCACGGAGTTGCTGCTGCTGCTCGTCGCCGCGCCCCGCCGGCCAACCACCATCGGGCCGCCCGCGGGCGCATCGAGGCAGCTGAGGTCATGCAAGGTTGGTGCGCCTCCGAGAGTGCAGGGCGGAGGCGAGGCCCGAGACCGGTGGGCCTCCTCCTGCCGATCCCGCCGGCCTGTGCAGGTCCCCGTGGACTTGCTGGCGCGGCCCCTACCTTTAGGTTGCTCCCATCGTACTGAAGGACCACATCCCAGAAGCCATCTCGAGCTCCCAGAAAACTGCCGAGAGAGTGGCGACAGAGTGTCGAGACAGTGTCTCCCAGGGCCCGACACGTGAACACCCTCGAGTTTTGGGGTGCGCTCGAGATTCTTTCCGGTGGTCAAGGCTAAAGTAGGCTGGAACATCACAATCCTTGTCCTCGGCGACCCAGCTGAAGTCGCCGGCGCCGATGGGGCAGCGCCTGGTGTGCTGGGCGCGTGCCGCGGGCGCTGGCAGCTCGAGGACGAGCGCGTGGCTGGCGGGGGGGGGATCACCTCGGCTGCCTGCTGGAGGAGGAGGAGGAGGAGGAGGAGGAGGAGGTGTCAATTGCAGCACGAAGAGGGGAGCGGTGAAGTCCGAGGGGGAGGGCAGATCCCAATACTCTCTCAGGAACGACCATCTATGTCGGGGCGGCGACGGCGACAACGTACCCCCCACACCGCCACGCCATCCCAGACGACGGGCGGCGACGGGGCGGCAACGGGGCGGCGACGGCGGCCACACAGCCGCCAGACGGAAGACACGGCCCGGACGACGGTCGGCGACGAGGCGGCGATGGGGCGGCGACGGCGGAGACACGGCCCAATTCCTTAGAACAGAAATAAGGACCCCTAAATGCAAGCACTGTTTGGGGAACACGCGGCGCGATCGCCCGTTTATTGACAACGTCGAAATGCATCCAACGCCCAGCCCTCCCTTTCTCGTGCCTAGGACCCTCAGAACGCCGGTGACGAAATACTGGTGCTTGCCGGGCCGCATGAACTTGCAGACCGAGTTGGGCTTTCCGTTGTTATCCTTGATCCTCACCGCAAGATGAGCAACGTGCCCCTCTGGCGCATCGTGCAATGCCTCGATCTCATCACGGGACAGAGTCTGAGGCGTCGTCCATTCCGGGATGCCGGCCAGGGCCGGGGGGGGTCGAGAAGGGTGCCAGCCCCCCCCCTAACCTGACGCCAGGGCCCCCATCGGGAGCGGCCAAAAGGGGGGTGTCCAAGAGGGGGGGGTGCAAATCATGACCGGCGGCATGTGCGCGGCCCAGCGGGGGGGGCAGGTACGTAATGAAACAACAAGAAGAGGTGCCATGAAATCTGGGGAAATATCATGGCCCCCCCCATGATATCCACCCCCCCCTAGTCATCATCCCCCTCTTTTCCACCCCCGACCCTAACCTGACGCCGCCCCCGCCGGCAATGGACCCGGTGCTTTTGAACGTAACCCGACGCCAGGTAATCAACCTGGCGGTGCCCCGCTGGCCCTCGCCCGGCACGCGCCCGCCGTTCGGGCGAGAGTACCGCTCCCGATCAAGACTACGGCTGGCGCTCGAGCGGCAATGCCACATCCCATGACGGAGGTGCCCGGCGCTGATGCGGGAGTCTCGTTCCCAATGAAGGATGCGGCCAGCGCGCAGGCGACAGCACCAGTCTTACACATCCGTGGGGTCAGCGCACGGGCGAGAGCACCAGTCCCAATCAGGCATGTGGCTGGCGCTCGAGCGGGAACATCATAGCCAATTAGGAATGGAGTTGGCGCTGAGGCAAGAGTATCGTTCCCAATGATGGATGTGGCCAGCGCACCCAACGCTGAGGCGAGAGTACCGTTCGCAATGAGGGATGTTGCCAACGCGCAAGCGACAGCACCAATCCCAGACAGGGATGTGGCCACTGTTCGGGCGAGAGTGCCGTTCCCAATCAAAATCGTGGCTGGCGATCGAGCGGCAGCACCAGAGCCAATGAGGAATGGGGTCGGCGCTGAGGCAAGAATATCGTTCCCAATGATTGATGCGGCCAGCGCGGTCAGCGCTGAGGCTAGAGTACCGCTGCAATGAGGGATGTTGCCAGCGCGCAAGTGACAGCACCAATTGCAGACAGGGATGTGGCCACCGTTCGGGCGAGAGTACCGTTCCCAATCAAAATCATAGCTGGCGCTCAAGCGGCAACACCATATCCGATAATGGAGGTGGCCAGCGCTGAGGCGGGAGTACCGTTCCCAATGAAGGATGCGGCCAGCGCGCAGGCGACAACATCACTCTTAGAGAGTTGTGGCCAGCGCTCGGGCGAGAGCACCAGTCCCAATCAAGGATGTGGCTGGCGCTCGAGCAGCAACACCATATCGGGGATCTTCTGACCCGGGTCAATCCAGACCCACGTCAGGCAGGCCTTGCAGAACCCTGCAAAATCCTGCGAGATCCTGCGCCCAAACCCGGGTCAATGCGAAGGATCCTGCAAGATCCAGCAGGATCCTGCACCCAGACCCGGGTCAATGCAGCCCTGGCGCTGCAGGATCTTGCAAGATCCAGCGCTCTGGCTGACCCCCGTTTGCGTTGACCCCCGTCTCTTGAGCCCCGACCATAACCAATTAGGGATGGGACCGGCGCTGAGGCCAGAGTACCGTTCCCAACGAGGGATGTGGCCAGCGCGCCGGCGACAGCACCAATCCCAGACATCAATGCAACGTGCGCTCGGGCAGGGAAACAATCCCCAATCAAGGTTGTGGCTTGCGCGGAGCACGATTGGGGCAGGAGCGCGATTTCCCTCTTCCTCTCCCTCCTCCTCCTCCTCCTCCCCCTCCTCCCCCTCGTCAGGCCGAGCCGAGCCGACGCGCGGGCTGGCCGAGCTGGGGGCGGCCTCCTCCTCCTCCTCCTCCTCCTCCTCCTCCTCCTTCTCCTTCTCCTCCTCCTCCTCCTCCTCCTCGTCCTCGTCCTCCTCCTCGTGCTCGTGCTCGTCCTCGTCGTCCTCCTCCTCCTCCTCCTCCTCCTCCTCCTCCTCGTCCTCCTCGTCCTCCTCCTCCTCCTCCTCCTCCTCCTCGTCCTCCTCGTCCTCCTCCTCCTCCTCCTCCTCCTCCTCCTCCTCCTCCTCCTCCTCCATTCCTATTCCATATAAATAACTTCTCCGCGTCGCACTCCGAAGCCGAATTCGCCGGCCCAACGGGCCAGAGGCGTGCTAAGATCTCTGGTGACTGGTTAACAACATTTCTAGTTCGCGCGCGCGCGCGGCGGCCCCTGGGGGTCCCCGGACAGTACCCTGGCAAGGTCCCGGGCGGTCCGACTCAAAGGTGGTTTTCCTCCTGGGCGCCGCCCTCGAGGCCCCCCAGAGAGCCCCCAAAAAAGCCGCGAGGCCGCCAAGAGCCCCCCAAGATGGTTCAAGAGTGCTCCGACATGCCACACGCTCGCTTCAAGATGCCCAAGATGGCTCCCAGACGCCCCAACAGGCCCCCAAGAAACACAAATCGTCCCACTCCTTTAGCGAAGCCTTTATTTTTCGCATATTGCCATTTGAGATTTCACAACTTCAAAAGCGGCCCAAGAGGCCCCCAAGATCGCCCCAAGACGGCTCAAGAGGCCCCCAAGAGGGCCCCCAAACCGCCCCAGAGGGCCCCAAGACGACCCAAGAGGCTTCCAAGACAGCCCAAAAGGCCCCCGTGACGGCTCCAAGAGTGGGTCCAGGCGGGAGACCCGCACGGATATTTCGAGCCCTCGGCCCCGAAAGGCCCCCAGGAGCGCCCTAGAGGTCCCCGAAAGGCTCCCACAAGGCCCCAAGAGGCCCCCAAGAGACCCTAAGATGCCCCCACGAAGCTCTCCAGAGGTCCCCAAGAGGCCCCCAGGCCCCCCGAATGCCCCCCAAGCACGCAAGTGCCAGCGATGCTACAACGTGGGCCGGCGGAGTGAGCGAAGCGATTGAATCCGCCCGCCCACCGGGCTGAGGGGCGCGTGAGACTTAACTACGATGGCTCCTTACAAACCTTTAGCCCCCCTAATCCCCCCCCGGAAGGCCTCCGCAATTCCGTCGCCCGGCTGCACTCCCCCTTTTCGGGCCCCAAGAGGGCTTCCAAACGGCGTCCAAGACGAGTTCGATTTTCAGTCCGCTTCTAATACAGGTTTCGGCCGCATTTAGGCTCGATGTTGACCCCGTCGGGAGCCCCGCTTGGCCTCTAAGATCGATTCCTGGGGCCCTCAAGAACGCCTCTTGGGCTCAACAACGCGAACAGACTGGAAACTTTCTAAACATATGTTTTTTTTTGCGGCCCGCAAGGAGAAGTCCAGAGGGCGTGTCACTAGGCAATGGGGCGCAATGCCAGAGAATTAGGGATGCAGAAGACCACTGGGCGAATGCCAGCGGAAGCCAACGAGGAGGCGCCCTGACGACGCCAGCTCGCAAGCGGAGCTGCCACAGACTGTCGGCAGACTGTGCACAAGCCAAGACCCGCTTCTAAACATATACACAGAACCGCTCGTTTTTCATGATTTTCGCCTCGCCAGGGGTCGCCCGGACGCCCCTTCTGGCTGACTTCCGGGCTCGCCTTCGACGCCGTTTTCGGACACGCTCTGGGCTCCATTTTACACGACTTGGGGCCCAGCTTGAGCACCGAAACGAGGCCCAACACGGCCCAGAACCGGCCAAGTCTTTACCGGAAGACGGACGGGGCTGCGGTCCAGTGCGGGGATGCTCGCGCTGGGGTCGTCTGGAAGCCCGCCTGGGCCGCCTCGGGCCCGTCTTGGGCCCCTTTGGGGCCCTTATCCGGGCCCTCTTCGGCCCTTGTCGGCACCTTTGGCGCCGTTTGCGGGGCGGCTCTGGCTGGTCTTGGGCAGCGTTCTGGCTCTCTCGGGCCTCCTGCTGTGGATGAGGAGCGAAGGTCAAGACGGCCAGCGTCCGTACCGACGACAAGTCGACAAATAGAACATCGGTCAGCCAGACGGCATACCTGAGTCCCACCGACGATGGGATGGAGGAGGAATTGAAGGCATGACAAAATACAAAACAGACCTGTGCGGGAGTCACTCACTTCTTTCGGGATGAAATCATCCCGTCTTGGCGCCATCTTCGTCTCTGGGTCTAAAATTACGTTCGGCTGCGTTTCTCCCGTCTTGGAACCGTCTTCGCCTCGTCCGGCGAGACCTGGAATGGGCGGGCGGTGACCGCGAAGCGTCTCGAATAACTTCTTCCCGTCGCACTCCGAAGCCAGTTATTAGGGCGGGCCGGGCGTTTCGCCTGAGACTTCCTCACCATTTCTGACTCTGAAGCGTAAGAAGCGACAACAGCTTCATAAATGGAGGGCGGGTCGTTTTCAAAATGTGGCTCCCGCATTAGCGCCGCGCACATTCGTCCTATCCTGACAAATTGCAAGAGTTTCACGGATTGAAGGCAGGTGGTTTTCAAAATGTGGCTCTCGCTTTCGCGCCGCACACATTTGTTTTAAATATTTGCAAGAGCTTCACAGATTGAGGGCGGGTGGTTTTCAAAATGTTGCTCTCCCCTCAGCGCCGCGTACATTCGTTTTGAAAATTTGCAAGAGCTTCACGCATTGAGGGCGGGACGTTTTCAAAATGTTGTTCTCCCCTCAGCGCCGCGCACATTCGTTTTGAAAATGTGCAAGAGCTTCACGCACTGAGGGCGGGACGTTTTCAAAATGTTGCTCTCGCCTTAGCGCCGCGCACATTCGCTGTGAAAATTTGCAAGAGCTTCACAGATTTGGGGCGGCTCCTTTTCAACATGCGGCTCTCGCCTTAGCGCCGCGCACATTCGTTTTGAAGATTTGCTAGAATTTCACGGATTCCCATGATCAGCGTACCAGACACCGTGTTTTTGGGAGGATTCAAGCTTCTACGGGCGCAACAGTAATGATGATTCGCGGGGTTGTGAAGTCCCAAAAATGGATATCTGGCACGATTCCGGATCGTCAAGAAGCAGCAGTCAGGTTGATTCGTGGCGTTGGAATCCCGAAAATAATGGTTTGGCATGCTTCAGGATCTTCAAACGGTTGTCTTCCAACGAAGCAATTCCCTCAATGGAAATGAACCGTTGTAGGACATCGTTGATGACTCTTGGGTGTACACTGGTCCTCCTCCTCTTCCTCCTCCTCCTCAACCGTCCGGGCCGAACCAGCGCGCGGGCGGGCCGAGCCGAAGGCAGCCATCTCCTCATCGTCCTCCTCCTCCCCCTACCCCCCCCTCTTCCCCGTTCTCGCCCCCTCCCCGCTCCCACTCCGCTTCCCTCACCTCTTTCCCTCCTGCCCCTCCCTCGTCGCGCTTCTCTTGTCATTTTTGCTCCCGCTCCTGCCCGCGCTCCTGGTCCTCAGTCCTCCTCCTCCTACTCCCCTCCTCCTCACCTCTCCTCCACCTCCTCCTCCTCACCTCCTCCTCCTCCTCCTCCTCCTCCTCCTCCTCCATCCTCCTCCTCCTCCTCCTCCTCCTCCTCCTCCTCCTCCTCCTCCCCGTCCTCCCGCTTCCCAGCCACGCCCCCCCCGCGCCCTCGTCATCGTCCTCCCTGCTCTCCTTTCTCCTCTCCCACTCTTGCCCCTTCCCCTTACTCGTCCGTTTGTTTGTGTCCTCCCCCTTCTCGCCCGCCCCTCGCCCTCCTCCCCTCCTCCTCCTCCTTTCCTCGTCCTCCTCCTCGTCGTCCTCCTCCTCCTCGTCGTCCTCCTCCTCGTCGTCCTCCTCCTCCTCCGTCATCCTCCTCCTCCTCCTCCTTATCCTCCTTCTCCTCGTCCTCCTCCTCGTCCTCCTCCTCCTCCTCCGCATCCTCCTCCTCCGTCCCAAATAATTCGGCGGCCTGGTCCGGCGATCCCACATAAGGCCCACATAGGGTCCACATAAGGCCCGGCGCGGCCCGGCCCCCCCTGGACCTCCCCCCGTCGCCCTCCAGGGTCTCGTCATCGTCGTCGCAGCCGCCGCCGTCGTCGTCGACGCCGCCACCGCCGCCGCCGCCGTCGTCGTCGCCGCCGCCGCCGCCGTCGCCGCCGCCACCGCCACCGCCGCCGCCGCCGTCGTCGCCGCCGCCACCACCGTCGCCGTCGTCGCCGCCGTCGTCGTCGTCGTCGCCGCCGCCGCCGCCACCGCCGTCGTCGTTGTCGTCGCCGTCGTCGCTGGCGCCGCCGTCGTCGTAGCCGCCGCCGCCGCCGTCGTCGCCGCCGCTGCCGCCGCCGTCGTCTCCGCCGTCGTAGTTCCGCCGTCGCCGCCGCCGCCGACGTCGTCGTCGACGTCACCGCCGCCGCCGCCGTCATTTTCGTCGTCGTCGTCGCCGCCGCCGTCGCCGTCGTCGTTGTCGTCATCGTTGTCGTCGTCGCTGCCGCCTCCAACGCGGGCGTCGGTAGTCGTTGGTCGTCGTCGCTGCCGTCGTCGTCGCCGCCGCCACTGCCGCCATCGTCGTCGTCGCAGCCGCCGCCGCCGCCGACGTCGTCGCCGTCGCCGTCGTCGTCGCTGCCGCCGACGCCGTCGTTAGTCGTCAGTCGTCGTCGCAGTCATCGTCGCCGCCGCCACCATCGTCGTCGTCGTCGTCGCCTCCGCCACTGTCGTCGTCGTCGCCACCGCCGTCGTCGTTGTCGTCGCCGTCGTCGTCGTCGCCGCCGTCGTCGTCGTCGTCGCTGCCGCCGCCGCCATCGTCGTTAGTCGTTACTCGTCGTCGTCGTCGTCGTCGTTAATCGTCGTCGTCGTCGTCGCCGCCGCCGCCGTCGTAGCCGTCGTCGTCGTCGTCGTCGTCGTCGTCGTCGTCGTCGTCGTCGTGGTCGCCGTCGTCGTCATTGTGATGGCCGTAGTCGTCGCCGCCGCCGCCGTCGTCGTCGTCGTCGTCGCTGCCGCCGACGCCGCCGCCGCCGTCGTGAGTAATTCGTCGTCGTCGCCAGCGCCAGCGTCGCCGTCGTCGTCGTCGCCGCCGCCGCCGCCGTGTCGTCGTCGTCGTCGTCGTCGTCGTCGTCGTCGTCGTCGTCGTCGTCGTCAACGAAGCAGCATCAGCCATACCCGGCGACTTGTGGGCCCAAACGCTTGTGATGCGATGCGTTCCCCAGACATCCGACGTCTCGATGTTTTCAAGACACGGGCCCCCGACATCCCGACCACTTCCCCGGGGCCGGTTTTTCATCCCGAGCCGTTTTTTGACGGTCCCGAGGCCCGGCGAGGGCCCCGAGGGGCCGAAAGCGACGATAGACCTCCGTCTCGATGTTTTCGAGACGCCCGATGTCTGGGTTTGCCTCATATTTCTGCCACTCGACTTCCTCAAATGTGGCCGTCCCTCAAGCGGGAGCTTCCTTCTGAGAGTCTTCGCGCCGCAAGCGCTCACCAGAGCCCACCGGCACCGCCCTTCGCCCGGCCAGGGTGCCACCGGAGCCCACTGGCAGCGGGACTGGCGTCAGGTTAGGTGCCCAGCGTCGGGTTATAGTCGGACTTCATTGGACAGGACACGCGAGAGGACACAAGACCCTTCCGAGGGCCACATTGCCGCAGGAAGGCAGGAGGCGCGGGTCGCGAGGCACAGGACACGAGGCTGCCCTTGATTTGGCAGGGTCGACCTACTAATCCGGGCCGACTGTAGTGGGGGGGGGTCGTACGGGAAGCCTGGGGTTCAACTGAGGACGAGATTACACCCTGCGAAATGCTTAAGAAATCATGGGTTAAGAAATTCATAGTCTCAGAACTTGAATAAATACCCAAAAGTCCTATTAAAATCTTAGGATTTACATTGAAACATTAAGAATCATCGAGACTATGGCCGAAGACGTAAGTTTTCTTAAGCATCGCCTGGAGCGTACGCAAGAAAGGCGTCAGCGGGGACGGGGTATTCTTCTTCGTCGCCGTCGTCGTCGCCCGCCCTCCGCCTCGCTCCTCATCTTGCTCCTCACCGCCCTCGGCATCACGTTCCTCATTCTCCTCCTCCCCCCCCCCTCATCCCATTGCTCCTCCTCCTCCTCCTCCTCCTCCTGCTCCTCCTCCTCCACTGTCTCCTCCTCCTCCTCCTCCTCCTTCTTGCCCTCCGCCTCGTCCAACTCCTCCTCCTCCTCCTCCTCCTCCTCCTCCTCCTCCTCCTCGTCCTCCTGCTCCTCCTCCTCCTCCTCCTGCTCCTCCTGCTCCTCCTGCTCCTCCCCCTCCTCCTCCTCCCTCTTCTCGCCCTCAGCCTCGATCTCCCTGTCCTCCTCCTCCTCCTCTTCTTCTTTCTCTAGGCCCCAGGGGCGGGAAGTGCCCCCGAGTCGCCAAATTCCTGGGGAAACAGAACTTATCTTGCGACACTGGAGGCGGAGACGCAAGAGACCTCCATAGAAGTCTCCAGAATGGGGTCAGAAAAGACGGGGTCGGAGGATCGCATCGCCTATGCATCGGCGATACATCGGAGAAGTCGGCGATGCATCGGCGCCGTCGGCGTGGATAAATCGGGCTCAACATCGAGCCGCACCGCAGATGCGTAGACGAGACGGCGCGATCCTCCGCCCTCATCTACTCGGATCCCACTTGGGAGGCCTGGACTCCAGCACCTCCCCAAGACCACCCTCCGCCCTGGGGGATCGCGGCGGACCCCTTCGTGAGCTCTTCGGCGCAAGGCTTGTGGAAATCCTTGCGCCTGCTCTCGCAAATCTCCTCTAAGAGCTGGTCCCAGCTCTTGCGGCCGCTCTTCGTGCTCATTCCGCGCGCCTGGGCCTCCTGGATGATATCCTTGAAGGTCATGTGCTTGATTCCTTGGCCGACGGTTGACCATCGAGTGTGTATGAACTCACGATCGATGCTTGCCACATGTCACAACATCTTCCGATCCACAACTTGAAGCTCGTCCCGGATCGGGCAACACTGGCCTGACGATGTTGCCGCCTTTTCTGCGAACGCCGGGACACGCACGCGTACAGTGCGTCGATGGTTTCGACGATTTGCATGACAACTTTTATAGCCCAGTAGGGGAGGACACCCAGAATAATTACGAAAACAATCCTGCCAGCCCTTTCAGGCGTGAGTGGTTGAGGGAGCTTCCTCTTTCAAATCCCTTCTTCCCCTTCGGGGAGGAGTTTACTCTTCCCCATACCCCATCCACCTGATCCTGGATGGGGGGGATCGCGAGGGGTTAGAGCGTCCACTATGACCTCGGCGAGAAGACCCAGATCACTAGATTTCCTCAGCTTTCGACAACAATTGGGCCTTCTGGGGGGGGGGACGCTAATTAGACCCCCCCTTCTCTGATCGAACTTATCCAAGATGGTCCCAAGATGGCCCCCAAGGCTCCCAAGAGAGCCCCAACAGAGGGTCTCAAGAAACGCCCAGGAGGCCCCAAGAGGCCCCCAAGAGGGCCCTCTTGAATCATATGGGGAGCCTTCTGGGCCGTCTCTGGGCTTTCTTGGGAGCCTCTGCGGCCGTGATCTGAAGGGCCTCTGACGCCGTCCGGGACCGTGGGGAGGCGGGACATGCGAGAGCGCAGACATTCTTGCAAAAACATCGGGTAATGAAGGTTTTCGGCTTCTGGGGCCCTTTGGAGGGGCCTCTGGAGGCGCCCTTGGGGCGTTTTGGCGGCGTCGTCGGCCGTCCTGAGGCCATCTTCGGCGTGTCCGGGGCCTCTTGGGACTGTCTTGGCAATATTTAGGGCCCTCTTGGCGTGTCGTGGCGGGTTTAGGAGCGGGCCCGGGCAGTCCCGGGAGCCCTGGGACTCCCCCAATCCCCCCATGGGGGGATACGGCACCGGCCCGGCTCCCCCCACCCGGCCCACTCCTATGTATGTTTGTGTGTATGTATGTATGTATGTATGTATGTATGAATGAATGAATGAATGAATGAATGTATGTATGTGTATTTACATATATGTATATAATATATATATATATATATATATATATATATATATATGTGGATTCGTGTGTATATATATATATATACAGATGCATATACATATACATATACATATACACATACATATACATATACATATATATATATATATATGTGTATACCAATGTGTATATACAGTACACATACACACATACATATATATATATATATATATATATATATATAAATATAAGTATACATATACAGAACAAGTGTGGGTGTTTCATGTGGGCGGTGGTTAATTCAGTTCTTGCGTATCGCACGTCAAAGACGATGATGACGAGCGAACCTCAGCTTGAAAACCCCATGCGGAGAGAGAAGTGGCGGAGAACCGAAGCGGTCTAAATTGCAAGCGGGAGGGGCCAGAAAAACAAGGGGCTACGGAGGAAGCTGTAATGGCAACGGGACTCACCGCTCTGGATCCTAAACTTTAAGACTCCAGCCCTGAAAAGGTTTGCAGGGCGGCAAAAGGTGCGTGCTGGAAAAAGAATGCGCTCGAGATGACTGGCGCACGCGAATCTAGAAGGCGAACACGGTTTGGACCATCAGGTCGGCCAGCCTCCTGGGGAAGGCGGCGGCGGCGGCAGTCCACATCAGCCCTGGAGACGCCATGCCTTCCAAGACGACGAGTTGCCTTCCCAGAAAAGGAGCAGCACCGTGTGGCACTGCGACGGAGCAGGGAGAGTTTGGACAAATCCTCGGGGCAGCTACTGGAAAACAGCAGCTTGGTTCCTAAGCGCCACTTGGCACAATGACTGCGTCGGTCCAGAGCGACGGGATGCCAGTGAAACTTACCACTCTGGGAAATCAGCTCAAGAACGTCGAATTAATTGGGCGGCGTTCGATCGTCGCTGGCATATTCGCGCGACAGAACAAATTCAACAACCACGCCGACGCTAGACAAAAAATGCTACCAAACTTTAGTTTGTCACGCTGCCGACAAGTAAACGAAACGCCGGGCGTGTCCCATGGATGCGGTTCCGCGCGCACCTCGCGGTCTTTTTCTCTGCCACCGCGCCCCAGGATCCGCGCGGGGAGGCCGAGCCTGCAGCTGCGATCTCGCCCCGCAGCACTGGAGGGGCCCCAGGACACACAAATAAATACACACAAATGGAACTATTCCGCACATGTTCCCATAATTTCTGGGGTTTTGGTCTTCCCCCCCACTCCCCATGTTTTCCCATATTTTCCCTGGAATCGATGATTCATTGTGTCTGTGTGTTTTTCCCCTCCTGAAACGCCTGGCCCCGGAGGCGCTCGCGGACGGCCGGGCGACGCAGGTCCTCATGCCGGCGCCTCCAGCGCGCCGCGCCGCGCCCAAGGAGCCGCGGCCAGCGACGCCGTCAAACGAGGCCTTCCCTTGCCAGTGGCGCCCCGCAGGCGCGGGCCGACCAGTCGAGCGCGACGCGGTGCCATGTTCGCGAGATGTCTTCCGCGCAGCGACTCCTATGAAGGGGAACTGGGCCACACAAATAAATACGCACAAACAAAGAGATCCCCCATGTTTTCCTGTCCTACACCTTCTGGATTTTGGCCTTCCCGCCCAATTCCCATATTTCCCCTATTTTCGTGGCACCCGACGATGAATTGTGTCTGTGTGTGTCTTTCCCTCCTGATCCTGTCTCGAGTATGGCCCAGCTCTCCCAGGGCCTGACGGTCTCGTGGCACGTGGTGGCCCCGGCATCGACGCCCCGCGCGCGGGCCGAACGCCTGACCCTGCACGCCAGCCTGTCGGCGCCGACCGCGTGGGCGGGGTGCCCCGCTGCAGGGGTCGTTCGGCCGTCCGCGCCAGGGCGCCCAACGCCGCAAAAGAAAATGCGCTGGCACAGGGGTGGCCATGGCCAGAGGCGTCCGCTACTTGCTGTCCGAGCTCCCGTGGGCGCCTGCCACGGCCGCCCCCGAACCCACGACAGGCCCGTGGCCCAGAACATTCCCGTCCCCGGCGACGCGCGGCGTGGGCTCGACCCAGGTCGGCCCCCCCAGCCCGGTGAACTTCCCTGGCGAGAGCGCGCGCTGAGCGAGAGCAGGCCGAACGCGCCCAACAACCAGCAACGGGGCACGCCCAGCCGCTCAGCCAGGACGGCCCAGAGCGCGAGGGTCCGCGGATCGCGTTCCCACGCCTGCGCGCGTCTGCGCGGGCCCTGCAGCGCTCGCGGGTTGGCCCTCGGCAGCCCGCGGGGGCCACTCGCGCCCAAGTCGAGCGCCATGTGCATCGGATGACATGCGCCCCCTCGGCGGCCGAGGTGGCCGCCGATCTCAGGGGGCGCCCGCGGCCAGCACGGGCCTCGAGGCCCAGATGGCCTCGGGGGGGGGGGGGGGGGGGGGGGGGGGGGGGGGTCGCCGCCCGCCGCCGCGATCGTCGCCTCCGCGAGAAAGCAGGACCAGCGATGTCGAGACCGCCTCCTCGGTCTGGGCCCCATTCTCTGAGAGGCGCAGCGCCCGGCGCGGAGCGCGCTCGCGGCTTTGCCGCCCGCGGGCGCCTCTCGCGCCGCGGCCGCCGACGTCGATCTGCGCCCGCCTCCCGCAGCGGGCGGCCAGGCCGTCGGCGCCCCTCTGCGGTCAGCCCCGCTGGGCGCGCCGACGGCCTCCTGAGGGTGCCCTCGCGCCCAAGGCGGATATCGCGCCTGGCTCGGCACTGGAGGCGATCCGAGCGGGCCGCGTGGCCGACCACCCCTCGCAGCGAACGGGTGGGCCACGGCGGCCGCGGAGGTGCCGCCGACGGCGCGGGGCGGGGCAGGAGCGGCATCGGCACCCAACGCAGTGACCAATAGAAAGAAAGAAGAGCGGCTGCCGCGGCCATTCTGCCCCCCCAGAGGCAGCCACGCCGAGCATCGAGCTCGCGCGCGAAAAAAAAACTGCCCCGCTGAATCCCCCCGGCCCAGGGTCGGAAATTTTGAGATCCGAGGGGCCCGCCGCGCCAGGAGCTGCAGGCCCCGGGAAAACAAGCGGGCCTGAACGCGTCGAGTGACGACCAAGAGTCATGGCATCTACAGCGATTGACCGCCCCGAATGACGAACAGGCTATCGGCCAGAATCAGCCGCCCCAATCCGCGCCCCCCTGCGACGCGGCCAGGCGCTCGACCGCCGCGGACAGGGCCACGAGGAGAATACCTGCATCGAAAAGCCACCGTCGCACATCGCAGGTCCGCCAGAAACTAATCGCGAAAGGCCTGGTGGGGGTCTCGGCAAAAGAAGGCCTGGCGACCAATCCCCGTCGGCTCTCGGGTAGGCAGCGCCCTCGGTCGCCTGCCCCGCGCCCGGCGAGTCGCGCCGGAAGCCCGCCGCCGCCAGTGCGGACTAGCGGGCGCTCCAGCAACCCGAACGCCAGATGTGCGACCCCAGAAGCCCACCCGCGGGAGCCGGCGTCCTCTGCGTCGCGGGCGGCCTCGGCGATGCCCATCCCATCGACGGAACTTTCGGTCTCAGACACCATCGGGTTCACTGCCTCGCCCAATCGTTCTCCAGGAAAGTCACGAGTCCCTCGGAGGGCCTGCTCTCCTGGCGGCGCTCGTCCCACAGGTAGGTGGCGCCGCCCGTGCACTCGTGCATGAGCGCGCGCGGCATGCCGCGCAGAGAGGCTGACCTCGCCGGCCAGTCCAGCGAAAGCGCAGTGGCCCTCGACCACCTCCAGCGCCCAGCTCGAATTCGGGCCATCGAAATGGCCCATCGGATCAGCCACCACCTCTCGGGGATCACCCGAAAGCAGAATGCTCCTCCCTCCAGCTCTATACCCGGGGTCTTGGCATCCTCGACGGTTGCGGACGACTCGTGCGCATCCGGCCCTGGGTTGGCAAAGTGCCGGTCCAAGTCGCCAGTGGCTTCCTGGTCCTCGTGGCGCTTGGCGAGCAGCGCCCCCGCTGCGTCCGCGCGCGCAGCGCTGGGCCCGGCCATCCAACGCCTGGAGCGGGGGGCTCCAGCGGGGGGGGCTGTCGTAGAGAGGTGCCCCGAGGAGGTTGGCGGGCCCCCGCGTAATCCGACGCCAATTGATGCGCCGAGCAAGCCGCGGGCCCCACCTGAAACCCATCGGGCGCCGCTCTCCCACGACCTTGCCCCCAGGCTGAAGATGCGAGCAGCGGCGGCAGGCGGACTGAAATGGGCGGACCACTCGGGCCGCAATCTCATGCAATGGAAGCAGTTGGCGACGACCGTGGCGCCCGCGACCAATTTGAGCATGCTGAGATAATCGGCCGCGCCCTGGCTATCAAATGCCACTCCGTGCAGGATCACCGCTTCACCTCTGCTAGATCACTCGGTCGTCAGCAAGTCCACCCCGGGCGGCTCGTCAAACAGCTCGTTGGCTCGTCGGGCGTCCACGATGAGTCTCAACGATTTCCCGTCACTCTTGGAGACGCAAAACAAGCCAATCCGACACTGCGGGCCCATGGTCCGGCGCGCCGCCACAACGTCGATAAGTCCCGAACAAGACGCCAGTATTCCTTCTGATGAGACTCCAATTTGGGGTCCCAGTATGGCACAATCGTCGGCGGGATGCCCCTCCGCCCCAGCGCGCGCTGTTGGCAATCCAACGCATATTCGGCGACCTCCCGCGGGTCTTCCCCATCGGTGAACGGGCAGCCCCCGGCGGGCTCTGGCAGGGGCGCGCGGTCGAGCTTGACGGGCGCAGCGCGAACAGCGGCCGCCCCCGCCCCGCGCGGGGCGCCCGCGCAGCGTCCACTTGCTCGAGGGGTGCCGTCGCCGACAGAGCGCGGTCCGGGCGCTTGCCAGATGCCAGATTTAGAACGCGCCCATGCAGCAACCGCCGGGCGTCGCCCACGGGAAGGGGCGCCGCGCCCCCGCCGTGCCCTGCCATCCAACTCAGGGCGCTGATCGGCTCTTTGGGCGCGCCGATCTCCGACCGCCCCTGGCGCCGCGCTCCGGCGGCAGCAGCCGGCGCGCCCGCCGGCGGGGGGGGGGGGGGGGGGCGCGCGGCAGCGGGGCGGCGCAGAAGTCTCGCGCGCATCGCGGATGCGCAACGCGGCCCGAGGCGGCCCCTGATGCTCGGCCGAGATCGGGGCGCCCCTCGGCCAGCCCCTCGCGCGGGGAGCCCTCCGCGCGGCATCCGCCGCCACTGTCGCCCCCCGCCCCCCCCGCTTCTCGCCTCGCCTCCGTCGCCGGCAGGGCCGCTGGCTCCCGACTCGACGGGTTCCCTTCGCGGCCCTCCTCCGGCGGCCGCCTCGAAATCCTCCTTGGCCTGCCTGGATGCGACGCTGTGCATCTCAGGGCCCGCCGCATCCTCGTTAAACGTCTAACCCATGTACTCGATATACTCAGCATCCTCGTTATCCTCGTTAGACCCCCCCAAAAGCAGCCCCCCCTTGTTATGAGATCCGGAGTAAGAGTGAGCGAGATTCCAGGCGCGAGCTGGCACGGGTCGCGACGGTGTCAGCCATGCGCCGACTGATTGTCTCGACGCGGAGCAGCGCGCCAACGTCGGCCTGGCCCCCCGTGCCAGCGAGCCAGAAGGCCTTCACAAAGGTCCGCATCTCGCGGGCCACTCGGTCGGAGGATGCGACCCCTCTGTTGCGAAGCCACTCCCGCGACCAGAGCCAACGGCCCTCTCCGGTCTGCAGAACTCGCCGGGCCGCTGGCCGAACCACTGGGATAACGGGCCAAACGCTGACTCTCGTAGATCTCGCTGGCGCTCTCCTGCGCCACCTGCCCCCAAGTCTTATGCCGCCCTGTCCGACCGGCATAGTCGATCACCAGCAAGTGCACTGTCTCCCAGGGGAGGCCAGCGGCGCTGGCAGTGGGCGGAAGGATGGCGGTCCCACTCGCGGCCTCGTGGGTATTATTACTGAGACGCGGCCGATGGTCCGACTCGTCTCGTCGAACTCGGGCTCAGGCTATACGGGCCCCTGTTCTTGGCAAGGTCATTCCGGGTCAGGCCTCCCCAAGCCTGAGGGACCGCCGTCCCCATGCTGGACTCGGCCTCAAGTCCGTCGCCACACTTTCTGTACATTCTTTGCCCTGAGGGCCAGGCGACCACGTCCAGTTTTTCGTCGGAAGAGACAGCGTGGCACAGGAGGTAGCGTGCCCAGCGTGCCCAAGACAGAGCACTCGCACGACTGTCCGCAGCAGTACAGCGACTTCAAGCGCACTCGGGCCCCATAGTCAAACTATATGCCGCCGCAGTCGAGCAGGACCTGGAGGTTTAGGGCATGCAGTACATGTCAGATGCTCAACCTTCCCCATGCCTGCAACTGTTGTTTCTGCCCCAAGAAGAGCAACAGCGACATGCCAATCATGACGAGGAAGAAGAGGAGTCGAATGCGCGCCCTTTGAGGACGCCATCACGACCCAGGCAGTCGCAGCAGCACAGCCAGTGGTGGATGACATAAGAGTGGAGTTCCCAATCGGCACCGAAGGTTCGACGTTCTCGATCGACCGCACCAGCCTGGAGCAGACAGCATGACAGCCGTCCACAGTCAGAACGGCCAGAGGATCTGAAGCACATAATGCAGCTTGTTCCAGCACCTCCTCATGTGGCCGAACGCCACAGGCTGTGGATTCCATTGCCGAGAGATGACCGGGGCCTTCCCAAGAACAGAGACAAAATTAAGATGCAGCTAGATGCCGTCGAGAAGCAGATCAAAGTGGCCTACAACTTGGGGTGCACTGAGGATCGCATCAAGTCCCTGGAGGAAGACTTCAGTCACGCTACGCCAGGTCATGCATGCGCGGCCCCCAGAAGAACGGGCAAGACAGCAGTCCTACGTCGAGCGCGCCAAGAAGCGCCTGGAGGAAACGCGCAAGGTCGAAGCAGATGCAGCATAATACTTGGAAGAATGTCAACTTCAATCGGTTCATATGAAGGAAGAGGTGGAACAGTGGAACAGGCGGAACTACTAGCAAAACATGTCGATGAACTGGCCGCCCAGGTCAGAGTAGGGCCCGAGGAGTTCTCGGAGAAGGGCCAGCCCATGGATTCGGATGAAGGAAACCAATCAGGACAACAGCGACTGGCTCGTGCAGTTCGCCCCCCCCCACACCCATGCGCGTCGAGCGCCGCCGACGGCGTAAGGTAACGGCCCAGCGCCTGCTGCCCTCGCAGCCACGCGGGCCAACGACCGCACCATGCTGGAGACGCTCGCCGCGCTCTCGGCGCATGTGAACATGATGCAGGCAGGCTTGCTGCAGCAGGCGCAGGGCGCCGCGGCCCCAGCGCCCGCGGCCAGCCGATCCCCGGCAGCGCGGGGGCCCAAGGCCGAGGTGGCAACGCCGCCGCGCGGGGCCATGGAGCTGCATGGAGCGGCCTCGCCTGCGCCATCGCAGGCCGTGGCGGTGGAGGGCACGGCGACCCCAATTGACACCGCAGAGGAAGTGAAGGCGATCGCCGCAGCGGAGGCAGCGCGCGCTGCTGAGCCCGTCGCCAGCGCCAAGGGCAGCAACCCAGCAGCACGCACAGCGGGCATGGGCGGCACGCCAGGTGTCAGACGCAATATCGACATGGACAAGAGCAGGTGGTCGGTAGTTTTCGCCAGAACTGCCCGACCAGCGCAGCACCGCAACGACGCCATCAAGGTGGACAGTGACGACGAACCAGCAGCCGCAGATGACGGCTCAGTTTTTCGCGAACCAACTCGTTTGCAGGAGGACTCGTTTCAGCATGAAGTCCCCATCACTTCCGAATTCAAGTGCCAGTCGACAACCTATGTCCATCGAGTCTTCTCATGCAACGGGGTGCGCACAGTTGCGCGCTAGGTCAGATGCTGCTGGGGCGCGTGGTATCTCTGACAGCCCTTTGCCAGATATTTCTGCTACGTTTCACCTCCTGTGCCAACCTTGGGACTCTGAGGGTCTTGGACCATGGGGCGACGCGTTGCAATTTGCCCAGTTTTTTGGCATCCAGCCACGACGTGGGGCCTGGCTGAGTTGGGCCCCAAGGTCGCAGACACAGGTCAACATATACCCCCCCCCCGTTTGGATATCTTTACGGATGGATCAGCAAGGGGGCTAAAGATGCATGGTACTACTTCTCCTGCTATACCTGCGTGGGCTTTCTGCGTCATCGCTTCTGACGCTCAGGGCGAATGGTTTCTGGGCTTCCAGGCAGGATGCCCACCCGAGACTGCGCGGATCCTGCCCCAGGAGCTGCTATCTGCTCATGCTGAGTTCGAAGCAACAATATGGGCAGCCAAATGATTACTAGCCACGCCGTCGCTTCACAACACACAGGTTCATTGTCACAGTGACAACATGGATGTCACTATGGTGGTGCAACTAAGTGGAATCAAAGGGGTCCTACAATAATACGATCCTATATGAAATGCTTCAGATACTTGCGCGTGCGCCACATACTTATGAGTGGTCACGAATCCCAGGACATTCCAGCCATCCGTGGAATGAACTGGTTGATACTGCAACACGAATTGCATCATTTAGCGCATATGGCCACACACCGCGTGCACTATGGCGCACAGCAGCGGGGCTCCCACGGCGCATGCAGGCGCCCCCTCGGGCCCTTCTTCGACTTCCGCATAGCCTTGAGGATGCCCGCGCCCCCCTCTACCATCGCAACCGCATGCTGGAGGATGCCCGGGCAGACCATCACCCGCCCGTCCCCCTTGGGCGCGCCCGCGAAGACCGAGGCCTCGTCCAGGAAGGCGAACTTCGACAGGCCGCGGCCTCGGCCACGACCCCTCACCCTCTTACCGCCCTTATCGCCACCCCCTGGGGCCGATGAGCCAGCGCGCGCGCCCTCGGACTCCATCGCGCACATGAACTCATACAGCTGAGCCCGCCGCGTCGCCACTTCCACCCCGACGAGGTGGGGAAGTTTCACGTGGTCCCAGCAAGCCAAAAATTCGATCATGCGCATGATGCTCTTGTAGTGCGTGACCCAGTAGTCATCGCGCTCGCGAGGTGGTGGCTCGTCTTGAACTGACTGAAGTGCCCCAGAAGTCCGCCCCGTCGGCGGTCGATGAACACGCAGCGCCAACCAACTGTCCTCATGTGGCTCGCCCGTTGTGGCAGGGCGTTTCCGAGGCGCGCAAGCGTCCGCGGGCCGCGTCGGTGTTGCGCGATCGGACCTCCCCCCTCCTGGCCCCAGGGGCCGGCGGCGAAATCCGAACCCTACCCTCGCCGATCGACGATTCAGGCAACTCGATGGGCGGCGGGGGCAGGGTTCGGGATTCGTCGAACACATGGCGAAATCCGAACCCTGCCCCCCGTCGGCTCAGGACGAGGACCGATCGCAACGGGGTGCAGTTTGGTTTGGGCCTTCGTTCTATTGTTTGTTTCGTTGTTCGTTGAGTCTCAGTGAAGCGTGCCACCGCGTCTCCGAATTGCAAACTCTCGCGGTGCCCGTCGACCTGCAAGGGCAAGCCAAAAAGACTACATTCGAGGCCCGACTCCGCGCTCGCATACAGCGCCAAGTTGATCGACACCTTGCGGATGCAGACCCAGCCCTCGGTCAACTTCAGCACCCCCGCGTCGCCGCCGAGCTCCTCCGTCCCTGGACGGGCGCCTTCCACTACTCGCAAAGTAGCTACTCGCAAATGGCCTGGATCCCCCGCGGGGGATCTACCGAAGCAGACACTTGTGTGTATTTCGGACGTTTGCGAGTAGGCACTTTGCGAGTAGTAGTGGAACGCGCCCGGTGAGTCCCGTTCAGCTGCACCACCGTGCCGCGCTCGCCCGCTGCGATGGACTCCACCATGACCCCCTCGGGCGCCAAGGGCGGGGCGAACATCGCGGCAACGCCGCCTGCGCCAGGCGCCCCAGCGGCGGGGGCCGCTCCCCGGCCAGGCGCCGGCCCAGCAGCTGCTGCAGGAGCTGCGGCCGGGGCGGCGCCCAAGCCAGGCCCCCGGGCCGGTGCCGCACGAACCAGGCCCGCCGCGGCAAGACCCCCGACGGCTGCGCCGCCACCGGCAGCAGCAGCACCAGCGCCCGCTCCGGGCGCGGCGGCGAGCGTGAAACCGAAGGCCGACCACGAGCCCGAGACCGGCAGGACCCCTGCGCGGCCCGCCGCGCGCTCCCTCGCCAGGTAGGCCTCGTCAGCGACCTGGTCCAGCGCCGCTCACACAGCGTCGGAGTCACGGGAGTCAGGGCACAGCGGGAACGATGCACCTGGTTGGCGTCAAACCCAGTGAGGCCCCGCCGCGCTGCCGTGTACCGAATGGCCATCACGTCGCTGCCTCCTCGGCTGTAGTCCTCCTCATAGACGTCATGATCAGGAGAACTAATGAGATAGAAGACCTCATCGCTCTCACCCGCCTGTGGAGGCGCTGGCTGCCCCCAAATCCCGCGCTGGTGCCAGCGCGGCCCGCTGACGTATATCACCCACGCCCACTCCTTGACGTGGGCTGGCGGAGCGACCATTGTCGATGGCCGCAGGCGCCTTGGGCTGGGTGAGACGTCCAAAGACGCGCCGAACTCCCCGGCGGGCGACGAACCACGCCAGCTGGATCACCACGGAAGGGAAGTGGAGCCCCAGCACGGCGAGGTCGACCAGCCCATCGAGCGAGCCAGAGTCTGCGCTGGTTGTCTCGGCCTTCGGCTCGCTCCGCGCGGCCTCAGTCTCGGTCGCAGCCGCCGCCGCCAAACGCAGCCCAGGAGGCGCGGCCGCGGGCGCCTCGAGCGGGCGCGGCGGCTCGCCTCCGCCGGCGCCAGCGCCAGCCTGCAAGGGTCACGTCGGCGTCGGGCACTGCAGCGATGGGCACTGCGGGCAGGTCACGCCTGCCGGGCACTCTGGGCAGGTCAGGCTGGGACAGCCTGGAAACGGCGGCGCCGCGGGGCACGGTTGCGTCCGCCACCAATATGCCACAAGAGCTCGGGAAGCAGTGCTGGACAGCAGGTCAAGTCTTCGAAGTCCCTGCATATCGAACACCCTTCAAGCTTGAGAACACGTAGCAGCAGAACGGATCATGCTGCATCGGCCCCCTTCCGTCCGACTCCTCGCAGAGAACACCAAGCACGCCAGGGCAATACATATATACACATATACATATATATATATATATACATATATATATATATGTATACATCTATATATTTATATATAGATATGCTCATTTGTAGATTCAGCGAGTCTTCCGTTCAATTTCCCTTAGATTGTTGCTCCAGAGGCGGCGAGAGACTCTGCCTCGCCCACCAAGGAGGGACTAGTATGCATCCTCCGGAGTCTTGGTGATAATCTTATGCGAAACCCGTTCAGTGGCCTGCAGTGGAAACCCGCGACCTCTCGCTTGTCAGACGGATGCTCTACCAACTGAGCTTTCGCGGCTGGCATACATATATGTGAGTATATGTATGTGTATACGTATAGATCTACATGTAGATGTATACGTGCATGTATATGTTTATGTCTATGTATCGAGCCCCTGCGCAATGATGATGCACCGGAGGCGCCAGCGAGTTCTTTCACTTCATTAACGCCTGGCGGCTCTCCGCGCTGGTCCTTCGGCGTCTCCGCGCCGGCGCCCCTCTGGACGGACGTCTTGGACGCTACCAGCCTTACGGCCAATTTCCCTACAAACATTGTTTATTTTGACTCAGCGAGTCTTCCCATGAATTTCCCTCAAGTTTTTGCTCCGGAGACGGCGAGAGATCCTGCCTCGTCCACCAGGTCGGGACCATGATGCGTCCTCCAGAATCTTGGTGCTAGTCTTACGCGTAACCCGCTCGGTGGCCCGCAGGGGGAATTGAACCCGCCACCCCTCGCTTGTGACTGATCTTTCGTACCAACTGAATTATCGCGGCTAGCTGTCCCTGCTGACATCATGGTGTAACAACTCATGGTTTTGGGAATATGCCTTACGCCTACCCTATGTGTTTCATCAAAGTCTTTTCCATGACATTCAACTCTACTTGATCCATATATGGGTTTCAAGATCCCTCCATCATACTAACAGATGTTGTGTGCTTTGCCTGTCTCGTCCCGATGAACTCGGGCCCCTCGGTGGGGCCGAAACCAGCTACATGCAGCAGATTTCCTCCCTCCTCCTCCCCCCTCCCACCCAGAGAAAGAGGGGGCGACCACGAGCAACGTGGCCCCAGGAAGTTTACAGGCACGCCTGCGAAGCAGCTGGGGGTGTGGAGGCCCTTCCAGCGCTTTGGCAGGACACCATTTCTTCGGCCACGGCGTGGCGTGTCGCAGCCAGCAAGTATTGCGATGCCACGTGATAGTGGCTATGTTTATGTCGGGCGTGTCCCCCTACAGGGGGATTTTCGACGGAAAAAAATACCCCAAAAATACTCCCAAAAGGTCAACAAATACTCAAAAGATAGTCCCCAGACTATTATTCGGAGTATCCTTGGACTATTTTTGAGGTATTTCTTATTCTTCGTCGAAAATCCCCCTGTAGGGGGACAGGCCCGACTTAAGGCTATGTGCTCATGTGCGTTTCGTACTCAGCATTTGCTTGCTCGCTTGCTTGCCCTTTCCCACCCACCCCCTTTCGCCCGACCCGACTGGCCCGCGGGCCGCAGGCAGGACGGCGCCAGATCCGTCTGCCCGCACTGGTGCACGCCCGCCCTCCCGCCGCGCCCCCTGCCGGCCACGCCTGGCAGAGGAGGAGGAGGAGGAAAGGGAGGAGGAGGAGGAGGAGGAGGAGGAGGAGGAGGAGGAGGAGGAGGAAAGGGAGGAGGAGGAGGGCGAGGAGGAGGGGAGGAGGAGGAGGAGGAGGAGGAGGAGGAGAAGGAAAGGGAGGAGGGAGGAGGAGGAGGAGGAGAGGAGGGGAGGAGGAGGAGGAGGGGGGAGGAGGAGAAAGGGAGGAGGAGGAGGGCGAGGAGGAGGAGGAGGAGGAGGAGGAGGAGGAGGAGGAGGAGGAGGAGGAGCCCAGCCTCGCGCCAGCCTCGCGCCCCGCGCCCCGCGATGGGCGGCCGTCGTCGCGCCCCTCGCGCCCTCGCGCCCTGGAGACAGGCACCCCCCCAACGAGCGAGCGAACGACGGCGACGAGCGGCAGAAGACGACGGCGACGACGAACGTGAGGCGACGACGGCGACGACGACGACGACGAACTTAATTAAGGCGACGACGACGAACTTAAGGCGACGACGACGACGACGACGACGACGAACGGCAGAAGACGACGGCGACGACGAACGCAAGGCGACGACGACGACGAAGACGCAGTGCGCGAGGCGCGACCAGGCCCTCCCTTCTAGGTCCGGCACGTCCTCCTGGAGGCGGATGCCGGGAGGCAAAATGAGAAACCTCAAACGACAGCAATCACAGTAAGAACGGTTTTTTGAAGGCAGATCTGGATTCGCACTCTCTACCTGCAAGGAGGAAAGACTGGTCTACTCTGTAAGAACGGTTTTTTGAAGGCAGATCTGCCTTCAAACAATTGGTCTACTCTGTAAGAACGGTTTTTTGAAGGCAGATCTGCCTTCAAAAAACCGTTCTTACAGAGTAGACCAGTCTTTCCTCTTTGAAGGCAGATCTGCCTTCAAAAAACCGTTCTTACAGAGTAGACCAGTCTTTCCTCCTTGCGGGGAGGCAAAATGAGACACGTCAACCGACAGCAATCACAAACGGTCCACGCAGCACGGAGAATCGCCACCCGATCATCTGTCTAGCTACTCCAGATCTCGTAATAAAAGGGAGGGGGTCTGGACCCTCCAAGACAAGCCATTTCAGACCCCCCCCCCTGGGAGAACCCTCCAAACGTCGTCCCCAGACCCCCCCAGGCCCTCCAAGATAGCCTGGAAGAGACCCCCCCCCGAAAGGAGACCCCCCTCCCTTTATTACGAAATCTGGAGTATTCTTGAACATTCCTCGTGCAGAGGGTCATGCCTGACTTGGCCCTACCTTCAGGTCGGGCATATCCGCCTACAGGCGGATTTTGGACTGCTCAGAAGTGGCCGGGAGAAATGGTCGAACATCGTCCCGAGACTGGTTTTTGACTACGCTTGAACATTCCCCCTGCCGAGGGACACGCCCGACTTAGAGCGCGTTTCTTTATGTTCGGCGATGACGGGCGTCTTGGGGGGGGGGGGGGGGGGGGGGGGCGAGGGGGGGGTATGACGCAACGCCCCCCCTCCCCCCGCCGTGTGGCTCCGGCACCGCAGCCGCGCCCGCGCGCGCGACGCGACGAGCGACGAGCGACGAGCGACGAGCGACGACGCCGACGACGACGGCGGGGCGTGGCGGAGGGAGGGAGAGTTCTAACAGAACCCTCCCTCCACCCCGCCCCAGAGGGCCCCGAGTCGCTCAAAGATCTGCCGCAAACGCCCAAGACAGCCCCAAGACCGTCCAAGAAGCCTCCAAGACGTCCCAGGCCCCCTCCGAGAGACCCCCAGGAAGCCCCAGGAGGCCCCCACGAGGCTTCCAAGCGGCCCCTAAGACCTTCCCAAGAGGCCCACAAACTACCCCCAAGAGGCCCCCAAGAGCGCTCGTCGTCGTCGTCGTCGTCGTCGCCATTCCGGGTCGGCGGCACCGGCCGTAAGGCCTTCGCAATAGAACCCTCCGCCCCGCCCCGCCCCGCCCCGCCCCACAGAGAGAGAGAGAGAGAGCGAGGCCACCCGCCGCTCCTCCCCGCGCCACCGCCGACGCCGGCCGGGGGGGGCCCGCCCCAGGCCCGGGGCCTGCGCCGTGCTCCCGGAGCTCCTGTGGAGGAGGCGCCCAAACTGAAGGGGCCCCAGGACACACAGATAAATACACACAATTAAAAAAACATGTTCCCCATATTTGCCCACATTTTCTGGGTTTTTGTCTTCCCCCCCACTTCCCATATTTTCCCGTATTTTCCTGGGAATCGACGATTCATTGTGTCTGTGTGTTTTTTCCTCTCCTGACAAGCGTCGGCCTCGATCAGGGGGCCACCTGCGAACCCTACCCCTACCCCCCACGGCTTCTGAGGGGGAAGGTGGGGTTCAGTCCGTTCGGGAGCTCACCCTCCCGATTCAGAAGTCGTGGGGGGCAGGGGTAGGGTTCGCATGTGGCCCCATTCTGATTGGACAGGACACGCGAGAGGACACAGGACCCTCTTCCGAGGGCCACACCGCCACCGGAGCGTAAGAGAAGGCACGTGCCGCGAGGCACGGGACACACAAAGGTACCCTTGAGCTGGCAGGGTCGACCTACTAATCCGGGCCGACTGTAGGGAAACGGGAAAATGGCATGAACACAAAAATCGGGTCGGGCGAAAGGGGGGGATAGCAAAGGAGGGGGTTGAGAATCAGCTCACGTAGCTGATTTTCCTGGAGCCTCCCGGCGCCGGGAGGCGGCCATGTATCGAGGAATGGACCCCTCGGCGGGGCCGAAACCAGCTGCATGCAGCAAATTTCGTAACCCCCCCTTTCCCAATCCCCCCCTTTCGTCCGGCCCGAAAAAACTCGGACCGCCAAAGGTTTATGTTCGTTCCGTTTTCAGGGGGCCACCTGCGAACCCTACCCCTACTCCCCCACGATTTCCGAGGTGAACCCCACCCTCCCCCTCGGAAATCGTGGCGGGTAGGGGTAGGGTTCGCAGGTGGCCCCCTCAAAACCGAATTAAAAATTAACTCTTGGCGGTCCGCGTGGATTTCTCGGGTCTGCGCGGCCCCCCTTCCTGGCGCGCGGAGCGCGCCAGGGGCGGCGTGGGAGGCGCCGCCAGGGGGGTCGAAGCGCAGATCCGAAAATCCGCACGGGCCGCCGACAGTTCATGCTTGTGTTAGGTCGGGCATGTCCTCCTACAGGCGGATGGTGGACGAAAACTTTTGAAACATACTCAAGCAAGGTCCCACAAAAATTCAGGGACTATTTTTCGGCCGTGCTTGGATATCCCTCCTGCAGGGGGACGTGCACGACTGAAGTTTCTGCCGCTTTGTTTTGGCGGCGAGCAGAAGGGGGTAGGGGGAGGGGGGAAGGCTTCGTAGAGGGAAGCTGCTTCTTAGAACGCGCCGGCCTCACATCTACAGAGAAGGCCGGCACCTTCTAAGAATCAGGGGTGCTTCTAAGAAGCCTTCCCCCCTCCCCCTCCCCCTCCCCCCTCCTCCCCCTCCCCCTCCCCCTCCCCCTCCTCCCTCCTCCCTCCTCCTCCTCCTCCTCCTCCTCCTCCTCCTCCTCCCCCTCCTCCTCCTACCCCCCTCTGCGCGCCGCCAGTTGTTGCTCGCCGGGGTCCGCGACGACCCCGGGCGAGAGGTTGGACCGCGTGGAGCCGCCGCCGGTGCTGGTGGCCTCCTCGACGAGCTCTCTCGCCGGGTGGCCGCCGAGGGTGCCCCCTGGCCCAAGGTGCCCCGAGCCCTTCGCTCCGTTTATTAGCAAGCAGAAATGAAGGGGCCCCAGGACACACCAGTAAGTACACGCAAATGAAAAGATTCCCCATATTTCCCCAGATTTTCTAGGTGTTTGTCTTCCCCCCCACGTCCCATATTTTCCCATATGTTCCTGGGGATCGTCGATTGATTGTGTCTGTGTGTTTTTTCCCTCCTGATATGAGAGAGCGGAAAGTGAGCGCTTTCTTCTTCGGCGTCAGTGGGCGGAAAAAAACGGGGGGGGAGGGGGGGGGTCTGGCTCCGGACAGACCTCCCTGTAGTAAAACGTGGTCTAATGAAAACGACCGGAGGCCCAAGCCTGAAAAATGACGGCCACGGCGCCCTCGCGAGAACCGAGAACGGACCATTCACTCATCGACGTGTCACTGTGGGGGGTTCTGTCCAGCCCCGAGAAGTGAGCGTTTTCTTCTTCGGCGTCATTGGGCGGAAAGGGAGGGGAGGGGGGGGGGGTCGGCTCCGGACCTCTGCTTAAGCGCCACGGTTTGCAGCAGGGCGCCCTTTGGGGGGAGAGTCCACCTGCCTGAAAACAGGCGCCAAAAACAGCCAAGATCCACTCTATTGGGGGGGGGAGGGGGGGGGAGGGCCCGCGCCGATCGGCAAAACAACGAATAAGAAAACGATCACAACATCCACCCTCATAATATAACCCCGACGCGCGAAGTCGTTTACGAGACGCACCAAGAGAAGGAATCGAACAGGGCAGGGCTGTTTAGCAAACGCCCAGGGCCGTTTAGCAAAAGCCAACTATCGGGTCCGGGCGGTTTCTCGCCATCGCTTGGACGTCCATTCCCTGTGCATTTTTCGGCTCCGTGCGCGCATTTTTCCGCAACGCGAACAAAGATGCTCCTCGAGGGCCCTTGCCGGTAAAAAAAATGCACACGTCCGAGCGACGCCAGGGCGTTTCCTCCCTGGATTCGTGGAGCCCCCATGGGGCCCTCCGGGCCCCGCGATGGGGCCCTCTGGGGGACGCGTGGGGTCCTCCTGGGAGATCCTGGGGGCGGAGGGGGAGGAGGGGGAGGAGGAGGGGGAGGAGGAGGAGGAGGGAGGAGGAGGAGGAGGAGGAGGAGAGGAGGGAGGAGGAGGAGGAGGGGGCCCCCTTGGGTGGGGGGCACCCCTGGCGGCCCCCGCATGAGCACCTTCGCGTCGTGCTCGCGGATGTCCGCGATGAGCCGCAGCCGCAGCGAGCCCTCCGTGGGGATGCCGCGGGCAGCGGCCTCCTCGACGAGCGCCCGGTGGCAGAACCGGGTGAGGCCTCGGCGGTTCCAGGTCGCGGGAGGGAGGCGGGGGCAAGGAGAATGGAGATATAGAGGGAGAGAGAGGAGAGAGAGAGAGAGAGAGAGAGAGAGAGAGGGGAGCGAGGAGAGCGAGAGAGGGCGAGAGAGAGAGGGACTCCGCTCTCCTGCTCTCTGTCTTCCTCCTCCTCCTCCTCCTCCTCCTCCTGCTCCTGCTCCTCCTCCTGCTCCTGCTCCTGCTCCTGCTCCTGCTCCTCCTCCTGCTGCTCGTCCTCTGCCTCTGCCTCCCCTGTCGCGCGCCGCAGCGTGGGTCCCGCAACATGCCAGTGTCGGCTCGATGGGACGCGGTGTGTGTGTGTGTGTGTGTGTGTGTGTGTGTGTGTGTCGGTGTGTGTGTGTGTGTGTGTGTGTGTGTGTGTGTGTGTGTGTGCGTGCGTGCGTGCGTGCGTGCGTGCGTGCGTGCGTGCGTGCGTGCGTGCGTGCGTGCGTGCGTGCGTGCGTGCGTGCGTATGCAAATGAGTGCGTAATTGTGTAAGGGTGTAAGTGTGTATGTGTGTATGTGTAAGTGTAAGTGTAAGTGTAAGTGTCAGTGTCAGTGTAAGTTTAAGTGTGTAAATGTGTAAGTGTGCTAGTGTATAAGAGTGCAAGTGTAAGTATGTGTGCGTGTGTGTGTGTGTGTGTGTGTGTAAGTGTGCATGTGTGTAAATGTGTGTAAGTAAGTAAGCAAGTAAGTAAGTAAGTAAGTGATAGCTTTAGTTCATCAGTAAGCTAGTAAGAAAGGGCAAGTCGGTGTGTGTGTGTAAGTGTGTGTGTGTGTGTGTGTTCCGACGCCGCCAGCGTGCTGACCCATCCTGAGCCTCCCCCTCCCCCTCCACCCAACGAGAGAGAGAGAGAGAGTAGACCGTAGAGGGCAGAGAGAGAGAGAGAGCAGGGAGCAGAGAGCAGACCGTACCGCAGAGAGCACCGAAAGCAGACGGCAGGGAGAGCAGAGAGAGAGAGAGAGAAAGGGGGAACATATATATATATATAGAGAGAGAGAGAGAGAGAGAGAGAGAGAGAGAGAGAGAGAGAAAAAAAAAAAACGCGCGCAACACTTCTAGAGAGAGGGGGGGAGGAGCGAGAGAGAGAGAGAGAGAGAGAAAGAGAGCGCGCAACACGTCGTGCGATGAACTCATCCGCGGGCGGGGCCACAGGTGGCCCGCGGCCCGCGCCTCGGGAGGGGCTGCGTGCAGAAGACGGGGGCGGCGCGAGGGCCTGCCTCCGGCGCGGTCTGCGCGGGACCACGAGTGGAAAGCGGAGGGGGGCGCGGCGATTCGGGAGGAGGAGGAGGAGGAAGAGGAGGAGGGAGGAGGAGGAGGAAAAGGAGGAGGAGGAGGAGGAGGAGGAGGAGGAGGAGGAGGAGGAGGAGGAGGAGGAGGGAGGAGGCGGAAGAAAAGAAGGGTACTGAGGGTACTGACAACACGGGCACGTCATGGTGCCCCTCGCCCCACGGCGCAATTAGAGCTTAATCGCTGTCGATAAATTCGGGTCGGGTGCCTCCTTCTGAGAGTTCAGGCAGGGCCTCCCCCACTGCACAAGATCACCAGGCGAGGCGAAACCATGCAACTTGGCGACTGAAGCGGCCTGAAAGCCCCGAAAGCGAAGGAGGCGAGAACTGCCCCCGCACCAGAAACTCTGGAATCAGGGCCCATGTGGCTGCAAGCCGAAACCTGACCCTCTACATACTCGCTGTCAAGGCTCCCCGCAGCAACAGCAGCAGCACAGCCCCCACCAGCGTCCACCAGAGGACCCCAAACAGCTTTCATCGCAAGGGTTGGTCCAAAGGCAGGGACCACCCTGGCTTCGCCATGAGCGTGCCCTGGGAACAACGCCAGCCTCAGCTTAGACCGCTGGGTCTTGAGACCAGGCTGCTCGGAGCCCTTACGCTCCTCTCGGAGACCGCGCGCCGACGTGTGCGCAGAGGCCCCGCAAACTCTGTAGAACAAAAGGTCGGTCAAGTCCTGGCCTCGGTCGGTGACTGAGGCTTGCACCAGCGAGTGGCCCCTGACAACCCAGGGGGCTCCTGAGGCAGAGACAAAGGAATTATCGACCTCGCCTGGTTCAGCACAGCCTGTCAGAGTGGGAGGAGGAGGGAGGCTCGGAGCGGGGTTAGGAAACTCGACCCCCTCAGCCAAGGACCAAGCCCCGAAAGGCGCCACACCTCCGACCAAACAGGCTTGAACTAGACCAGGAGGTAGATCAGCACCCCAGACGATGTCCACAGTACCGACAAGATCCTGCGAGTCCGGCTGCTCCAGCCCCCAAAAAACTTCTTGGCATCCGCTCTGCCACTTAACCATGCACGAGGCAATCCTTTCACACCCAGAGACATAAAACAAGGTGGTCGTGAGAAGCGCTCCAGAGGCGGGCCCCTGTCTTGGCCCACCTATCAGCGAGAGCATTACCTTTTTATCGGCCATTCCTCATGATCTGAAGTGGCGGCAGCTAGACTCTGGTGAGCCTCTATTATACAAACAGAGGCCAATCTGCCGATGCCGCTCCACCAATCACCCCACAGGTGACGGCGAGGGTTGGAAGTCGAGAGCTGGGGCCTGTCGCGCAGCCACGCGTGCCTGAACAATCAGCGTGGGCCTCCAGCGGGTGGTCGGCTGACCATTCGCTGAATTGAGAGAACATCTGGAAACCCCAGTCCTCCCCGTCCCGAGCCGCCTGTCCTGGAGCCGCATGGAGCGGCACCGCGCCGTGCATGGCGCCGATCAAGTTGCCAGCTGGGTGGATCTGAACGACCGACCACCCTGCGCGGCGAAAACCCTGAAGGTGGGAATGGAAAGCCGAGCCGTCAACGACGACCGCGCCCGAAAACTTCCACCCAAGGAAAACACGGACGAACCTGAGCTGATCCCCTCGAGGGACCTCCTTGCAAGGGAAGCAGAGAGACGGAGAGGGGGAGGGGCATCTCGCCTTGAGCTCACTAGCTTCCTCCCCAATCTGCTTCACATACTGCGCAGCCTGCATGACATGCTGCGGGCGCTCCTCGCGCCTGAGCTGGAGACACATGGGGCAATCGTAGAACCGATGCCACAAGGTGCCTCTCGTGCCGCAGTGGGCGCAGGCATCAGACTGAGCCCTGCCCCTAGAGTGCAACCGAGCTCGAGGCCAATGGGATCCTCCGACCAAGCTCCGAATGGCAGCAGCACGATGCTGCGACCAGCTGTCATCAAAGTCCTCGTTGATAAGACGAATGGGGAGGCCAATTGAGAGGCGAGACCCACAGCGCTTGGAGTCTTTCCATCGCCGAGACGCCAGAAGCCTGAAGCGCCAGATGCCTGACAATATCAACAAAGAAAGCAGGAGAGAAGTCAGCAAGCAGTATTGATAAGATGCCAGAGCACATCAGCAGAAGGCAAGGCGCAGCCGATCCTGGCGAGAGACAAGACAGCAGCCTGATATGGGTCGACGGCTTGAGACCAAGGTCGCTCTTTTTTCCAACCGGCAGCGCGCTTCCCGCAGGCAGGCCTGCAGCGGACCAAGGCCTGGCAAGACCGACCGTGCACTCAGTGCCCAATGCTTGATCACGTCACAGACCACAACTACCCAGGGGCCCCTGGCGGCCCTTCTAGGCGCGGCACGCAACCTGAGAGCAACCGAGGTGCCTGGAGGGACACGACCCCCCCTCTGACAGTGGCTAACCTGGGAGCAGCAAGCTTCACATCAGCTATGCCAGCGGCCGCCGCCCCCCCCACGCCGCCGTCGCCGCATGGGGGGCCCTTCGTGATCGTTCTGACCGAAACAGCTATGGCAAGCCGCTTGTTGTGCTCAGTGACACTACGAGCAGCACCACTATTGGCACCTGTGCCAAGAACCCTGCTGCTGCTGAGCCTTTGCTCAGAGCTGAGATCCCAACTCTGGTTGAGGTCATCATCTAGGTCCACCGTGCTAGTCATGCAACCAGTCTTGTCCCTGTTAACTACTAGCTGTCGATGCTGCAGCGCGGCCGCTAGACCTGGCGTGGCCTGAGGGTACTGCTCAAGCACATGTAGACGACCTCCACTAGCCTGTAAGTGGGAATCGTCTACCAAATTCTGAAACCTGACAGCAGGATATTCCCACCGTAGAGAAACAATCAAAGTGTGGACCAAAAGCTTGGCCAGAGCTAGCGCGCAGCTGCACCCAGCCGCGACGGAGTGCATCTGAGATGGCAGTCTTCCGCCGAGCACGCAAGGGCAGGCGATGGCCTGCGCGAAGACATTTCAGAAGCTGCATCGGAAACCCCGTGGTCAGGCCTTCCCGCAGCAGGTCTACATGAGAAATGTGCTCACAATTCTTACTTCAGTCTAGCAGTCCACTGATCGCGGCGAGGCCTTTGAGCCTCGCAAATATCTGAACTATGTCATGGACATGACCTGCCCTATCACAGGTTAGGCCAGCTCCACCCCAGAAGGCCGAACTATTGAGGGAGAGCTCCCAGCTCCTGGCCACGGGTTGCCAGGGGCGGGGCCAGATTCTTCCCCAGACCGAGGCCAGAACAATCGGCCGAACTCCCAAGGCAGGGGCAGGTTTGCCCAACAAGAAAATCATGGGGGTCCAGAGCTGCAAATCCTCTGGATCCTGCTCCCACCTCATCAAAGTATCCAGGAACGCGGAACGCTTGCTTGTAGCTGTCGGGAAGCCGCGGCGCCTGACGCGGATGCAAGTGATCCCATCCTAGCCCACATGGGCCAGAGTAGAACGACGAGACTTCATGAAGCCGCGCGATGGAGACCCTCGGAAGCGGCGCCCAAGGACCCAGACCACCAGGAACCAGAAGGCCCCGAGACGGAAGCGAGGCCCCCGAAGGCCTGGAGGGGGCCACCCCGGGCCCCCAGTCCCTAAGCTCCACCATCGCGCTCGGGAGCGTTCCACAACGGCACCCACTTGCCCAGCAGACGATCGACCGCCTGCTGACCTTCGACAAAGAGCGGCGGCAAGTCGCCCGTAACTCCCGTGTAGATCTGAGTCTCGGGCAGAGGCTCTCGAACATAACCGCGGGCAGCCCTCCCCCTTTGATCTTTGGCCGCAGCTTTGGCCCGGGCCTTCCAGGCCGACGCGCTGGCAGCAGCTCTTTCTTTGCTTTGGAGGCGAGAGAGGCGACCCCTCAAACCCGGGAGGGGCCCCAGGGCCCCGCCCCCACCATCAGTTAAGAACAGCACTAAATCATTCCTGGAATAGCTGCTCCACTGCCCCAGGTTGGAGTCCTGGGGCCAGTCTGGTAGAGCAGCGCGCTGGACTGCGAGGGCCTGCCTACGCTGCGAAGCCAGTGCCTTGAAACCTTTCGCTCGGGACTCCGAGCTGATAGCATGCAGGCGCGCGGAGGCCGAGTAGAAGGAAGTCCACTTCCTTTCTTCAACCGAAGAGACCTGCCTGAGGTCGCTCTGCCAGGCGCAATCTACTGCCACATGCTGAACTCGAAGACAGTCAGCTCGCCCGGAGTCAGCTTGGAGCACCGAGTGGAGATGTCGTGAAAGTCCAGAAGGCACTCCTCGACGCGGCGGAACCAGAGCTGACAGGCCGCTTGAAGATCAGAGGGCAATTCTTCTCCAAGTGTCCAAGACCAGTCACTGAGTGCTCGTTCTGTTGGCGCTGGCCGAACAGGCGCTGCTTTATCAATCGGGAACTTCATGGGCAGGAGGGCCTTAGGCACCTTGGCCTCCACTGGGATACCATTGAGCAGGAAGACCCACAGGGCGGTGCAATCGCGCTCGCGCTACAGCGATGTCCTTGATGACGCAGGCGAACGGCGCGAGGACCCTGCTGCACACGAGTGCGCCCAACTTCACGAGATCCACATCAACCTTGGCCTTGGCAGCCCACGTCTGCATGTCCCCTGGGGCTAAATTCCAATCCGTTCCAATGATCCACGGGAAAGGCAGAGAGCCCACAGCTTGTAAAGACTGCCAAGTAGATCAATGTTGGCCCCGGCGAGCCCGATGCTGGTGCGAAGGTACACTGAGACCGCAATGACAGGACTGGGGAGGCCGATGTTGACTGACATGGCCGCAACTCTGGAATCCGAAAGGGTTCCTTGAGCCAAGTTCAAGAGATCCGCTGGGAACCTGCTGAGAACTGCACGACCTGCACTCGACTCTGCGGGCCCAACACCTGTGCTGTCCGCCTGAGGAATGGAGACGTTGAGGCCTCGTTGAGTACACCACCTGCGAGCGCTGAGCGCTGGCCCGCCGAAAAGCATCCTTGAGACGATGCTCTTGAAAGAAAAGAATGTCGGGAAGACAGTCTTGCTCCTCACCTTGAAGATCAGGCTTGGTCCACTCCAGCATGGCTTGAGCAAACGTCCAGGCTCCTGGGTTGAGCGTCCACATGAGCAGGTCTAAAGGCACTCTGCTACCCCAACTTTTGAAGTTTGCCGCGGGCTGCAATGTCAACCAGGAACCGCTCGAGCTGTCCAGGGTCATCTGCTGCAGCATCTCCTGCGGCCTTGACCTTGCCGCGGAGCTCGCTGTCCTCGCGGTCGAAGTCCATGGGGCCTGCGCTGGCAGAAGCACCGCTGGGAGGAACTGCGGACTGAGTAGCCGGCAGACGGGGGGGCAGCGCCGGCTGCGGGCGGCTCCGGCAACGGCGCCTGGAGCTCCCCCCTCTTGACGGAGGCCGCCTGGAGCAACCCGGCTGCGTCCAGCCCAAAGCGCCCTGCGCACTTACGCGCCGCCTCATTCATGACCTCGGGCATCGCGAGCTCGTGGACTGGATTGACTTCTTCTGGTCCTGTGGGCGGCTCTTGAAGAACTGACTGGGGCTGAGCTTCCTTGATGTAGAATTCGATTTGGCTAAGGGTCTCCTGATGGGTCTTGGACTGCGCGAGCTCCGCGTCGTAGAGGCGCTGCTGCGCCTCCTGAAGCGCCTCCCTCGCCTCCTTGACCCTCTCCTCAGACTTCTCAATATGTTTCTTCTTGTGGGTGCGCCTCTGGCGAAGGTCTAGCTATTGGCGCTGAGATCTGCTGGCGGAGGCGGTTCATCCTTTTCCTTGAACATGTCCTGCAGCTGGGTCTCCAGCTGAAAACCTCCCTGGACACCCCTTTCTTTGAGCAACTTGAAGAGATCGTCATTGGGCAAGGCTGCCGCGGCAGCTGCCTTGCCCACTTTGCCTCCACTGCCGCCTTTCCCTCCACCTTGGAAGAGCCGCGGTGGTCCACTGCACCCGCGGTTGGGGGGTGGCGACGCTTCGACACTCTGTTTGGCACGCTGCTGGTTGCGAACATGCTGCGGTGCCTTCGAGCCGCAGTCTCGACAGGTCGACCTGAAGGGAGACTTGTCGAAAGCGCAGCAGGGGTCGCGGCAGCGCCACGTGGCTTGACCTTGGGCCGCCTGCCACGGAGGCGCATTGCCGCCCCGATTCGTGAAAACACTGGGATGGCTCGGTCCAGCTGGCGCCACTCCCAAGTGCGCTGGACCAAAGGTTTGCAGACTCAGCTCGAAACCTGGAAATGGCTAGGAGGAGGAGGCTGAGGAGGAGGAGGAGGAGGAGGAGGAGGAGGAGGAAGAGGAAGGCCCAGGTGTAGCACGCTTTGGCGCGCGCGCGTGCCTCCGAGTCCCTCTGCAGGAAGGGCGCTGCGGAGAAGCCGACCCCCCCCCCACCCACCGCGACCCACGGCGGGAACCGTGGGCACTGTTGCCCGGCGGTCTCGCGGGACGCAGAAAAAGGACGGCCAGCGGCCGTTGCGCTGGCAGTGAGCGCCGGGCCTCGCCAGGATGACTTTGTGAGGGGACTGGAGCAGATGACATAAACATGAACACTCGGAGGTCCGCGCGGATTTCTCGGCTCCGCGCTGGACTCCCCTCCCTGGCGCGCGGAGCGCGCCAGGGACGGCGCAGGAGGCGCCGCCAAGGGGTTCCAACGTGGATCCGAGAAAATCCGCGCGGACCTGAGAGTTTTCATGTTTATGTCACTGTTCGCTCCCCTACTCCAGGGGGGCCAAGAGGCGGTGGAGACGCCGAGTGGGTGGCGTCCCAGGCGCACTGGGCTCTCTGGAGCCGTGCGACGAGAGGACCCGCTGGTTCATGGGCGCGAGCTACAGCGACTGCACGAGGCGCGCGGCAAGCGCCTCGAATGCTAACTCGGGCGCGTCTCCCTACAAGGGGCTTTTGGGCGGAGAAAAATACCCCAAAAACACATGGGCACAAATTGTGAAAAGATCGTCCCCAGACTATTCCTGTACTATTTCTGAGTACTCCTCCCGTAGAGTTGTGGATGCCATGACAATGGGCACTCTAACAATCCGACCATTGAACTCACGATGTGGTTCGCATGTGTAAAGCATGTTCCGGACATGCTTTTACATGGTTATAAGAACATATATGAAACATCTGTTGGGCATCTGGAATGTATTTGGCCGCGTGCTTCCTCTCCATTCATCGCCCTCCACAGCTGTAGAGGGACAGGCCCGCCCCAACGCTGCCGGAGCGCGGAGTTGCCGGCGCGAAGGGCCGGCTCGCGGGCGGCCCGGCGGCAGGCCGCCGCGAGGAAGTGGGCGAGGGCCGTCGGCAACTCGGAGGGCGGCCGACGGCCCCATGGGGAGAGAGAGAGAGAGAGAACAAAAGAAGAAGAAGAAGAAAAGGAAGAGGAACAGTAATAATAATACTAATAATAATTCTACTACTACTACTACTACTACTACTACTACTACTACTACTACTACTACTACTACTACTACTACTACTACTACTACTACTACTACTACTACTACTACTACTACTACTACTACTACTACTACTACTACTACTACTACTACTACTACTACTACTACTACTACTACTACTACTACTACTACTACTACTACTACTACTACTACTACTGCTACTACTACTACTACTACTACTACTACTACTACTACTACGACTACTACGACTACTACTACTACTACTACTACTACTACTACTACTACTACTACTACTACTACTACTACTACTACTACTACTACTACTACTACTACTACTACTACTACTACTACTACTACTACTACTACTACTACTACTACTACTACTACTACTACTACTACTACTTAACTACTACTACTACTACTACTACTACTACTACTACTACTACTACTACTACTACTACTACTACTACTACTACTACTACTACTACTTCTACTGCTACTGTTACTACTTATACTACTACTTCTACTAGTACTACTACTACTACTGCTGCTGCTACTACTACTACTACTACTACTATATACTACTATATAC
>CAUYUJ010008735.1:352500-379134 GCA_963575745.1 Prorocentrum cordatum | reverse complement strand
CACCACCACCGAGAGAGAGAGAGAGAGAGAGCGAGAGGGAGAGAGAGAGAGAGAGAGATTTGTATTTATATATATATATAGAGAGAGAGAGAGAGAGAGAGAGAGAGAGAGAGAGAGAGAGAGAGAGAGAAAATGAGTGGAGGGGGACCCTCAGCACATGTAGCCAGAGGGTGAGCCTTGACAGGATACAAGCATCAGTGCACCAAATCCCTTGGTTTGCGGAACGATCGCAAGGACAACATTTCTGCTTGCCCTCCAACGTGGGCTGCGAAAGCGGGCTCCTCGACGAGTTGGGCGGGCAAACGGAAAAAAAAAAAACATACATAAAGACGTTTGAGGATTCTATGCCTATGGGCCCATGCCGGGCCCCAGCACCGTCAAACCATGACTCAGGAAGGAGAGCGCGGGTAGTGGAGAAAGGGTCGAGAAGTCCCGGTGGTCCCCCGTTGTGAGCAAATCACGACGTCGGAGGGCTGCGATCAAGCTGGGGGAGCAGCACACCTGCTCACACGCGATGGCTCCGCGAACAGCTGCGATGGCGTGCTGGTGCGTGGCTCCTGCCACAAGCGCAGCTTGTGGTCGCCGCTTGCTCAGGGCCCCCCTCTCTCTCGCACCGCCCTCGGTGCGGCCACGGGCAGGCCGACGCCTGGCCGCGAGCGCACAGCGCAACACCCGCGGGGGCGCGGCAGCCTCACGCCGCCAGCCCGCGCACTCTCTCTCTCTCTCTCTCTCGCGCGCTCAGCTTGAGGCTCGGGGGTGGCATCGGGCTGGAGCGGAGTCCGTCCCCCCCCCCCGCGCCGGGGAAGCGGACCTCGGCCTCGGCCCGTGCCCCCTGCGCCACCTCCCGCTGCGACGCCGCCGACGACGCCGACGCCGACCGCGGGGCCGCCGAGGCCGATGCAACCGCCGCCGACGACGAAGACGACGCCGCCGCCGCCGCCGACGACGACGACGACGACGGCGTCGACGACGACGGCATCGACGACGACGGCATCGACTTCCAGCTGCGACGAGGCCGACGCGCCGCCGAGGCCGACGCAGACGCCGCCGACGCCGCCGACGACGCCGACGACGGCCGCGGCGCCGCCGAGGCCCCCGAGGACGCAGGGGGGGCCGCCGGTGAGGCGCGAGGGGCGCGGGCGGCGGCGGCGGAGAGGGCAGAGGGCGGCAGCGGGCGGCAGCGGCGAGCGGCGGCGGAAGCGAAAGCGTGATGGCCGATACAGTCGGCCCGCATCAGGAGGAGGAGGAGGAGGAGGAGGAGGAGGAGGGGGAGGAGGGGGAGGAGGAGGAGGAGGAGGAGGAGGAGGAGGAGGAGGAGGAGGAGGAGGAGGAGGAGGGGGAGGAGGAGGAGGAGGAGGAGGAGGAGGAGGGAGGAGGGAGGATGCGCGGTAAGGTTGTGGATGGCATGACAATGGACACTCTAACAATCCAACCATTGAATTAAATCTGTGTGTAGAACATGTAATACATTATCTAACAATGTTTCGAACATGCTTTTACATGGTTAAAACATGCTTGAAACATGTTTTATACATCTGGAAATTATTTCGCGGCATGCTTCCTCTCCATTGATCGTCCTCCACAGCGGTATGCAAGGGCCGTGGACGCCCACTTCGAAGCTCTTCGAGCGGGGCGCGGCCAACGGAAGTGGCCAAGGAGGCAATGATGCAAGGGTACCCTTGGGAAGGTCGCCGATCCTGACTATGCGGGCTGATTGTAAGGAACCCTTGGATCAAGTCGGGCTGCCGAGACCAGGAGCGATCCATCAGGTTTTCCAGCCGAGCCGTGTGGTCCGAAGGAAGGGCCGTAAAATCCGAAGGATCACCGAAGGCGCTCGCCGCCAAAAAAGCCTCGGAACGCATGCACACCTACGGAACCACCGAGCCCTTCCGACCTCGAACTGGACCTTAGCTCAACGAGCTGACTGTGAGGAGCCCAGGGTCTGGAAGCCAGTGGAACCCCGAATAGAGGCTTGGCCACGGAGATCAATTCAGGCCTCATCAGGTAAGAAATCCTCCAAGGTCTGAGAGATCCTGGGCACATTCCTGAACCAACGCGACTCGCACCGGAGTAGGAGGAGGAGGCGGAGGAGGAGAAGGAGGAGGAGGGTGAGGAGGAGGGTGAGAAGGAGGAGGAAGAGGAGGTTTTGACCTGACAGAGCTCAGCCGCAAGCGTACTGACCAGTGGTGGGGAGGAGGAGGAGGAGGAGGAGGAGGAGGAGGAGGAGGAGGTGCAGGAGGAAAACTTGTGTAAACCCAAGAGTCATCAATGATGTTGGAATAAACTCTCCCTCCAAACTCCCTCTTCATAGGCCCCCACAACGGGTCATCGGACGACAACCGTTTGAAAACCCTGAAGCATGACAAATCATTTTTCTCGGGATTCCATCATCACGGATCAACCGACTGTTCCGTCTTGACGAGCCTGAATTGTGCAGGAACGCAATTCCTGGGACTTCAAAACCGCGAATCAATGTAACTGCTGCACCCTCACAACCCTGAATCCTTCCAAAACACAATTTCTGGTAAGCTGATCATGGGAACCCGTGAACCTCTTACACTAAAAAACGAATGTACACGTCGCGAAAGCGAGAACCACATGTTGAAAAGGAACCGCCTTAAATCCGAGAAGCTCTTCGAATAAAGCGAATGTGCGCGGCGCTACGGTGAGAACAACATTTTGAGAACGACCCGCCCTCAATCCGTGAAGCTCTTGCGAATGTTAAAACGAATGTGCGTGGCGCTAAGGCGAGAGCCACACTTTGAAAACCACCCGCCCTCGATCTGCAAAACTCTTGCAAGTTTCAAAGGAATGGGCGCGGCGCTAAGGCGAGAGCCATACTTGAAAAACGGCCCGCCCTCCATCTGTGAAGCTGCTGCCACTTGTTCAAACTCCAGGGTCATATGAGGTGGGGAAGTCTCAGGCGAAGCGCCTGGCCCGCCCTAAAAACTGGCCTCGGGGTGCGACAGGGGGAAGTTACTTAGAAGGAAAAGGAATGGAGGCGGAGGAGAAGGAGGAGGAGGAGGAGGAGGGGAAGGAGGAGGAGGAGGAGGAGGAGGAGGAGGAGGAGGAGGAGGGTGAGGTTTTGACCTGACAAAGCTCAGCCGCAAGCGTACTGACCAGTGGTTGGGAGGAGGAGGAGGAGGAGGAGGAGGAGGAGGAGGAGGAGGAGGAGGAGGAGGGGGGAAGAGGAGGAGGAGGAGGAGGAGGAGGAGGAGGAGGAGGAGGAGGAGGGAGGAGGAGGAGCCCAGCCGTGGCCACGAGGGCTCTCCGGGACGAGCAGCGGCATAGCTGCCCTCTGCTCCTCTGGAGCGCGGCGGCGAGCGGCGGCCGCCGGCGGCGGCGGCGACTCTCAGAACTCGGCTCTCCGGCGCCCGCTGAGGGCGATGCGAGCACTCCCGGGCACGGTCTCGGCGAGGCGCCACCGCTGGAGAGCACCCCGGGGCCTGGAGAGCCGCGGAGAGCCCGCGAGCACGCCCGAAGACGCCCGACGCCCTCGAAGCTCGGACCTCGCCCTTCGAGGCCAGGAAAGGCAAGGGTCGAACTTCGAAGCTCGAAGCTCGACCTCGAAGGCGGCGGCGGCCGATGGCGGCGGCCCGCGCTGGCCTCCACGGGGGCGGCGGCCGCTGTCGTCGGCCGCGGTGCGGGTGCGCTTGCGCTTGCGCCGTCCCCCGCACGCGCCCTCGGAATCCGGGGCGCTCGCGGTCGCGCCGGGCGGGGGCTCCTGGTGGCGGCGAGCTCGGGGGGAAGGAGGAGGAGGAGGAGGAGGAGGAATGAGGAGGAGGAGAGGAGGAGGAGGAGGAGGAGGAGGAGGAGGAGGAGGAGGAGGAGGGAGGAGGAGGAGGAGGAGGAGGAGGATGAGGAGGAGGAGGAGGAGGAGGAGGAGGAGGAGGAGGAGGAGGAGGAGGAGGAGGAGGAGGAGGAGGAGGGGAGGAGGAGGAGGAGGAGGAGGGGGAGGAGGAGGAGGAGGAGGAGGAGAGAGGAGGAGGAGGAGGAGGAGGAGGAGGAGGAGGAGGAGGAGGAGGAGGAGGGGAGGGAGGAGGAGGAGGTGGAGGAGGAGGAGGAGGAGGAGGAGGAGGAGGAGGAGGAGGAGGAGGAGGAGGAGGAGGAGGAGGAGGATGAGGAGGAGGAGGAGGAGGAGGAGGAGGAGGAGGAGGAGGAGGAGGAGGAGGAGGAGGAAGGAGGAGGAGGAGGAGGAGGAGGAGGAGGAGGAGGGGAGGAGGAGTGAGGAAGAGGAGGAGGAGGAGGAGGAGGAGGAGGAGGGGGAGGAGGAGGGGGGGGAGGAGGGGGAGGAGGAGGAGGAGGAGGAGGAGGAGGAGGAGGAAAGGAGGAGGAGAGGAGGAGGAGGAGGAGCAGGAGGAGGGGGAGGGGGGGGAGGATGCGCGGTAAGGATGCAGAGGCCTTGGACGCCCATCTCGAAGCTCTTCGAGCGGGGCGCGGCCAACGAGAGTGGCCAAGCATGGGCCGAGGAGGCAAGGATTAGGTCGGGCACGTCCCCCTACAGGGGGATTTGGGGCGATTGTTTTTACACCCTAACCATACCCCCCAAATGCTCAACAAAATCCCACCAGCCCTCTGGGCGTCGGTGGTTTAAGTAGTTTCCTCTTCCACCCCTCCTTCTTCTCCTTCGGGGAGGGGTTTACCCCTCCCCCTACCCCCTCCCCGCTGACCTGGACAAGGGGTTCCGCGGCGCGTTGGAGCGTCCAAAACGGCCTCGGCGAGGAAGCCAAAATCATTGATTTTACTATGGTTTGTGCCCCATGTTGGCCTTCTGAGGGGAGGGCTGAAATTTAGGAACCCCCCTTCTTTGATCGATTTCCTCCACGATGGCCGCAAGAGGCCCCCAGGATGCCCCAAGAGGCCGCAGGATGGCCCCAAGATGGCCCCAAGAGGCCCCCCAAGAGGCCCCCAGGAGGCCCCCAAGAGACCCCCAAGAGGCCCCAAGAGACCCCCCAGAGGCACCCAAGGTGCTCCCAGAGGCCCCAAGATGGCCCCAAGAGGCCCCAAGAGGCCCCCAGGAGGCCCCAAAGAGGATTCCGAACGGCCCACAGAGGCCCCCCCGAGGCACCCAAGACGCCGAAAAGCCCCTCAGGACGACCCTCTACTCGCCTGGGCGTCGTTTCTGGACGGGCTGGTGGGGATACGCGAAGCGTCTAGAAATTTTCGAGTGGACAAAAAATAAGGCCCAAATTTAGGATATGCGAAGGGGGTGCGTCCATCCTCGAGAGGGGTGCGTCTGAATAGCCCCCTTGGAGTGTACTCCAGAGTTCCCCGATTTTCCTGAGCGGCCGAATTCTAGGACGTAACACGGGAGCTGGGGCAGAACGTTCGCCTGCGAAGAAGGTCTGCGCAGGGCGCAGGCAGGGGCCTCCCAAACGAAGACAAAGCCAGAACGAGGACAACATCGGGTGAGGATAGGTCGAAGACTGGGACAGCGCCAGGACGAAGACGAAGCCAGGAAGAGGTGGCGCTGGATGGGGCTCGTTGCCGCTTGCCCCCACGGGGTAGCAGGGGATATGTCGACCCCTGTCCCAGGCATCGCGGGGGTTCCAAAACATTGGAGCCCAAGTTTGGGGATCTACGATGGAAGGGCGCCCCGCCTCGATAGAGGTGCGTCCGAAGCATCAGCACATTTGGGGTGCATCCCAGAGTTCCCCAACAATTCGGAGCAGCCAGAACTTTCCGGCGGAGCACGGGGGTTATTGGGGGAGAAAATTCGCTTGCGAGGGAGGCCTGCACAGGGCGTGGGTAAGGGGCTCCCAAACTGAGAAGAAGCCAAAACGAGGACAACATCGGGTGAGGATAGATCCATAATCTCTGAGATACCGCGGCCCTGAAGGATGTCTTGGGCGCCGCGGCATTCTCAGGGCGTTCGGGAACGGTCTGAGAGCATTCCGGAACGCTCTGGCACGGATTTATCCTCGTCCTGATCCCGTCCAGAAGGGGTTTAATTAGAGGGTGTCGGAGGATCGCGCCGATACATCGGCGATGCGACGGCGACGTCGGCAATGCATCGCCGATGTCGGTCCGCATCGATCCGCATCGCCGGTGCATCGGCGATATGGCGCGATCCTCTGACCCCATCTACGCTGACCCCATCTGGGAGGCCCAGAATATGGCGACGGCGGGAGAAAAACAACATCGGGTCGGGGTAAAGCGGAAATTGCCGACCCGTGGGTCAGGAGGCACCTCCTGGGAGGTCTCCACAGGAAAAATCAAGAACTTCTAAGCAATATCAAATGACCATCGGGCAGACTTCGTCTTGATTCTGCAAGATTACACGGGATTGCGCCAAGTGGAACACTTGAGGTGGCCGGAAGAGACCAATGATATCAGCGCCGATGATGGCTTCAAATTAGCTTTCCGGGAATAGGTGGTTTAACAGCTTGGTTCTTCCAACATCCTTCTTCCCCTTTCGGGTAGAAGTTTACGTCTCTTCCCACTCCCTCTCCCTGGGTCTGGAGAGCGCCGAGGGTCGTTGGAGCGCCCCAGATGGCTCAAGATGGCCCCAAGAGGGATCCGCGAGGGCCCAAGACAGCCCTGAAGATCGCACGACATATACCAAGACTGATCAAGATAGCTTCCATCATGCTTCTCAGTATCGCCATGACCGTCTCAGAACGGCTCCAAGTGGCCACAGAGACTCCCAAGAACCCCTCCCTCGACAGGACCCCTCCCCCTCGGTCTGGAATGGGAGGAGTCGCGATGCGTTGGGGCGTTCAAGATGGCTCAAAATGGCTCAGGATAGCTTCCAACATGCCTCCAATAGGCGCCATGGCAGTCCCAAGACGGCTTCAAGTGGCCACGGAGCCTCCCGAGGAGACCCCCCATGGAGGCCAAACACCTTTCAGCATGTTGCGCCTCCTCGCGCGTTCGCTTCTGATGGACTTTTGCGAAGGGGCCCACAAACACACATATAAATACACACAAATAACAAGAATTCCCATATTTTTCAATATTTTCCGTGTTTCTGTCTTCCCCGCCGCTTCCCATATTTTCCTATATTTTCATGGGAGTCGACGATTAATTGTGTATGTGTGTTTCTTTCCCTCTTGACTCTGAGGACACGAGATGCCTCCAAGATGGCCCACGAGAGCCTCGAGAAGAACCCGAGAGGAGCCCAGGACGGACCCGCGGGAGCGCCCAAGAGCGTCAACCGAAGGGCGAGGAGGCACTCGCTCTGCCTCCGTCCCCCCTCGCGCCACCCCCACTGCTGAAGGAGCCCCAGAGTAGACAGAAATGACAAAATGACAGGATTCCCCATATTTTTCAATATTTTCTAGGTTTTTGTCTTCCCCCCCCACTTCCCATAGTTTCCCATCTTTTCTGGGGAATCGACGATTCATTGTGTCTGTGTGTGTGTTCTGTCCCTCCTGAATTGCGCGCGCCGCCAGCATTTGGAGCATCGCGGATGCCTTTTGGGGCTCTCTTTGGCTGCTTTCGGCGCTTGCTCGTGTGTTCGGAGAGCGCCCCGGAGCGTTTGTAATATGGGACCCTGCAGGCGGGCAGCACGTCCATTAGAGGGGGGAGGACATTCACGGAGGAATGAGGGATCAGAACTGAGGCCATACTGAACGGGGGGGGGGCACTACAGCGCATGCAAAACAGACACACTATCTGGCAAAAAATCCTCGGTCACCGGTGATTTCTGGGAGCCGGTGCATGTAGAAGACGTCTCGGGCCCCACGACCGTTCCCGAACGCTCCGTAAAGCTGTGAGTGTGCTCTGGAACGCCCTGGATCGACTCATCAATCCCAATCGGCCTGCCCAAGGAACAGCATGGCGCAGCGAAGACTGCCCCCCCACACCCGGACAAGCCTGTTTGGGCTCTCCTGGAACCCGCTTGACTCTGTCTGGGCAGACTGCGGTAACCACCGCAGAATCTCCTCCTCGCAAGACCCCCTCCTGCTTCTCCTGCTCCTCCTCCAACCTCCTGCTCCCGCATGAGACTCAGACACGCAGCAGAACCACAACTGAGGCTGATGCTGTACGGCCTGTGCGCTCCCAGCCGCAGACCGCGTCTCCGCCAGGGTGTACACGAAGAAGAGGAGGCCAACATCGGCCGCTATAACTTGGAGTACCCTCCTCCTCCTCCTCCGCCTCCTCCTCCTCCTTCTCCTCCTCCTGTTCCTCCTGTTCCTCCCCCTCCTCCTCCCCCTCCTCCTCCAGTTCCTCCTCCTCCTCCTCCTCCTCCTCCGAGGAGGAGGAGGAGGAGGACGCCGCCGCGTCTGGGGGCCTGCAGGGCTGGAGAGGGAGCGAGGTCGTGGGGGGGGGCCAGGACTAGCTCCATCGCCCAGAGCTGCTCTGGCTTCCATGCGTCCATCGACCTGGAGGGGAAGGGGAGTGGGAGGAGCCCAGGACTCGCTTGTGGCACTTCCCTGCCCGTGGAAGCCCTGGCGGGGGCCCGCCCCTTACGGTGCGCCCCTTACGGTGTTTTCCGATGTGGCACGGCTTATGTGAAGTCGATCCCCTGGAAGGAGTCGGGACCTCGAGGGGGTCCTCGTTTGCAAACAGATCACGACGTCGGGGGCACGGGAAGGACCAGATGGAAGGGGGAGGATGGTGAGGAGGAGGAGGTCGTTGGAGGTTCCACTGTTGTTTGGGTGGTGCTGGAAGGTGCCAAGATGTTCTAGGATGTCCGAGGGGCTTCGAGGAGGGGGGGGGGCACAAGGATGAGGGCGAGCGGGCGCTAATGAACAGGAGCTCCGAGAGGCCTCAAAGGGCCGAAGGCCACTAGACCTTCTTGGCGACGGGAAGCGCGTGTATTTTGTGCGGGCGCGACGTGGCTGGCCTAGGGTCTTGGAGCCCTGTTGGTGTCAAGGCTTCGGTACTACATACAAGAATCTGGCAACCAACCTTGAAATAACAAGTGGCACGCGTGCCCTGGCTCTTGCACTAAGGAGCCGCGAGAGACAGGAGGCTTTCGCCTCCTTCCTCCAAGAGTTTACTTTTGTGGCCGCCGGGGGAGGACGAACGACGAACGAACGACGATATAAAGGGTCCAGGGCAAGGGGGACTGGGGCCAGGGCCGGGGGGGGGAGGCTGGGTCCAGGGCCAGGGCCAGCGGGGCGAGGGTGGCTGAGGTCTGGACGAGATGGGGAGGTTGGGTCCAGGGCCATGACCGGACCAGGGACCACGACGACCGAACACAAAGGGTCCAGGGACGACGACGAACGAACGAAAATAAAGAGGTCCGAGCTCTAGAGCACACCTGTGCCAGAGAATAAAGGGTTCCGCGGTCCAGGAGAGCTGCCCTGGGAAACCCTGGAGAGCTGCCCTAGGGAGCTCTTTGGGGGGGAGGCTGCTCCATGGGCGGGGTGGCCTGGGAAGCCCTGGGGGGCAGCCCTGGGGAGCTGCCCTGGGAAACCCGGGAGAGCTGCCCTGCGCTGCCCGGGGGGAAGGGGCGGGGGGGGGGCCTGGGGAGCCCTGGGGAGGGGAGGGGGGAGGGGGACGACCACGAACGAGCGAAAACCGCGGTCCAGGGCAGCTGCCCTGGGAAACCCTGGAGAGCTGCCCTGGGGAGCCCGGGGGGGGGGATGCTGCTCCAGGGGCGGGGGGCCCTGGGGAGCGCTGCCCTGGGGAGCCCTGGGGGGGAGGGGGGAGGGGGACGACCACGAACGAACGAGAATAAAGAGTTCCGCGGACCAGGGGGGCTGCCTAGCTGCCCTGCGGAAACACTTGGGGGGGCGGCTAGCTGCCCTGCGGAAACACTTGGGGGGGGCGGCGGGGGGGGGGGCGACGACCACGAACGAACGAACGAACGAAAATAAAGATGTCCGAGCTCTAGGGTGCGTCGCGAAACATAAAATCGTCGGGGCGGAGGGGGCACTGGGCGCGGCTGGGGAGGCCCCACTGGGGGGCGCTGGGGGCCACTGGGGGCGCTGGGGAGGTCCCACTGGGGGGGGAGGGGTGCGTCGCGAAAAATAAAATCGTCGGGGCGGAGGGGGCACTGGGCGCGGCTGGGGAGGCCCGACTGGGGGGCGCTGGGGACCACTGGGGGGCGCTGGGGAGGTCCCACTGGGGGGGGGGGGAGGGGTGCGTCGCGAAAAATAAAATCGTCGGGGCGGAGGGGGCACTGGGCGCGGCTGGGGAGGCCCCACTGGGGGGCGCTGGGGGCCACTGGGGGCGCTGCGGAGGTCCCACTCGGGGGGGGGAGGGGTGCGTCGCGAAAAATAAAATCGTCGGGGCGGAGGGGGTGGCGCGGTGGGAGGCCCACTGGGGGGGCTGGGGACCACTGGGGGGCTGGGGAGGTCCCACTGGAGGGGGGGGGTCCCACTTGGGGGGTGGGGAGGGGTGCGTCGCGAAAAATAAAATCGTCGGGGCGGAGGGGGCACTGGGCGCGGCTGGGGAGGCCCCACTGGGGGCGCTGGGGACCACTGGGGAGCGCTGGGGAGGTCCCACTGGGGGAGGAGGGGTGCGTCGCGAAAAATAAAATCATCGGGGCGGAGGGGGCACTGGGCGCGGCTGGGGAGGCCCGACTGGGGGGCGCTGGGGACCACTGGGGGGCGCTGGGGAGGTCTCACTGGGGGGGGAGGGGTGCGTCGCGAAAAATTAAATCGTCGGGGCGGAGGGGGCGCTGGGCGCGGCTGGGGAGGCCCCACTGGGGGGCGCTGGGGACCACTGGGGGGCGCTGGCTGGGCAGAGGTCCCACTGGGGGGCGCTGGGGGCCACTGGAGGGCGCTGGGGAGGTCACGCCGGGGGGCGCCGTGGGCAGAGGTCCCACTGGGGGGCGCCGGGGACCACTGGGGGGCGCTTGGGAGGTCCCACTGACTGGGGGGCGCTGTGGGCAGAGGTCCCACTGGGGGAGGGCTGCGTCGCGAAAAAAAAAAAAACGGTCGGAGCTCTAGACACCCTGTGCAAGAGAATTAAGTAATATTGCATTTCCGGGCCTTCCTGGGGGTCCTTTTGGGGCTCGTTTGGGCCGTCTTGGGGCCGTTTGGGGCCGTCCCGGGACCCTCTTGGGCCGTCTTGGCGGGCTTGGGCCGTCTTGGGGCCCTCTGGGAACACTCCGGGGACCTCCTGTGGCCCTCTTGGGGCTCTCTTGGGCTCCTGTGAGCCCTTTCGGCACCTCAGGGGCCTTTCAATGGCCTTTCTTAGGTCTCTCTCTGGCCGTCTTGACGCCCACTCGGGCCGTCTTGAGAGCCTCTGGAGCCGTTTTGAAGCGGCCCTGGGAGCCTCCAGGGCCGTTTTGGACGCTGCGATAACCAAAGAAGCGGCTATGCTAAAAATGTACGTTTCCCCTGGGGAATGGGGCGAGTTATGCCTCTCGGGGGTTCCCTTTTGGGGCTTCTTGGGGCGTCTTGGAAGCCTTTTGGGCTGTTTTGAAACCATATTGGGCCCTCTTGGACCGCTCTTGGGCCGTCTTCGGGCCCTCTGGAACCTTTTCCCAACGCCGTCTTGAAGGTGTCTTGGGCGTTTTTGGGGCTGTCCCGGGCCGTATTGGGAACTCTGAGACGCTCTTGGGGCTGATTTGGGTAGCTTTGGGCCCAAAGTTGCCGAAATTTGGGGCATTTGAAATTGTTTGGCATGGGGGCAGACATCTTCGTTTATTGTGCGAGGGCGCGAAGTCGCTCGTTTCGTGTTTTGGAGCCCTGTTGGCGTTAAGGCTTCGGTGCGACATTCAAGAACTTAGCAGCCGACCGTGCGGAAATAAATCAGTCAGGCGAGAAAAAACAATTCTTTTTTGAAATCAAAAGGCGCACGCACGCAGGACGGTCCAATGCACAAGAACACTGCGAAGGACTACAACATCTCCGAGTACTTCGCCACAGGCGGTAAAACCGCGGACAGATTCCCCCATTCACGCATAGACGCCCACAGATCGAATCGCAGTGGGGGACATGCGACGAACGTGACACGGAGCAGGGCGGAGGCACGGAGAGGAAGTCGCATTCGAGGAACGATTCGCGCGAGTAACCGCGCCGCGCGCTACATCGCGCGGGACATAACAGAACAGGTCAGCGCGACGGGCTGACTGATGCAACTGGTCGAGCGTCGAGCGGGCAAGTTGCCGCCGAGGAAAAAATGGGGGAGTGGCGACGGCCAGCACCATGCGCTACGCGGCGCCCCGGCGCCCCGCGCTTTGCGCTGTCGCAGCGCCCCGCGCTATATAACAGGACAACGCCGTCCGCTACGCGGGCGGTTGCCGCGCAATTTGAACCACTTGCAGACGTGCGCAACCGCGCGCGGTGTAATCTAGACTCCTTCGACAAGAAACGCACGCGACAGCTCGCGAACCCGCCCCCGCGCCTCGGGCCAAACTCGGGCGAACCTGCGCGCGAGCGCGAACCACCTGCGACGCGCGCGGGCCCGGGGCCGCGGAAGGAGGGGCGACTGCTGCGCGAGATTGAGCCGATCCGCAGCAGGCTCAGGTCTCAGCTGCGCGCAGGAACTCCTCGAAACCTAGCTGCGCCGCGAGGGCCCTGGCCGTCTTCTGGCAAGCTCCCGCGCGAATGGGAAACTTCTTCAGTTGCTTGCGTAGGCCCGCGGGCGGCCCGCGCAGGAGGAAACCGACGGGGGGCGCGCGCGACCAGAGGGGGTCCTCGCTGCGAGTCGCGCGCGAGCGGGGGACGTAGATGTCGCGCCACCGGTCGTCGTCGTCCTTCCTGCCGTTCCCGACCTCGCGGCGGCCGCAGTCCAGAATCACGCCTGGGCGGAAGCGGGCGAGAGACATGCGCGCCGAAATCCACGGGCCAAAACCGGCGCGCCAGAACCAGAAACCTGAATCCCAAATCGCTTCCAAACCGTTGGGGGCGCCGTGCTCTCGCCCACTCGCCTTCCCGCATGGTGCGCCCCTGGCGCGCCGTGGTTGCGATGGCCCCGCCATGCGAGAAAGGAAAACCCGCCCAGGCCACCCTGGAGCCGCGAAAAGGGAAGGGCTCCGAACTGCGGGGCTCGATGAACACTAGCGGGCCCGTCAAATCCCTCGCGAGGCTGTCGTCGTGGTGGCCCTCCAGGGTGTCCGAGACGGGCGCGCAGGTGCACTTCTCCATGCGCGCCCAAAACCCAGACGGCACGTGCTTGAGATGCACCCGCGTCTTCCCAGCTCGCACGGCTCTCTCGACCTCCTCCTGGTCCAAGGGGTTCACCACGATGTCCACGGCCTGGCACTCGGCATCCTTCAATCGGCCGCTGACCAGGTCGAGTGCCTCCAAAAGCCAGATCCGCATGCCCAGGTGCACGGGCACCATGCCGCGCATGCCACCGGTATTCGTCGGGTTGGCGCTGTTCATGAGCTTGGTTTCGTCCTTGTTGCTCATCGCCGTGGCAGACCTGTCCGCGGCCTGCACCACAAAGAGCAGGACCTGCAGGGCGGCCGCATCCTGCGTGGCACGCACGTGCATCCACCGCGCCACGGTATCCCAGCAAGACCCAATCGCGTGGCCGTTCTGGAACCTGTCCTCCCGGAGCTGACAATCCCTGGGTTTCAATTGCATGGCGCCCCACATGGCACAGATTGCCCGGGGGGTCCTATTGCCCAGATTGCGCATCATCCTTTATCGTTTTCCTCGACCTCGCTATGAACAGATGTTTGCAAGTCCGATGTGCCACCGCTGGGAATTTTGACCAATTGCGATACTGCCGCCCTTCAAACACAGGCTGAACTCCTCAGAATCGCGCGGCACAAGATCGACTGCAAATGATAGTGTGTTCAACGGGTCCGAAGGACCACGGCGACGCGAGTTGATGCCTCAACTATGTGGGTGTCTGGCATGAAACGGGGAATCCTGTTTGAACATGCAAAGACGCACCCACTGGGGCCCTCAGTGGAGCTCTAGTGGGGCCACGGAGCGTGTGACGATGTGCCGAAATGGGCGGGGCGACGCCATGCTAGCGCACCCACTGGGGCCCTCAGTGGAGCTCCCAGGGAGCCACGAAACGTGTAAGGGGTGTGTCGAAATAGGCGGGTCGGCGCCATGCGAACGCACCCACTGGGTCCCTCAGTGGAACTCCCTGGAAAAGCAAAATGTGTGAGGGTTGTGCCGAAATGGGCGGGTCGGCGCCATGCGAACGCACACACTGGGCCACGAAACGTGTGAGGGGTGCGCCGAAATGGACGGGGAGACGCCATGCGAGCGCACCCGCTGGGGCCCTCAGTGGAGCTCCTCAGGGGCTACAAAACGTGTGAGGGGTGCGCCAAACTGGGCGAGGCGCTGCCATGCGGACTCACCCACTGGGGCCCTCGGTGGAGCTCCCTGGGAGCCACGAAACGTGTGAAGGGTACACCGAAATTGGCGCGGCGCCGCCATGCGGACGCACCCACTGGGGCCCTCGGTGGAACTCCCTGGGAGGCAGGAAACGTATGTGGTTTGTAACGAAATGGGCCAGGGCAGGAAGAGAAGGAAGAGGAGGGGGAGCAGGGAAGGAGGGAGGAGGGAGAAGGAGGAGGACGACGAGGAGGAGGAGAGGAGAGGAGGAGGAGGAGGAGACGCGCGGCGCTGCGGATTCAAAGCGAGGACCCAACACACAGGAGGGTTGGAAATGTAGATTGCATTTCTGGGCCTTCCTGGGGGTCCTTTTGGGGCTCGCTGGGAACGTCTTGGAGCCCTTGGGGCTCTCCGTGGCCATCTTGACGCCCACTTGGGCCGTCTTGGGAGCCTCTGGGGCCGTCTTGGGGCGGTCTTGTTTTTGTCTGTGCTTCTTTCTTTCTCCGGAGCTCAACTCAGCACGCTGACGGCCGAATGCCACAGGACACCAAGTGCGCCAAAGCCTCGACAGCCTCGTCGAAAGCAGTGGCTCCAGCCTCAAAGGACAACATTGGGTTCTGTGCACATGTGCCACGGCCATGGCAATTGAAACCGCCTCTGCATCTCTGCCGCGGGCATCTTCTCTCGCTTGCTCTGAGCAGAAAGTGCCGGGGATGCAGCGGCCAGCACTGTACATGAGCTGTTACCTTGGGCTGCAGCTCGCTGGATACTGCTGCGTGAAAGGCGCTGCTACCCTGGGCCGCAGTGCCATACAATTAATAAATTAAATACCCCAGTATTACTTATCCCACACTTACTTATCCCCCGCCTCTGCATCCACGCGTTCAAGATACCGTGCCGCCGCCGAGCAACCGTAAGCCCGGGTGCCGCCGAAATTCTGAATTGCGGCGGCACCCGGCTTGAATTTCAAGCCGAAGGTCTTGCTTTCAAAAAAAACACCGGTCGCTGAGATGGCTTCCGGGCACACTCGGATCGGGGAGACGTAAGACCTGGGTACAGGGGACTCGGAAATCCCCGACGAGGTCGTCAAAAAAATGACGAGGCCGAGCCTGCATTTTGACGAGACCTCCCGCTGCAGACATCCCACGAAACTCCTCCTCGTCAAAATCCGAGGCGCGGTGGTCAAAAAACGATGGCGAACCCGAGTCCTGGCAAACCCGGGTCTTACGCTCCCCCGATCGGAGGGAGACGCGAGCGGGTGGACGGATGGAGGGACGATACGACCGCGAGACGGGCGGAGCCGGCTGGCGAGCCGCGGCTGCAAATGCAACCCGTTGATCGCGCGGCGGACAAAACGAAACATGGCGCCTCCGCGGCGGAAGCCGGCACATCTGGCAGATATTGCCGCGGCTTCCACCGGGCGTCTGCGCAAACTGCTGCAGCATGCCATGCAGAAGCGCCGGGGACAAAACAGGGCTACCAAAAAGGGGGGGTCCAAGGAGGGGGGCGTCCAGGAGGGGGGCGTCCAGGACGGGGGCGTCCAGGAGGGGGAAGCGCCGGGGATAAAACAGGGCTAGGATCGGGATAAATCGCTCCAGAGCGCTCCGGAGCGCTCTCAGAGCCTTCCGGAACGCTCTCAGAGCGGCCGCGGCGCCCAAGACACCCTCCAGACCCGCCGATCCTCAGAGATTTTCCGAGCTATGCCGATCCGACTTTGTCCCGATCTTCGCGTCGTTTTAGGGGACTCGACTTCCAGATCTATTGGGGCCCGCTCGGAGGTCCTCCACGGGGCGCCGTAGGGGCGCGCCTCGTCCGGCCTCGGGCTGCTGGCACTGGGGCTCCTGGCGGCAGGCGCCCAGGGGAGCCGGCACGTGCGCGGAAGGCGGCAGGCCGCTGCTGGCACGCTGCAATGGCGGCCGCCGCGCGCGCGCCGGTGGTCCAGGCGCTCCCGGCAGCAGTGCGCTGCCCGAGCTCGGCCACGGGTTGCTGAGGGCTGCGCGCGGCTTCACGTCGTCAAACTCCCCCCTCCCCACGCCTCAGCCACCCCACCCCCCCGCCCGCCCACTTGCTCGCTCCACCCGCCAGGCAAGAGGAAGGAGTTCGGCGACCGACGAAGGCGAACAGTCCAAACATTCCGGAACACCTCCCTAAGAAGGGACTCGTGCCATGGGAAAGGCGGGCGACTCCACGGGTTCGGCCCGCTTGCTGGAAAAAGGTGATGCGCATGGCGTGTGCAGCATGCCTCCCTGGCAAGACCATGGCTCGTGCACGAACTCGGCATCCATGGGGAGCGGCCAGCCAGGAGGGGGGGGGCCGTCCGAGGCGGCGCCCCCCGGGGCGTGCCAGCTGAAGACAGGGACGTTGACACGGTCTTACGGCAGACACGCTCCAAGTGTGCGTGTGAGCTGTGAGCTCAAGGGCAGAGTGCGGTTCGCTCGACACATCTGCCGATTCTGGGCAAGCTCGCTCCCACAAATGAGGCTGCGGACAGCTAGCCCCCAAAATCGCTTCAAGGCGGTGGGAACGCATGGGAACGGGACACTTTGAGGAGAAAGGAGAGGAGACTGCGCCAAGGCAATACCACCGTCTTCACTGTTCGTTGGCCGACGGTCCTGCGGCAGCAAGCGGCCAGAGCGATTCGAGCGGACGGTGAGAAACGGCCGAAGGCCTACGCAACGAAACGGAGGGTGCGCTCGGACTTCGCCGTCCTGCGATGCGGATGGAGACGCCTTCCAGGCGTCTTTTGGCAACTGCCCTAGGGCATGCTTCTGTAATCTGCCTCACGGATCGAACTTGTTTTATTTCCTCTCCAGACTTCATGATACAATGTATCACCTGCATTCTCGCAATTTGGCGTCAGGGCACTCTAAACGAGGCTACAAACGCCACTACGCGCACTGAAAACCAGGCGCACCACCGTGCCAGGCTTGTGTGCAACACCCGCGTTTGGAATCGGCTTAATCGATCTCCATGCCGTTGAACGTGGCGCTGAAGCCCTTGTACACTGGCTTGATCAGTGTCAGGGGCAACCCGGGACGTGGAGGCGGTAGATGCGAGCAACACGGTGGTTGTGGAATATCTGCTGCACCTTTGACCTCGTCTTTGAGCTCCCCACTGGGCTCGTGCAGGTGACAAAAGTTACAGTTTGCACCAAACCTGCACGTGCCCCTTCTGAAGACAAAGTTGCAGTACCGAGGGCAAGCCCCCTTGAGGCAACGGCCCTCGGGGCGGCAGGCTGAGCAACGCTCACGAGTCTTAAAAAACTGCTCGTCGACCATTCGCGTGCGTGTCCGTGGGAGCAGCCATTTCGTGGCCTCCAGTCGCTGATACCAGGTCGGTCGACACGTCAATGTTGTGCACTGCCAGTGCCCGCAGGCATGAAGCACGCCTACTGAATCACAAGTCGGACAAATGATGTCTTCCACGTGCTCGTCGGTCTGGGTGCCGATCGCACTGACGGCCCGCGCGCTCAACGGTGCGTACGCGGCGCCACTCGGAGCCTCTGGCCAACCCTCCACACCGCGCTGGCTGTCCTCGGCCACGCCGGCGAGGCCGCCGACCGAACCGTGGCTGTCCTGTATCAACGTCGACGCCGTCCTCGGGTTGCTGAGGGGCGAGGCGCGGCAGGGCGCGAGCGGGGCCACGTCGCCCGCGCGGACGGCGGAGCGGCGGCCCGATGGCCCCAAGAGGTCCCCATCGCTGCGGGCGCGCGTGAGGCTGGGCTCCACGTCCACCGCCTCGAGGAAGCCGTTCTTGACGACCAACTTGAGTGCGGTGGCCCCGCGCCTCGTCACCGTCGGGGCGCCTGCCGCGCCGGACGTCTCTGGGGCCGCCCCGCTGAGCATCCCTGGGGCAACTCTTGCAGTATGGGTACGGCTACGGCTCTGGGGCCGTCTAGGGGCGGTCTTGGGAGCCTCTTGGGCCGCTTTGGACGCTGTGAAGACCAAAGAAGCGGATATGCTAAACATTTCCGTTTCTCGTAATAGGACGATGTTTGCCTCTTGGGGGTTCCCTTTGGAGGCCTCTTGGGGCGTTTTAAGGGCCTCTTGGGCTGTCTTGGAACCACGTTGGGCCCTCTTGGACCGTCTTCGGGCCCTCTGGGACCTCTTCGACGCCGTCTTGGAGGTATCTTGGGCGCGTTGGGGGCTGCCTTGGGCCGTCTTGGGGCCTCTTAGACTCTCTTGGGGCTGACTTGGGCCGTCTTCGGCCGAAACTTGCCGAAACTTTGGGCGATTAGAGCTGACGCCCGGGCTGCCTCCCCCCCACCCCTTGTTATTTCTCCCGGCGAACGGATCGCGACGCTGCGCGCGCTTCCCGCCATCCGCCGCCCCCTTCTGCTTGCAGAGGGGTGCTTGATGTGCTAGATCTTAGATTGGCTTGAAATGTTGTTTTAAAGGTTCTCAAGGGCCTTCGTTGAGCAGGGACCGACAGTCCCAGCAGTCCTCTGGTCCTCCCACGAAATGCGTAGAACCCAAAAATGTGTAATAACAAAAACAATGTTCTTAGAACACAAGCCCCATGTGATAAAACAAGGCTCCGCCAGAAATGTTCTAAGAACATTTCGTGGAAACCACAAAAGGTTCTTAGAACATTGTTTGATAGGCCTATAGGCGAGCCAGGACGCTTCGCCACTGCTTGAAACTTCAGCCCAATCCGCCGTCCACCCGGCGAGCCGCGTACCGACCTCAACGTGCACCACAGATCGTCCCAAGACGGCCCAAGGGGGCCGCCGCGATGCCTCCGAGACGGGCCGACACGGCCCAAGATGGCCTCCCAGACGGTCCCACGATGTCTACAAGACGGGCCGATGCCCCCAGGATGTCTCCAAGACGGGACGATCGCCCAAGACGGCCCAAGAGGCCTTCAAGACAGCCAAAGGGGCCTCCAAGAGGACCTCCAGGAAGGCCCGAAAATAACAAATTCATATAATGCTTGTTTGATCACGGCGTTTGCTCATGTTTGGCCCATGGCGGCCCCAGGGCCCACAAGATTTCCCCAAGAGCGCCCAAGAGGCCTCCGAGATGGCCCCAAGACGGCCCCAAGAGGCCCCGAAGTTGGCCCAAGACACCCCAAAGACGCCCAGATGTGTTCTCCAAGACGGCCCTGGCGCGCCCCAAGAGAGCCCCAAGTCGGCCCAGAGAGGTCCGCAGGACGGCTTCCGACGACGTCATACTGGCCAGGAGCGCCCTCAGACGGCCAAAGAGCCTCCCACGGAGCTTCCAAAGGTCCCCATGAGGCCCAGGGAAGGCCCCCAAGAGGCCTCCGAGAGGCCCCCCAGGAAGCTGCCAGGAGGCCACAAGAGTGCCCCAAGAGGCTCCCAAGAGGCTTCCTTCTCCTCCTAGTTCCTCCCTCTCCTCCTTGTTCCTATTTCTCCCCCGAAGGCTTTCCACAACGTCCGGGGGAACACTTGGTCCGATAGCTTGGCCGAACTCTGGCCGAAACGTTTGGCCACATTGACCAACAATCAGGGGGCGGCGGTGATCCGCCAGAGGCGTCTTCGGTCCGCCGCCCCCTGTGGCTTGCCCCAGGGGTGCACGGCGGTACACCTCCTCCTCCTCCGCCTCCTCCTCCTCCTCCTCCTCCTTCTACTCCCCCTCCCCCTCCCCCTCCTCCTCCTCCTCCTCCTCCTCCTCCTCCGCCTCTTCCTCCTCCTCCTCCTCCTCCTCCTCCTCCTCCTCACTCCTCCTCCTCCTCCTCCACCTCCTCCTCCATTTTGAAGGTTCAGAGATTGGGTCCCAGTCGATCACGCCAGACCACACCGAGAGGAGCACAAGGACCAGCAACTTCACAACGTGTCGCCAAAACGGCCCAGGTGGCCCAAGATGGCCCCCAAGACGATCCCACGACAACCCCAAGATGGCCCAAGACGGCCCCAATAGAGCAAGGTGGTCCCAAAATCAGACGGCCCGTGCCGTGATGGCATCAAGATGGCCCAAGACGGCACGCGAGGCCCTCAAGAGGCCTCCAAGTTGACCTCAAGGAGGCCCCACATATTGATTTTGCTTAGGTTTTTTTCCACATAGCACCCCAGTCGCGGATAAGAGTGAAAGGGGCGGCGGAGTCGTCGGCAGTCAGCGGGGCTCTGAAGAGCCCAGCCGTAGGCGACGATTCTTTTTAAAGAATACAACGGGACCGACGCAAGCGCCGATACTTTCATCAAAGCAATTTGGGTGGGTCGCGGGTGGGTCGCAGGTGGGTCGCGGGGTGGGTCGCGGGGTGGGTCGCGGGCGGGTCGCGGACGAGGACCACGACGAAAACGTACCACCAACAACAACAGCAACAACAACAACAACAGCCACAACAAGAATCGTGTGAAGACTGTTCGCTCTTGTCCGCTCGCGTGCCGTTCGACGCGTATATCCCCCAAACTCGATATTCGCCGGCTTCTTCCTCGATCGTACCCCTCCGGGGTACCTATACGACCACCCTTCGGGTGATAAGGAGGTTCGGGGGGGGGAGGAACCAACGTCTAACTCGATCGGTCTCACGATCGATATCACAATCGATCTCACTATCGGTCTCGCTCGATCGACCTCACTCGACCGATCTCACAAACGATCTCACTCGATCTATTTCATCCGATCGATCTCACAATCGATCTGATTATCGATCTCACAATGGATCTCACTATTGATCTCACTATCGATCTCACAATCGATCTCACATACGATCTCACAATCGATCTCACTATCGATATCACAATCAATCTCACAATCAACGTCATCATCATCCTCATCATCAACATCGTCATCATCGTCACCAACATCATCATCATCATCATCATCACCATCACCATCACCATCACCATCACCATCACCATCACCATCACCATCACCATCACCATCACCATCACCATCATCATCATCATCATCATCATCATCATCATCATCATCATCATCATCATCATCATCATCATCGGGACATCATGCGCCCCAAGATGGAGTGCAACTCCCGGTCCGTCCCGGGAATCTCGGGCAGGCGGAGCCAGCAACCTGGAGTTCTGGGAAGCGGGTGGTGCGTCTCCCCCAAACGTTGTCCACTGCGACAGGCAGTCGACCCATGGAGGGGGCAGAAGGGGCGCGGGCACACACCGTAGCGCGCGCAAGTCCGGCGCGGGGTCGCTTTCAGGGCGGCCGCGCACCGCGTGTGGGCAGTGGGAACTTGCACCTGTCGCCTTGCTTCTCCCACGTCGCCGGGCGCCCCGGCGCCCCAAGTTGCAGGCAGCAGGCCTGATCGGAATTTTCAAGAGTGGCTGGAGTAAGAGGGGCTCCGCGTATATAATCCCCCCAGTCCCATCATCGTCACCATCATCATCAACACCATCATCATCGGGACACCATCATCATCATCCTCGGCACACCACCATCATCATCATCATCATCATCATCATCATCATCATCATCATCATCATCATCATCATCATCATCATCATCATCATCTCATCATCATCATTAGCAACATTATCAACATCATCATTATCGGGACATCGACATACTCATCATTAACATCATCACCACCACAATCATCCTCATCATCGGGTCACCATTATCAGCGTCACCATCATCATCAGCATCACCATCAACATCATCATCATCATCATCATCATCGGGACACCATCGTCATCATCAACATCAGCATCATCATCACCATCATCGGGCTACCATCATCAAAGTCATCATCACCTCATCATCATCCTCATCATCAACATCATCATCATCATCGGGACACCATCATCGTCATCATCATCAACCTCATCATCGTCATCATCGGCACACCATCACCATCATCGCCATCATCATCTCATCACATCATCATCAGGATCATCACAATCATCATCATCATCATCATCATCATCATCATCATCGGAACACCACCATCATCAGCAACATCATCATCATCATCAACATCATCATCACCATCGGGACACCATCATCCTGACCACCTCATCACCATCATCATCATCAACATCGTCAACATTATCATCATCATCATTATCATCATCATCATCATCATCATCATCATCATCATCATCATCATCGGGACACCATCATCATCACTACCATCACCATCATCATCATCATAATCATCATCATCATCATCATCGACATCATCATCGTCATCATCACCATCACCACCACCATCATCATCAACATCAGCATCATCATCATCATCATCATCATCATCGGGACACCATCATCATCACTACCATCACCATCATCATCATAATCATCATCATCATCATCATCGACATCATCATCGTCATCATCATCACCACCACCATCATCATCATCATCATCATCATCATCATCATCATCATCATCATCATCATCATCATCATCATCGGGACACCGACGGGACACCGGCGGGACACCGGCGGGACACCGCGGGCCACCGGACGCTGGTCCGGAATGATTTGGTCCGGCCGCGCCTCAGCCGGAGGCGGGACACCGGCGGGACACCAGGGGCCACCAGACGCCAGTCTGGAACCATGAGGTCCGGCCGCGCCTCAGCCGGAGGCGGGACTCCGGCGGGACACCGCGGGCCACTGGACGCCGGTCCGGAATCATTTGGTCCGGCCGCGCCTCAGCTACAGGAGACTTTCTTCTCGCCCGCCCATGCAGCTTCGCCTCGCCCGCACGCACGGCACGCACGAACACGAAACCGAAATCGATTCCTGGTAGGGGGGCTCTCCGTTCCACTTCGATCTCACCCCCGCACCTCCGATATATAGTCCTTACCTGCCACGCGAAGTTGGCGCATCCGCAACAGGGAAAGGAAGGGAGGAGGGAAGAGACAAGTGGGAGGGAGAAGGAGGGAACACGACAGAAATTTGCAGGGGGGGGGTTAGGAGCAGAAAACACGTGGCAGAACCAGAAGAGCTGATCGGGCGGGTGGACCCTAACGGGCGGGTCGGGAAGGCGGGCCATGGCGGCCAGGTCGAGCAGGCGGGTGGATAAAGCGTGAGTCCTGCATGAATCGCGGTGAAATCTCGAGCGATAATACGATTCCCCAATAAATCGTGAGAGAAACCAAAGCGAGAACGCGATGCCTGAGCGTCGGGGGCGCGGCGTCTGAATACGTTGCGAGGGTGTCCCACGCGAGAGCGCGATTCCTGTCCAGCGCGAGAGCGAAACTTTGAAATACATTGTGAGGACATGTCAGGCAGGAGCCGCTGTTCCTGTAAATCGGGGGCCAAGGGCAAATTTTGCGGAGGAAGATCCTTCATCGCAAAAAACAAGATGCGAGCACCCTGGAGAAACACTGCAATTGAAAAACAAGACGCGCACCGGAGATAGGGGATTTACAATATTTGAGTCTGGGAGCGAAAATGCAACAACAATGATTTTAAGACTGTTCGCTCTTATCTGCTCGCGAGCCGCCCAGGCGAAAGCTGACAAACCCGTGGCTGCTAAAACGGCGCGGAAATTTAATTCTAGTCCCGGACTGTGTTGCTTTCTTCTGGAAAGACCGCTTAATCGGGACGATCGAAATGGGTACGGAAAGAATGGGTATACGGAGACCGACAATAGTTCTGGTCCAGTTTGAACAGGAGTTGCTGTTGGTGCCGCCGCGGGCCTTGTTACTTTGAGGCAGAAGGCCGCCTGCCCAACAACGGCGGCTGTCTTTTTTGGACAACGTTTGCTGTTGGGCATCACACTCATTGTTCCCGTACCCCTTTCGGGCGTCCAGATCTTAGCAGCCACGGATTTGCCAGCCCTCGCCCAGCATCCGTCCCAAACCCTCGATACCCGCCCTCTTCGTCCTCTACGGTGCCCCCTTTGGGGCATGCCCTCCCTGCCTGCCGCGCGCAGCTGGCCCATCCGCAGTCGAAGGCCCCGGCCCCTGGGCGTCGCCCCTCTCCTCCCTCCTCGCTCCTCAGTCTCGGGGGGAGCGAAAGAGGGGATAGCAAAGGGGGGGGTTGAGAATCAACTCACGTAGCTGATTTTCCCGGCGTTCTTAGGCGCCAGAGGCGGCCATGTCAGTGGGGCCGAAACCAGCTGCATGCAGCAGACTTAGTAGACCCCGCTTTCCCTATGCCCCACTTTCGTCCGGCCCGAATGTCGGCGCCGCGGTGCTTCCCCGGAGTCGCTCGCCTGGCTTCGGTCCTGGCTTTAGGCCAGGCGCGTCCTCCTAGTGTCGGATTCTGGAAGCAAGATGAAACATGGTCCACAAGTACTCCCAAACAGTTCAAAAATGCAGAGCAAATCGGCCCCAGACTACTGTCGCACGTTATTCTTGCACACTCCTCCTGTAGAGGGACAGGCCCGACTTAATCCTGGCTGCCTCTTCCCTCGCCGCTCGCCTGCTGCCTTCGTTCTCCGCCCTGCGGGGCCGCCCTCGCGGTCGTCTCCCTGCCACCGCGCGCCGCTCCCTCCCGCTGTGCGCCGCGCTTGGGTGGCGCTTGCAGGGCCGTGACTGCGCCCTTTCCCGCATCAGGCGTGCAGTGCCCCTCCGTCAGCAATGTTTGGTGGTGGTTATCCTTAGCGGCCTCGCTCATCCGCCGACCCCTTCTGGGTCTCCAGGCGTGTGAAAGTGGTCCCCCCTCATGATCCCCCCCCCAGGGACCCCAAACCAGGAAACTGACCCCCCCCCCCCACCCCGGACCGAACTCACTCAGGGCGGTCTGGGCTCCGTGGGCTCGCCCTTGAACTGCACGACAGCACTTGACACCTCCGAAGAAGCCGCCAAGACGGACCACGAGAACCCAAAGTCGCCGAAAAATCGTTCCAAGACGCCCAAGATGAGCTCAAAACGGCCCAAGAGACCGCCAAGACGTCCCACGAATCCTCCAAGAGGCCTCCCAAAAAGCCCCCAAGAAACCAACATCTACAAATTCCCTTGGGAAAACTGGGATTTTCAACATATCCAACTTGTTAGCCTTCACGGCGCTGAAAGCCGCCAGAAGCCTTCCAGACGGCCCAAGAAGCCTCCAAGAGCATTCCCAAGATGGGCCCTGGAGGCCAAAATCGTCGAATCCCACCGGCCCTCTGGGCGTCGGTGGTTTAAGGAGTTTCCTCTTCCACCCCTCCCTCTTCCCCTTCGGGGAGGGGTTTACCCCTCCCCCTACCCCCTCCCCACTGACCTGGACAGGGGGTTCCGCGGCGCGTTGGAGCGCCCAAGATCGACCCCTGGGAGGGCTAAAATTCGACACCCCTCACGAGGATCGTGGCTCCTGAGGGGGGGGCTGAAATTTAGGAACCCCTCTTCTTTGATCGATTTCCTCCACGATGGCCGCAAGAGGCCCCCAGGATGCCCCAAGAGGCCGCAGGATGGCCCCAAGATGGCCCCAAGAGGCCCCCCAAGAGGCCCCCAGGAGGCCCCCAAGAGACCCCCAAGAGGCCCCAAGAGACCCCCCAGAGGCACCCAAGGTGCTCCCAGAGGCCCCAAGATGGCCCCAAGAGGCCCCAAGAGGCCCCCAGGAGGCCCCAAAGAGGATTCCGAACGGCCCACAGAGGCCCCCCCGAGGCACCCAAGACGCCGAAAAGCCCCTCAGGACGACCCTCTACTCGCCTGGGCGTCGTTTCTGGACGGGCTGGTGGGGATACGCGAAGCGTCTAGAATTGTCAAAAACATCGTCCCCAGACTATGTTTCGACCATTCTTGAATATCCCCCCTGTAGAGGGACAGGCCCGACTTCAGGCAAGGATGCAAAGATAACCTCGGGAAGGTTGCCCACCCTCCCTGCGCGGGTCGGCTGCCATCGGGCTCGAGGCCCGAGGCTCTCGGGGCGCTCTCGTCCGTGCTCGGCGGTCCTCGTCGGTGCTCGGCGGTTCTCCGGCTTGCCAAGCATGGGCAACCTTCCGAAGGTGGGAAGGTCGCCCCACCCTTCCTGCGCGGGTCGGCTGCAGTCGGCCTCGAGCTCCGGGAGGACGAGGAGGAGGAGGAGGAAGAAGACTGACCGCGGACGCCTCGCGACGCCAAAGGCTTAGATAATTAGCCATGCTGAGCCGCCAGGATACGTAGCCCTGGAGACCAGGCCGAACGGGCTCCACGGGGTCCCCATGGGATTTGGACACCCGAAATGGGTACCGAAAGAATGGGCAACATGCCCAACAACAAATGTTGTCCCGAACCAACAGCGGCCGCTGTTGGGCGGGCGGCCTCCTGTCTCGAATGGACACAGGCCGCGGCGGCGTGGACAGCGAGTCCTGTTCAGAATGAACAGGAGCTGCTGTTGGGCATTGTACCCATTCTTTCGGTGCCCATGTCGGGCGTCCAGATGGGAGCGTTACTATGCCGAGGCGCCCTTTACAATCTCGGGGGCGCTCTCGTCCGTGCTCGGCGGTCCTCCCGCCTCGGGCTGCGCGCCCGCGGCGTCTTCCCCCGCCGCGCGGGCTCTCGCGGCGGGTGCTCGGCTCGACGCGCGGGGCCGCCGGAGGCCCGGGCTGGGGCCCGGGAGCCCGGCGACGAGGATCGCCGAGGGGGCAGCTCCTTCTCCTCCTCCTCCCTCCTCCTCCTCCTTCTCCTCCTCCTCCTCCTCTTCCTC
>CAUYUJ010008735.1:345000-347500 GCA_963575745.1 Prorocentrum cordatum | reverse complement strand
ACAGGTCGCCGTGCACACTCCACCCTCCTGGGCTGAGATGGCGGCCACGGTGCCAGCCCTTGAAGAGCACCTCCGAGTCTGTCCAGAAGTCGATCGGCCCAGCCGTGTGGCGGAGGGCGGCCAGGAGCGCCGTGATCTCGGCGCGGTTGTTCGTCTGCTTGGATCCCGCCAGTGGGCCATGGCCTCCTCCTCTGACTTCAGGCGTCGACGGATTGGACGTGTTCAGTGCCACCCACGCCCAGCCGCATCGCCTATATCTCTCGTCATCAGCGTTCTCCCCTCCGCTGCCGTCTCCGCAGACCGTCATGGGCCCGTCCGTGGCGACAATGCGGTGCATGTTCAGGGCCTCGCCGAAGAGCTCCTCCTTGTATTCTGTGTCGCACTCTGGTGGCGTAGTCCAACTTCTTGGCGGGATCCCTCTCAACCACATGCACGGGTATGTGTGTTGGCCTGCCTCGGCCATGGCAAGCAGCGTCTGTGACTTCTCGAAGTCTGGGTGCTCAGGACGGGCACTGCAATCTTCCCAGATACGATGGAAGTCGTCTGCTTTTTTGCCACATGCACACAAGCCATTGCCTGCATGCTCCTCGCCAAAGAGGTCTGCCTTTCTCGCTGGGGTCCAAGTGCCCGCAGTCATGGCCGTCAACAGGGCATTTGTTTCGGGCAGTCGGTTGGAACTCCTCAGTCTTTTCAAAGTCCTTATCGCATCTGAAACGTCGATCCCATTCTCCATTCCTTTAGCATTATACCCCCGTGCTGCAGCTTTCCAGAATTGTGCCTCGATATCGGCGACAATGGCGTCGATGATGGCGGCAGGATTCTTATCAGCAGCTTCTGGTTTCATTTCCCAATCATCTCCTCGAGGGTCTGTCCATAATGTAGCCGTCACAGGGTCCCAGCCAGCTTAAGCTTCCCAAAGGGTAAGTATCAAAGAACCGATAACTCCTCTTCGTTCTCTCCATCTGTGTTGTGGCGGGGATCTCTTGAGACGCTCATAGATTCTATACCAAGGAGGAGGAGGAGGAGGAGGAGGAGGAGGAGGAGGAGGAGGAGGAGGAGGAGGAGGGGAGGTGGGGGTCCTTTGGGGCCGGGGGCAAGGCCGGGGCCAGGGGCCGGAGCTGGGGCCAGAGCCGGAGGCGAGATCGGGCCTCGCGCAAGGGGGCGCAGACGACACGTCGGCCAGCGCTGGCCGCCCATGGCGAGGCCCACGGCCAAAGGAGGACACGGCCCATCGCTCGCATGTGGCCCCCTGTCTGAGCAGATGTACCAGTGCGGGCGCGGCCGCAAGAAGCCCAACCCTGAAAGCCCGCGCGCGAGGTGCACCTTAGGGGAAACCTGGAGCACCCATAAAACGCAGCAGCCTCTCTGCCGGCCGCGGGAAGCCCAGGGCAGCTTGACGAAAAGCAAATGGTTTCTTGGTGCGCGCCCCCACTGTACAGTCGGACCGCTGACAAAAAAAGGAACGCTAAATGAGAAACGAAGCCCCTTCTTGGCCCTGGGAACATCGAGCCCCTTCCGAACCCAAACAGTTCCTTATTTCAGCGTCTTGACTGGACCCTCATGTCGGGCGTGTCCCCCTACAGGGGGATTTTCGACGAAAAACAAAAGATACCCCAGAAATACCCCAAGAAGGTCAAAAAATACTAAAAAAATGCCCAGACTATTTTTATACTATTTCTTGATTTTCTTTTGACTCATTTTTCGTCGTACATCCCCCTGCAGGGGGACAGGCCCGACTTGACTGTACCCGTGGCATCTCTCGGGGGTGCCTTTTTGCACCCCCGCAGTCCGAAGAGAGGCTCGAGAGGCACCTTCCAAAAACACATGCAAACCAACTGCGTCACACTGAGTGCATCGGGGCGCATAGCCAACGAAATTGGTTGGGCGCCCGAGTTATCCGGGGTAACTCGGGTCGGGGGTAACTCGGGTTTGGATTCCCGAAAAAGGATCCCGAGTTAGCCCTGACCCGAGTTATCCCTGATGATTCGGGGCTCTGGACGCCCGAGTATCCGGGGTAACTCGGGTCCGGGGTAACTCGGCTTGGATTCCCGAAAAAACGAACCCGAGCTATCCCTGACCCGAATTACCCCTGATGACTCGGGGCTCTGAATTGGCCGGTGCTCCCAAAGTATGTCTTGACTGTGCCCGTGCCATCTCTCGGGGGCGCCCTCTGCACTTCCGCCGGCTCCCGCCCGCGGGCGGCTGTCGGGCGGCAGGCCGCATGGGGCGCGCGCGCGCGGCCGCGGTCCTCCGCCGCGCCCCGCACCTCGGACGCCGCAGCGGCGCCGCCGGCGTCCTGCGCGCTCTCCGCCGAGGCGCCAGGGCGGAGCCGCCTGCGCCTCGCCTTCTTGGGCCGCGCCTTTGGGCGGCGAGCCCACCACCATCATCATCATCATCATCATCATCATCATCATCATCATCATCATCATCATCATCATCATCATCATCATCATCATCATCATCATCATCATCATCATCAACATCATCATCCGCATCATCA
>CAUYUJ010008735.1:245000-340000 GCA_963575745.1 Prorocentrum cordatum | reverse complement strand
GGACTTAGCCCGGGGGGGCTGGGTCGCCCTCTCGGCCTTCGAGCGGGTATGCCCCCCCCCCCCCGAGAGCGTGGGGCGCACGACGAGCAGGGGCACGCGCAGTCTCCTGGAGCCCTGCGCTTCTGCAGCCTCCATTCCTGAAGCCCCTCCGGGACCCCCCTCTGGGAGAGACGGGGGTCCTGAGCCCCACCGTTCTCTGGCCTCCCCAGCTCCCCGTGCCCCTCTCCGGGCCCCCGTCCCCAGACCCCCGACATCATGATTTTTTCATGACGCGACCTCCAGGGGTCCGGACCCATTCCCCGGGACCGGCTTTTCATCCTGAGTCGTTTTTTGACGGTCCCGAGGCCCGGTGAGAGCCCCCAGAGGCCGAAAACGGCGAAAACCCCCCCCGTCGTGATTTTTTCAGGACCCGAGGGGGTCTGGGTCTGGTCTGGAGCTCCCCCTCCTCTGGGAGCGCAGCGCTCCTGGAGCCACATCGGCGCGCCGCCCCGCCGACGGAAGCAGCCCGCCAGCGCGCCGCCGGGCAGCCGCGGCCCCGCCGCAGCACGGGCGGGGGCGGGGTCCGCGGGCCGGCCGCGCGCGCGCGCGCGCCGGGGGCGCGCGCGCCGCGGAGCCCGCGGGAGGAGGCCGCGGGGGCGGCGCAGAGGCCTGCCCCGCGCGCGCGGAGCGATTGCAAAAAAAAACAAAACATAAACAAAAAAGGATTGCAAACAAAAAAAGCCAACGATTGCAAAAAAAACCAACGATTGCAAACAAAAAAAACCCTTTAACGAAGGCTTGCAAAAAAAACAAAAAAACCCTCCTTAGAGGCAACGACAGGGGAGGGCAGGGGCTCCAATGGGGCCATCGGGGTGCGAGGTCCTCGTCGGCGTTCCGGCCTCCCGGTGCTTTCCCGCGGCGGCGCCTCGCCGAAGGCGTTCCAGGGTTGCCTGGCCCAGGTCGTCCCGAGCGGCCGCCGGAGAGCCGAGCCGCGAGCTGGCACCTGGAAGTCGAGGGGCAACGTCTGGGGGGGCGGATAGGCTCATGGGGGGATGCATCGACCCCCTGAAGCCCATGCACCACCCCAGACCGTGATACGCGACTATTGACCCCCATCCCCCTTCTCGGTGAAACTATCACACTCTGCCCCTGGAAGTGATGGTCTGCCCGCATAATCCTGAATGCGGAAACCACCAAGATCACAACAGCATCCCAATAAGACTCCAGAGGATTCCAGATTCCGAGGGATTCCTGAATATTCTCGAAACATTCGTGTCGGATTTTTAGAGGATTCCTGAAGAGGAGGGAGGATTCCTGAGAGATTTCTGGCTTCTTGAGGATTCCTAAAGATCCCTCAAGATCCCGAAAGGATTCCTGAAGGAGTCCTGAACATGCTCTTTGCCGCTTCTTCGTGAGGATTCGCGAGGATACCTTCAGATCCCACTGTGATTCCTTAACGCTTCCTTTAGTGTCTTTACCATTCTCGAAGAAATCTGAGGATCCCAGACTGACTCCTTAAGGATCTCTTTGGATGTCTGCCGATCCCTGCCGATTCCTGAAGGTACCTGAAGTCTCCTACAGGGTTCCTGAAGCATCCCAGAACATTTCTAAATTTTCCTGAGAATGCCCCCCTCGCCCCCCCCCCATCAGACCTTGCCCACAGAACTCCCCTGCCGTGGAACTCCCTCCAGAAGGGGTCCTCCCACATCACTCACCTCTAGGGCTTCCCATCGGACTCCTGCTGCCTGAGACCCCGGCGCCAGGGAACCTTCAAAAAGATCAGGGTCTCCCAGGGCCTCGGGGTCTCAGCATGTCGGGGGCTGTTTTTACAAGGGCTCCAGGATCTCGTTGCTCCCCGGGTGTCGCAGGGTCTCCCGGGGTCTAGGGGGTCTCAGGATGCATCCGGGTTGTGCGCGCTCACGGGCCCTAGGGTCTCCGCGCCTCCTCGGTTTTGAAGGCTCTCCATGGCCTCAGGTCCTGCGCATCAGGGCTGGAGGGCCTCGGCGCCTCAGGTTTATGCGGTGTCTGTGCATCTGCTCGTACCGTTGCGCCAGGCCTCCGGCTTGAGGTTCTCAGCGCCAGGCCTTCAGGCCCTCAGGCCCTCAGGCCATCAGACTAACAATTCGAGTTCAGCCCTCCTCGCGATGCTGATCATCGCCTCGCGCCGAGGCGACGAATGGGGATGCCTTCAGGCAAGCGCCAGCGTTCAGTATCGTTTTACCAGCCTGGAACTTATCCCTATCCCTATGATGGGCACCTCCTCATCACGATGCCAATCTTGGGGACTCCCTTCTTTTTTGAGGGCGAATCCCTAAGACTGTCATGGCCTTTTGGCGTGCCAATGTTAGGGATAGGGATACATTCGAGGCTGGTAATCGTTGCTTCACTTGTCTTTCCGTCCATCACCCTTTCGAGTGAAGTCATCCCTCTCTTTCTTTGCTCCCTTCGCCTGCCGCCGCAGCCCTTCTTCCCCTCCACCCTCCTATCTCGCATCGTTCAGGAGGAGAAAAAACACACAGACACAATTAATCGTCGATTCCCCAGAAAATATGGGAAAATATGGGCAGTGGGGGGGAAGACAGAAACCCAGACAATATGTGGAAATATAGGGAATTTGTTTATTTGTGTGCATTTATTTGTGTGTCCCAGGGCCCCTTCAAGCGTTCCTCCCTCCTTCCACCCTGCCTTCCTCGTCTCCATTCCTGCGCTCAGGTATGTTCAGCCAACTCAGCCAAAGGTGAGACAGCCAGTTCAGCTCCCCCGAAGTTTCAATGAGCGCTGAGGGGAGATGCGCCGAGTTTCGCTCCAGATGTGCTCAAGCTGTGGCAGATGCGTTGAGAGATGTGGTGCAGGTTCGATGGATTCCCGACGGATCCCCGAGGATCCCTGAAGGTTCTTGAGGGATCCAGAACGATTCCTGAAGGATTCCTGGGGGTTCTTGGGGGGTCCTGAGGACTCCTGATCCTTAGGGTTTCACAGAGATCCTTTCTAAGGATTTCTGACGAATTCCGGAAGGATCCCAGAAGGATTCCATACAATTCCGAAGTATTCTCGAGGATGCCGAAGATCCCTGAAGATTCTTGCCGATAGTTGAGCGCGGCGAACTCTCTGAGGTCGTTGAGCCCATTCACCGGGAGGATTTACCAGTGAACCCGAGCCGGGAATTCAGCGAGAGGCCTGAACGCAGGGTCCATCTAATGACATCTGGCCCACCCCGCCGAAGTGTCTGGCTTGTGGGCGAGAGGCCTCTTGGATGTTCGTTGGGATCTCGTGGGGAGCCTCTGGAGGGCCTCCTGGATGCAGTTTTGATACATCCGGGGGGGCTGTTTTGGGCCTGTTTTGGATCTCTTTGGGGCCTGGCGGGGGTCTCTTGGGGGCCTCTGGGATGCCTCTTGGGGGCCTCTTAGGGGCCCTTGGGAGCCTTTCGGGGCCTCCTGGAGGCCTGTCGGGGCCGAGGGCTCGAACTGTCCGTTCGGATCCCCCGTCGGGGCCCCATCTTTGAACCGTCTTGGTGGTCTCTTTGGCCGTTTTTGGAGGCCTCTTGGACCGTCTTCGGTCTCTCGGCGGCGGTCTTGGGGCCCCTCTTGTGCCGTCTTGGGGCGATCTCCGTGGCGTCGAGCGTCGGGAAGCCGAAAAGGCGAGAACGTCAAAATGTTTCTCAAAACCCCACATGGAAACGTCGATCTTTGCCCCTTGGAGTCCTCTCGGGAGGCCTCTTGGAGCCAAGTTTTGGAAGCATCTTTGGCCCTCTTGGGGCCGTCTTGCGCGTCTTCGACCCGCTGTTCGGCGATTTCGGGGCACTGTTGCACGGTCTTGGGGGGCCTCTTTGGGCTTTCTAGGGCCTACAGTCGCGGCGCTGAAGAAGGAACCTTTTTCGTTGGGAAGGGGCTTGGTGTCCCTTGATTGCTTAACAGTTTGTCCTAGGTTTTTCGGAGGTTCTCCATGGGAAATCGAAGTTTAACTTCTGGGAAAGAGGGGCCTCGTTCCTTGTTTAGGATTCCTTCGGTCAACGCCCCGACTGTAGGGCTCGAAGATTTGTGCAACAATACGCTGCGGAGCGTGGTGGCTCACGCCGGGAGCCTAAGGCTTGGGCCACGCGACGCGCCCCAGGAGTTTTGAGACATTTCCGGTCCGGGCCCCTTGCAGAATCGTCAGGATCGAGGACTGCTGCTGCAGGGGAATAATGACGAACGAACAACACACACCCATACCCATAAGGGCGGTCGTTGGGAGGAGGACTCGCTATGGGTATGGGTGCGGGGTGTCGGACCCTGGGGAACGCTCCCGTTCGAGTGGGGACCCCCATCCGACAACACGTACCCATAGCCCTCTCCGACCCTCTTTATGGATATGGGTGTGTGTTGTTGGTTCGTCAAATGAGCAAGAACCTGAGGACAGGCAAACTCGTGCCTCGCGGGCATGGTGGCCGATAAAATGAGGCGAATCTGTTCGACATTCTGAGTGCGGATCCCCCGAGAGTTTTATCTGCGGTTCACGTCGAGACGTTGAGGAGACGTCCCTGAGAGAGTGGGCATCTCCGTATCGATGATGGGAATTCGAGCAAGGATGGATGTGCGCAGTTGATTGACGTTTCTGGGGGGTTCTGACAGATTCCTGGAAACTCCGAATGTGTTCCAGCGGATTCCTGAATATTCCTGTGGGCTCCGGCGGGTTACAGAGGGTTCTTAAGAATTCGTGGGGATTCCAGAGGATCATTGAAGGACTCTTCGAAGCGTTGCCTTAGGAGTTTTTTATGGTTTCCCAAGGGACTCTCAAAGGATGCCTGGATCATTCCAGGAAGATCCTGGCAGGATTCCCGACGATTCTTGAAACCCCTTTTGGATTTCTGATGACTCCTGAGAATCCCTTAGGATTCAATGGAATTCCTGAAAAGTCCCTTCGATGATTCCTGCAGGTGTTCTGCCGAGCTCTGGAGGATTCGTGCGGATTCCTGAGAATGTATCCAGATACCCTGAGGATGTCTGATGGATTCTTGTGGCTTCCTGAAGATGATTGAATGGGTTCGAAGGGGTGTCTCAAGATTCCGGGGCATTCCTGAAAGATCCCCAATGTATTTCCGAGGAAGTCCCGCAGGATCCTAATACGATTCTTGAAGATTCGTTCGAACTCCCGAGATTCCCGGGGAATTCTTGAAAATGCTAGCAGATTCTTGAGGATCGCAATGAGATTCTTGCAGGGACCCCCACCAGGACTAAATTCATGGAGTCCTAGCGATATCCAACGGCGGGTCTCCCCCTCTCCTGGAGTTGATCGGAGGTTGGGGGGTGAGATCGAAGTGGAACGAGAGCCTCCCACCAGGAAGTCGATTCGGTTTCGTGTCGTGCGCGCGGGCGAGGCGGAGCTGCGTGGGCGGGCGAAAGGAATGAGCCCTCCTCTGGCTAGGGCGCGGCGAGGACAGAAGTCCGCCCATCCCCCCCGGCCGCGTATCCCGCCGTGGTGTCCCGATGGTGTCCCGTGGTGTCCGTGGTGTCCTGTGGTGTCCAGCGGTGTCCCGATTGGTGTCCCGATGGTGTGCTGGTGGTGTTTCCGTTAGGTGTCCCGATTGGTGTCCCGATTGGTGTCCCAATCGTGTCCTGATGATGTCCTGGCGGTGTCTGAAGGGTGCCTTGGTGGTGCTCTTGTGGTGTCCCGATGGTGTCCCGACGGTGTCTCGTTGTTTCCCGATGGTGTCACGATGTTGTCCCGATGGTGTTCCGATGGTGTGATGGTGCCCCGATGGTGCCCCGACTTCTCCGATCGTGGTCTGATGGTTCCCAGGATCGTTCGTGAGACCGATAGTGAGATCGATAGTGAGATCGATAGTGGCATCGATAGTAAGATGGATTGCGAGAGCGATTGTCATATTGATAGTGAGATCGATCGATAGTGAGATCGATAGTGAGATAGATAGTGATGTCCTGCCCTAGCCCTGTCGGTGTCCTGTCTGTCACGTCGGTGTCCCGTAGTGAGATCGATAGTCAGATCGATAGCGAGACCGACAGTGAGGTCGATAGTGTGATCGACCGTGAGATCGATAGTGATATAGATGGTGGGATCGTTAGTGAGACCGATCGTCCGCTCTAGTGATGTCCCGTCGTTGTCTCGTAGTGAAATCGATCGTGGGACCGATAGCGGGATCCATAGTGAGATCGATAGTGAGGTTGATGGTGAGATCGATAATTCGTGAGATCGATAGTGGGATCGATACCGAGATCGATGGAGTGTGACATTGGTTCTCTTCCGAACCTGCTTATCACCGAAGGGTGGTCGTATATCGTTGGTGCTACGTATAACGGGGGGGATGATAATCGCGCATCACGGTGCAGAGGCCCGATAGCCCACCCCGCCCAGGAACGGGTGGTTTCGCCATCGAGGGCTTCTCGACGATCTATTGGCGATGCATCGCCGACTCCAAGTCAAGATTTCCCTCTGGCGCCGCCCCCCCCATCGTTCACCCTCACACGCCCCAGGGCCTTTCAGACAGCATCCGTAATTAAAAACTGGTCCTGGTGAAGGCCCCTGGGCCCAGGACCCGTTTCCCTCAGGGCCCGCTTCCTCATGCCAGTTCTTGGGTTCCCTCCTCGCGGGCTGGCCGATGGGCCCTGAATCGTGTCCCGAGGGTTGGCGAATCGAGGTCTCGCCCCTTGTCCGAGGCCCGCAAGCCATCACGTCACTAATTGTGGGCCCAGGGCCCACTGAGGCCGCAGGGGCACCAGGTTAGTGAGGTGAGGTTTTCCCCACGCAAGGACCCCGAAATTCATCACCTCACTGAGCCGAACCCAGGACGAAAGTCGGAGGCCGAACTGCTGCTGTGATGCAACGTGGGTCTATGGAAGTCGATTAATGGAGAGGTAGCATGCTGCCAAATAATTCCCACATGTCTAAAGATGTTTCAGACAGTCTTTGATGATGAAACGTTTTTAGAACATGCTTGACACATGTTTAACACATTTGTTAGTTCAATGATAGGATCGTCAGAGTGTCCATTGTCATTGCATCCACAGACAAAAGTCTCGCCCCTTGGATCTGTGCATGCCGCGCGCACGCGCGTCGAGAGGAGGAAGAGGGAGGCGGGAGGGGGTGGAACACGGCGAGGAGGTGCGCGCTCAGAGGCTCGCCGTTCGGGTGCGCTTCATCGTCGCGTCGGCGCAGGGTGTGCTCAACGTCGACCCAACATAACTCATACTATGTGTGCGTCGCCCCCTCCATGGGGCGACGCGCGTACCGAGAAATCTGATAGCATATATCCGTCGTGGCGGGCGCTCTCTGGCCATGCCGCTCGGGAAATGATATATATATATATATATATATACTACAAGATGGGTATGCTATATGTTCGGGTCGGACGCGCGCCTCCAAGGAGGACATATAGTATTAGAGACTGTTTTTTAGGGTCTGGCGATGACCCGGATTATCGGGATTGTCTCCCCCCCCCCCCCCCCTCAGGATAACATAAGCTTGCCGGCTGTGCAGGTCCGCGGGAGGGGGGGCGCGGGCATATGCAGGCCTGCCCACAGCGCGAGGATTAGGGTATTCGGCCGGCCCCCTCCTCCCCTCCCCCCCCTCCCCGGGATCCCCCGGGCGATCGCCGATTCAGAAAGAAACGGTCTCTTGGGTGTGTCTCTGTTCGCCCCATGTCGGGGGAGCGTAAGACCCGGGTTTGCCAGGACTCGGGTTCGCCATCGTTTTTTGACGACCGCGCCTCGGATTCTGACGAGGAGGAGTTTCGTGGGATGTCTGCAGCGGGAGGCCTCGTCACAATGCAGGCTCGGCCTCGCCATTCTTTTGACGACCTCGTCGGGGATTTCCGAGTCCCCTGTGCCCAGGTCTTCCGTCCCCCTGACCATGGGCCGTCGAGACGCTGCCCACGACACGCGAGCACCGCCTCCCGGGCCCCGGGGTGGCGGGCCCGGGGTGCTCGGGCCGGTCCCCCCCCCCCGCGGCTTCTGGCTCGGCGCCCGTCCTTTCGGCCTGGGCCCGCCGTGGCCATGGGCGCCGTGTTCGTGCCCGGGCCCCGGGCGGCCCCGAGGCATGCGTGCAGGGCGGGCCCTGCCAGGTCGAGGGCAGCCTGGTGATGTTTCAGGGGAGGGCCGTTTGAGACGCTGGGAGTTGGCCTTCGGGGGGACCCCTCGTCGCCACGGCTGGACGCAGCGTGAAAAATGAAGCCGTTGGGACCTCAGGAGGGGTCCGGGGACCGATTTAGAGCCGATTTCGAACTGTCGGTGTCTCAAGTCGCTGGGCTCCGAATGTTCTAGCCTGCTTTGGCCTCGATCGCGAGAAAGCATCTCGAGTCAAGAGCATCGAACCTCAATGGTTTTCGCGCCGTCGTGCCTGAGTGCAGTCCGTCCCGGGACGGCCCGAAGAGGCCAACATCGCAGAGATGTTCGTGGTTTTTTGTTCATGTTGTTGGCTTCTCGCGTTTTTGAGCTTCCAATTGTCTTTCTCGCCTTTCCTGGCCTCGTGGCCGGTCCGCTTGTCGTCTTCGTCGTCGTCGTCGTCGTCTCATTTTCCTCCTCCCCACGTTCTCGCCGACGTGCCTTGGTTGTGCCGGCCTCGGTGCGACGCTGTAGCATCGAGGGGCCCCCTTCCCATCAGTTGGGAAGCTGGCGATTTCTTGTTTCAAGTGCGCATGGCCCACACCCACGATCCGAAGTTAGTTTTTCGTGACGCAGGAGCGCCGAAGAGGCTCCCAAGACCGCCCCAAGACCGTCCGTAACCATTTTAGCTCAAGCCGCTTCGGCCCGGCAGCGACCCTCGGAGTCGCCAGCGTTCGAGAAGCTCGCGCAGAGGCAGCTTTGAAGTCTCCTCGCCGCCGCGATGCACGGGGGCCGCGCCGCCGCCTGCCTCCTGCCACTGCTGCTGGCCACCGGGGCCGCCGGTGACGAGACGTGCGGCGCGGGCGAGTGTGGCGCCGACGAGGCCGCCCTCTTGGCGCGCAAGGCGGACGTCCACAAACACGGACAGGGCGCAAACGCAACGGGCACGATATGCGACGCCACCGACGTGCCAGGCCCGATGGCAAAAGGGTGCAGCTGGATGAAGACTCCTCCCGGACACGACTGCGCACAAGCCACCGAGGGGGCGTGCATGCGCCGGGACTACAACCTGTACAGTAACGGCTGCCCGATTTGTCAGCCGAGCCCGTGCACCAAGCGCTACTGCTTCCACATCGTTGACTTGCCGGGCAACAGTTGCCAGTTGATGTACAACAGCGGGGACGATCGCCAGCAGCAGACGCCCAGCGCTACCGACTGCCGCAATGCCAACCAAGCAATTTGCCCGCGCCTCCTGCCGCTAGGGCCGTTTTCTGTGAGGCGTTGGCCACCGATCCGATGACCTGCTTGCATGTAGGTTTGAAGGGCCGCTCCTTTGCTCTGGGTGACCCCCAGTTGCAGAGGCTTCTGTCGAGACCCTCGACCGCGGCACAGCCTTCTTAGTTCGTTCCCTACGTGGCAAAGCGGTACCGCGCGCGACGCGGTTTCGAATGCGTGGCTCGAGGTGCTGGCCATTGGTTGCGACGTCGACTCGTCATCGAGTGAAGCGCTCCCCTGCGATTTATATACGCACGTGGAGCTGCCTACCAGTGGGCGCCAGCCATCCATTCGGAGGCAGGTCCTTTTGTTGACGCGCGAGAAAGACAGCGCTCAGGCGGGGGACCCCCGCGTCGCCGCATCGTTGTTTCCGCGCTCCATCGTGGAGAAAAAAACGCCCCAAGACCGCCCCGGAGACCTTCAGGACGGTCCCGAGACGGGCCAAGAAGGCTCCAAGACTGCCGACGAGGCGCCCAGGACGGCCCCGAACCGCCCCAGAACAGGCCCTGATTAGTAGGTCGACCCTGCCAAATCAAAGGTACCCTTGTGTCCAATGCCTCCCACATTCCTGTGGCAATGTGGCCCTCGGAAGGGTCTTGTGTCCCATCGCGTGTTCTGTCCAACCAAGTCCGACTGTGCAGTCGGGGCGCTGAAGAAGGAGCCTTTTTCGTTCGGGAGGGGCTCCGTGTTCCTTGGTTGTTTGACTGTTTGCCTTAGTTTGACCTTCGGCGTTCGAATGGAAATCGAGTTAAACTTAAAGAAAGAAGGAGCCTCGTTCCTTATTTATCGTTCCTTGGGTCAACGCCCCGACTGTATGCGTTCCTGAGGGTAGCACGATGACTGTGTGCAGATCTTGCGCGCACGTCGGGGTGCACGCGTGGGCGCGCTCCCCTGATCGGCCCGATGCCGCACCTGTCCGAAGCAGCGCGCGGACCACGGGAACTCCACGTGCGCCAGGGCTCATTTCGACTCCTCCGACTCGGTTCGGTTCGAGGTCGATCTATTCCGATTCCGAGTCGATCATATTTCGGATTCCGATGTTGATTCTGGTTTGTCATCGGAGGCCTCGTTGGCCTGTTGATGTTCGCCGATTAGGCGTGTCCCGATTTGGTTGCCGATGTCCGCGGATCCGATCCGATTCATTCCGATGGCCTATCGGATTTATCGATTCGATGATGGGTTCCCTTGCGCGCGGCGAGAAGGAGCATGAAACGAAAAAGGCTGAGGAGGAGAAGGGGTCAGAGGCGAATGAGGCCTGGTCACTTCACCAAAATATACCCACAGGTTATAGATCTCGCATGTGCGGAAGTGAGAGGGGCTGGTCTGGGTTTAGGCGCGCCGCGTTGATATTTTGGAAGACGTCTCGGGGCGATTGGTCGCCTGCAGAGCCAGAGGAAAGGAACACGTGGAGACAGAGCGCGATGTGAGAAACCGGACGACGCGCATGAAGAGGAATGTGTTCGTTTATTTCTTATTTCGGATGTCGATGAAGCGTTGAGGAAATGTCGCCGCAGCTCTCGCAGCTCAGTCCAAACAAAGTAATTCAATGCTGAGCGTTTGGTTTGCGTATGGACTCACTGCGTCTGGACTTAGCCTCTCTTGGTAGGAAGCCACGTCCATACGGAGTACATCCGCACGGAGTGCCCGGTCTCCGTATGGACTTTGTCCATTCTGGACTTAGTTTCTCCTGAAGTTCCCCCGCACCTCCCCCCCAAGCCCCCGCGATGCCGCACGGGTCCTCCTTGGCCAAACCCCTTTTCCCTCAGTCGGAAGTCGATACGCGTGACGATGTTTGCCTGCCCCGAGGCAGCAAACGTGTGTCGGCCACGCGCAGAGGGGGTAGTGGGAGGTTTCTTAGAACCAGCCTTTTTCTAAGAAGCCTTCCCCCCTCCCTGTCCCGCTGCGCGCGCCGCCCAGTGTGTGCGATTTCAAACGGATTCGCATGAGCGGAAGCCCTTCACTCCGATACGTGACGTGGCCTTCATGGGCGAGAGTTGGATACACATGTGGCCGCGGGTCTTTCCAGTGTTCAGCCCTTGCATGGCCAGGGTATCCTCCACATGTGTATCCAGCAAGCGGCCTCCGCATGTTCTGCACGTGAATCCAGCCATGTGTGTTTCCAGCTTTCTGGCACCCAGTGCGTGCTTTCCAGATGTGCAGCATTTTGAACCCCCATAATGCATGGCTTGCTTGGGCAGACATCGGGGGAGGGGGGGCAGGGCAAGGATCGGGACGGACGGCGGGGAGGTTAACGAATCAGCTGCGCGCAGCTGGGTTCCCAGGCGACCAGAGGCGCCGGGAACGACCATTCATCGAGGGAAGGTCGTGGTGGTTGGGCCGAAACCAACCTGCACAGCAGACCGCTGGCTTCCGCCCGCCACACACGCGAGTTACAGGAGGAAACCAGCCACCCAGGAGGCGTCGGGAAGGCCGTCGCGAAGTCCGTCGGGAAGGGCATCGGGACGGCCGTCGGGCGGGGCGTCGGTGGGGCCGTCGGGAGGACCATCGGGTAGCGCGTCGGGAAGGCCGTCGGAGGTGTCGTCGCGAAGGCCATCGGGAAGGGCGTCGGGGAGGCCGTCGGGCTGGGCGTCGGTGGGGCCATCGGGTAAGCCGTCGGGAAGCGCGTCAGAAAGGCCGTCGGGGAAGGTCGTCGCGAAGGCTGTCGCTAAGGCCGTCGGGAAGACCGTCGGGCTGGGAGTCGGTGAGGCCGTCGGGGGGACCATCGGGAAGGCCGTCGGATAGGGCGTCAGGAATGATGGAGCTGGGTGTCGGTGAGGCCGTCTGGAAGGCTGTCGGGTAGGGCGTCGGGAATGCCGTCATACAGGGTCGGGAACTGCGTCGGCGGCGTGATCGCGCCAATGCGCGCGGCGGAAGCAGCCCCACGTGCTGCCTGAATCCCAGCGTGTCGCACCAGCTGTGCACGTCGGCCTCCGTCTCGAGTCCAGAGCGCCTCGCCGCCTCTGGAGGGGCGAGCAGGAGAAGGGGGGGGGACGCCGAAGGGAAGGAGGTTGAGGAAGGGGCCACGGAGGATGGGATCGGTGCGGGGGAGCGCAGCAGGATTCGGGCACAGTGGCCACTTCTGGCCCGATCTCCCGGGGAGCTGCCCCCCCCCCCGAAGGCGCCCAGGCGCCGGGCCCCTGCAGCGCGAGCGCCCCCCCCCCACGCAGGGGCGCCGGGGCCGCCGCGCCCCGTCGGCCCATGGCGCGGGCGGGAGCTCCGCCCGCGCGCCCGAGCCGGCGGCGGCGCCCGGCGGACGAGTCCTCCTCCTCCTCCTCCTCCTCCGCCGCCTCCTCCTCCTCCTTCCCTTCCTCCTCCTCCTCCTCCTCCTCCTCCTCCTCCTCCTCCTCCTCCTCCTCCTCCTCCTCCCTCGGTCCTCCCGAGTGGCCGTGGCCCTGATCCGGGGCGTGGCCCGCCTCCCGAGCGGCCCGGCGCGCAGGGCCGAGTGCGGCGCCCGGCGGGCCGAGATCGCCCGGCGGCTGGGGGAGGTGGAGCGCGCGCTGGAGGCGCCGGCGCCGGCGGGCGCGGCGCGTGCAGGCCGAGCGCCTGCGAGCGAAAGGCGGGCAGGAGCCCAGGCGTTCGGAGGCCTGCGCGGATCTCTTGGATCGGCGCCTGGGCCCCGGCGGAGGCGCCTCCGGCGCCGCCCCATGGTGCGCCGCGCGCGTCAGGGAGGGGGCCCGGCGCAGATCCCAGAAATCCGCGCGCACCTCCGAAAGTTTTGGTTCATGCACTTGTTGGCTCCCCCTGGGCCGAGCAGGTTCTCGCGCGGGCGCGCTGGCCCTGGCCCTTCAGAGGGTGACCGGCTTCTGCACAGCCGCGAGGGCTCTGAGGACGCTGGACGACCACGAGGCGCCCTGCGCGGAGTACGCCGAGTTCCTGGCGCAGCTTGCGCTGTACAGGGAGGGGCTGGCGCGGCTGTGCCGCGGCCTTGGGGCAGCGGGGGCGGTCGAGGAGTGCGCAGAGCCCGCCGCCCGGCCGAGGTGCGAGGAGCAGCAGAAAGGGCCATCGGCGTCCTCCTCCTCCTCCTCCTCCTCCTCCTCCTCCTCCTCCTCCTCCTCCTCCTCCTCCTCCTCCTCCTCCCCCTCTCCCTCTCCCCCCTCCTCCTCCCCCTCCCCCTCCTCCGTCCGCCAGCGTGGGCCCTGGACGCTGAGCTCTGGCACTCCGGATGTGTGCTTGTGGCAGGCGGTGCAGACGCTGTGGTGCGGGCTGTGTGGTGCAAGCTGTGGTGCAAGCTGTACAGTCGGGGCGCAGAAGAAGGAGCCCTTTCCCTTGGGGAGGGGCTCGGTGTTCCTTGACTGTTTCAGAGTTTGCCTCCGGTTTTCCTGAGGTTTCCCATGGGAAATCGAGGTTGAACTTGTGGGAAAAAGGGGCCTCGTTCCTTATTTGGGGTTCCTTAGGTCAAGGCCTCGACTGTACGGTGGGGTGTAAGGCGTGTCTGTGTGGTGCCGGCTATGCGGTGCAAGCTTAAGGGTGCAAGCTACGTGGCTCTCTCGTGCAAGACATGCGGTGCAAGCTTCAAGGTGCAGGCTTATGTGGCTCTCTCGTGCAAGATACGTCCTGTAAACCACGCGGCGACCACGAGCGTGCGCACGGTGCGCCCGCGAGGCTCCCACGGCCGTGCACCAGTCGACAACTTTCAAATCCTTGCAAGCCCTCGGAACGCGCACGAGGCGCCCATGGCGGGGGCAGCAGCTTCAATCCTGGAGATCGTGTCTCTTTGTCGACGAACACAGTCGTCGGAAGAGTTGTAAGAGTAGTAGGTTGGGGGGTTGGGGTTGGGGACGGAAACGCGGAGGAGGGAACAGAGGAAGAAGAAAGGAGGATGAAAACAGGAGGAGGAGGAGGAGGAGCAACAGAGGAGGAAGAGGAAATGAGGCGGAGGAGGCGGGGGAAGAGTAGAAGGTGTACAATGATATTATTGTTGCGGTGGGTTTACGCTTGCATTCCTGTTGTATTGGCTTTGCGATTCGGTTCTTTCTCGGGGTAGTTCCGCGTGTTGCCGTTTTGTTGTTCAAGCTATTAATTTCTCAATGTTTTGTCTCAGCCATCTTGTTGGGTCTTCAATGTGAATCCACACCGCCGCGCTCCACTTCCCGCCGCCACCCTTATCTTGCTTTTTCCTATTGCTCGTCTCCTGCCTCTGCTCTCCGCATGTGTTCTCCGCGCCTATTTAGACATACCTCTCACACGCTTCGTGGCCCCGTGGGGGCTCTGCCGAAGGCCCAAGTGGCAAAGTTCGCATGGCGGCACCGCGCCAATGTTGGCAAATCACTCACACGTGTCGTGGTTCCCTGGGCAGTTCCGTCGCATGCCCCAGTTGTAAAGTTCGAATGGCGGCAACGCGCCCATGTCAGCAACCCCCTCACGTGTCTGGGCCCCGTACGGAGCTCCGCCGGAGGCCCCAGCGGCAGAATTCGCATGGCGGCGCTGGAGCCCAAGCGCATTTCGCACCCTCTTGAAGCGCCCACTCGCACATCAGCCCTGCCCCCTCCACGAGGGGGAGAACATTTACTCTATTTGACTTGGGGGGTTCTGCGGTTACAACGAGTTGAAATGCACCAAGTTGTGCGATACAATGGAAATCCTTTTGTGCAGTTAAAAATTGATTCTTAGTGCGCGGCCTTCACATACAATTCCTTTGTGCCAGACTCAGGAGGGGGGGGGGCGACGACGAAGACAAACAAACAACCATTACCAAAACCTGGGGGACCCAAATCGCTGTACTCTTAAGTTAAATGTTTCGCTTAAGTGCAAGCCCCAAACACAAATATCAGCCACCGTTGACCCCAAATAGAGTAGACGACTCAAATCAAGGAATCAGAGGAATCAAGCATGCTTGGAATCCGCAACTCAGCAAGCAAGCAAGCACGCAAGCAAGCAAGCACGCAAGCAAGCAAGCAAGCGAGCAAGCAAGCACGCAGGAATAGGCACAGGCGTAGGCATAGGAGTTAGTGGGAGGCGTAGGCACAGCCACAGCCATAGGAATTAGGGGGGCATAGGAATTGAGGGGGGGGGCAACGGACCAATTAGTAGTAGAGCTTGAGCTGGGACTCCTGTAGTGTAAGCCTATTTGGAGACAAAGCCAACTTGGTAACAAAGAAGTTGTGCTTTCACAGTGTTCACGCATGTACACATTGATTCATGTTGTGTGGCCTTCAATTGACATCCTTTTGTGAGGACTTACGCATTGATTCCTATTGTGTCGGAGACAACTGAAATCTTTTTGTGCAGACCTTCGAATTGATCCCCTGAGCAAGGCGCAAAGGAATTCTATTCGAAGGCCGCACTAGGAATCCATGTGTAAGCCTCCTCACCATCACTGCTTCGCATCGTCGCCATCGTCGTCCTCGTCCTCATCCGAACCCCTAGTAGTAGTGGTAGTAGTAGTCCTCGTCGTAGTAGTAATAGTAGTAGTGATAGTCGTAGTAAGCGAAGTTGTTTTTGTTGTCGTTGTCGTTGTTGTCGTAGTCGTTGTCGTTGTCGTTGTTGTTGTGGCTATTGTTGTTGGTGAAATCTCAGTCTTGAAGAATGATTGCTGTGGATCCCCCCCCCACCGGTGCACACTACGTTTTTCAATTGAAGTGCACCCTATGGGGCTCGCACTTGTGTTCTACGAGGGAAAATCTTCATGCTCACGCTGTGTTGTTGCCCCCTGGCCACAGTAACAGCGGTTCCCGCCTGATACCTCCCCACAAGTTATTCCAAAATCGTGCTCTCGCGCGTGACTTCCTCACAATGTAAGCAGGCATCGTGATCCTGCGTGGGACTTCCGTTCAATTTCTTCACCCGCCGCGCCCTCGACGATCAGGAATCGCGCACTCGCTTTTGTTTGTTTAGCAATTGATTGGGCATCGCGCCATCGCTCGAGAACTTCTTGCGATTCACGCAGTGCTCACACTTCAGCAACCCGCCTGCTCGACCTGGCAGCTTGGGCATGCCTTCCCGACCCGCCCGTTACGGTCTACCCGCCCGTTCAGCCCGCCTTGTTCTGCCACGTGTTCTCTGTTCCTAGCCCCCCTCTGTGAATCTGGCGCTCCATCTCTTTCTCCTTCTCCTTTCCTTCCGTCCTCCTTTGCCTGTTTGTAGGGACTGTGCCCATTACGCGTGGCGAGTAAAGAAGATATACCCCCAACGGGGTACGATCGAGGACGAAGAGGGTGGTAACCGAGGTTTTGCGATATACGTGCTGTGTGGCACGCGAGCGTATCGGAGCGAGCAGTCTTAAAATGATTGTCGCCGATCTATCGCTTTTGAAGGATTATTGTTGTTGACCCCCCCACAGGCGCACATGGTACGTTTAAATTGGAGTGCCCCCCTCGGGGCTCGCACCTGGTTTCCATCAAGGAAAGTATTCGTGTTCAAACTGGGCCCCTGCCCCCCTGGCTACAACAATAACGGCTCCCGCTTGATACCTCTTACAGTTTATTTAGGAATCGCGCTTTGGCGAGGGATTCCTGTACAATGTATGCAGGAATCAAGCTCTTGCGTGGGACGCCCTCGCAATCAGACGCTGCGCCCACGACACTCTGAAATCACAATTTGCTTGGGTATCGCGCTATCGCTCGAGACCTCCCCGCGAGTCATGCAGGACTCACGCTTCAGCAACTCGCCTGCTCGACCTGGCCGCCTGGGTCCGCCTTCCCGACCTGCCCGCTAGGGTCTGTCCGCCCGGTCTGCCCGTCTGGTTTTACCACGTTCTTTCTGCTCCAAGCTCGCCTCCTGCTAATTTCCCTTGTGCTCCATCATTATACATCCCCTTCCATCCGTCCTCGGATCCCCTGTTCTAGTGGCTGCGTTAAATTCACGTGTCAGGCTAGGAAGATATACTTCCAACGGGGTACGACAAGCGGGCGGGTACCGAGGGTTTGGGAGTTCCGTTTTGAATGGCACGCGGGCAGATAGGAGCGAGCAGTCTTAAACGGTGTGTTGCTGTTGTAGTTGTTGCTGTTGCTGTTTGTCTTATGGTTGTTGTTGTTGTTGTTGTTGGTGGTGTTTCTCTTTTCGTCGTTGTTGTTGTTGATTTCCCATGTCAAAAGAATATTTATGATCCCCCCTCCGGCAACTATTGTGTTTCAAGTCAAGTGCTTCTCCTGGGGCTCACACCCTGTTCTTCTACAATGGAAAATGACGGGTCACCAAACTGGGCCCTTGCCCCTCTGTTTACAGCAATAACAGCAACGGCTCCTGTGTGATACTTCCTCAGAAGGCATTCCAAAGTCGCGTTTTCGCGAAGGATTTCTTCCCACTTTATACAGGAAGCGGGCTCTCGCGCGGGACTTCCTCGCAATGTATGCAGATGCTTGGCCCTCGACACTCAGAAACCACGCTCTTGCCTTCTCACGATTTACTTGAGCACCCCACTATCGCTCAAGACATGCTCGCAATTCAGGGTGCATGCTTCAGCAACTCGCCTGCTCGACCTGGCCGCCTTGGCCTGGCTTCCCGACCCGCCCGCTGGGGTCTGTTCGCCCGATATATCCGCTTAGTTTTACCACGTTCTTTCTTCTCCTAGCCCCCCTCCTGCTAATCTCCTCCGTGCTCCATCCTTCTTCCTCCTCATCCCATCCGTCCTGTCTTCTCCTGCTTCAGGGGCGGCGTTACATGCACGTGGCATGTAAGGAAGGTATACTCCCAAGGGGGTACGATCGAAGACAAAGAGGACGGGTACCGAGGGTCTGGGATTGAGGTGTTGAATGTGACGCGAGAAGATAGAAACGATCAGTTTCAAAATTTTGATGTGATGGTCGTAGTAGTTGGTGTAGTACTACCAGTAGTTGTAGTAGTGGTAGTAGTAGTAGTAGTAGTAGTAGTAGTCGTAGTAGTCGTCGTAATAGTAGTAGTAGTAGTAGTAGGAGTAGTAGTAGTAGTAGCAGTAGTAGTAGTAGGAGTAGTAGTAGTAGTAGCAGAAATAGTAGTAACAGTAGTAGCAGTAGTAGTAGTAGTAGTAGTAGTAGTAGTAGTAGTAGTAATCGGGGTAGTCGTAATAGTAGTAGTAGTAGTAGTAGTAGTAGTAGTAGTAGTAGTAGTGGTAGTAGTAGTAGTAGTAGCAGTGGTAGTGGTAGTGGTAGTAGTAGTAGTAGCAGTAGTAGTAGTGTAGTAGTAGTAGTAGTAGTTGTAGTAGTAGCAGTAGTAGTAGTAGTAGTAGTGGTGGTCGGAGTAGTAGTCGTTGTCGTAGTACTAGGCGTATGAGTAATAGTAGTAGTAGTAGTAGTAGTAGTAGTAGTAGTAGTAGTAGCAGGAGTAGTAGTAGTAGTAGTAGCAGTGGTAGTCGGGGTAGCAGTGGTAGCAGTCGTGGTTATAGCCGTAGTCGTAGCCGTAGTCGTAGTCGTATTAGTAGTCGTAGTAGTAGTAGTAGTAGTAGTAGTAGTAGTAGTAGTAGTAGTAGTAGTAGCGTAGTAGTAGTAGTAGTAGTAGTAGTAGTAGTAGTAGTAGTAGTAGTAGTAGTAGTAGTAGTAGTAGTAGAGTAGTAGTATAGTAGTAGTAGTAGTAGTAGTAGTAGTAGTAGTAGTAGTAGTAGTAGTAGTCGTAGTAGCCGTAGTAGTCGTAGTAGTCGTAGTAGTCGTAGTAGTAGTACGAGTAGTCGTAGTCAGGGTAGTGAGAGTAGCGGCTGTAGTCATAGTAGCACTAGTAGTAGTAGTAGTAGTAGTAGTAGTAGTAGTAGCAGTAGTAGTAGTAGTAGTAGTAGTAGTAGTAGTCGCAGTCGTAGTAGTAGTAGGACTCGTCGGCCTTTTTGTGTAGTAGTAGTAGTAGTAGTTGTAGTAGTAGTAGTAGTAGTAGTAGTAGTAGTAGTAGTAGTAGTAGTATTTGTAGTAGTAGTAGTAGTAGTAGTAGTAGTCGTAGTAGTAGTAGTAGTAGTAGAAGTAGGAGGTAGTAGTAGTAGTAGTAGTAGTCGTAGTAGTAGCAGTTGTAGTAGTCGTAGTAGTAGCAGTAGTACCAGTAGTACCAGGAGTAGTAATAGTAGTAGTAGTAGTAGTAGTAGTCGTAGTAGTACTAGTAGTAGTAGTAGTAGTAGTAGCAGTAGTAGTTGTAGTAGTAGTAGTAGTAGTAGTAGTAGTAGTAGTAGTCGTAGTAGTAGTAGTAGTAGTAGTAGTCGTCGTACTAGTACTTGTAGTAGTAGTAGTAGTAGTAGTAGTAGCAGTAGCAGTAGCAGTAGCAGTAGCAGTAGCAGTAGTAGTAGTAGTACGAATTTTAGCAGTAGTAGAAGTAGTAGGCCGTATTCTTTGCAGTAACACTCGGAGTCGCAGTAGTGGTAGTGATAGTGCGAGTAGTAGTAGTAGTAGTCGTAGTACCAGTAGTAGTAGTAGCTGTAGAAGTAGTAGTAGTAGTCGTAGTAGTAGCGGTAGTGCTAAGAGGAAGACTTGTAATAGTAAGAGACGGTGTAGAATAACTAGTAGAAACAGCAGTAGTAGTAGTAGTAGTAGTACTAGTAGTAAAAGTAGTAAAAGTAGTAGTAGTAGTAGTAAGTAGTAGTAGTCGTAGTAGTAGTAGTAGTAGTAGTCGTAGTAGTAGTAGTAGTAGTAGTAGTAGTAGTAGTAGTAGTTTGAGAGTAGTAGTAGTAGTGTAGTAGTAGTAGTAGTAGTAGTAGTAGTAGTCGTAGTAGTGTAGTAGTAGTAGTCGTAGTAGTAGTAGTAGTAGTAGTAGTAGTAGTAGTAGTAGTAGTAGTAGTAGTAGTAGTAGTAGTAGTAGTAGTAGTAGTAGTAGTAGTAGTAGTAGTAGTAGTAGTAGTAGTAGTAGTAGTCGTAGTAGTCGTAGTAGTCGTAGTAGTCGTAGTAGTGGTAGTAGTACTAGTAGTAGTAGTAGTAGTAGTAGTAGTAGTAGTAGTAGTAGTAGTGGTAGTGGTGCGACGTGTAATAGTAGTAGTAGTAGTAGTAGTAGTCGTAGTAGTAGTAGTAGTAGTAGTAGTAGTAGTAGTAGTAGTAGTAGTAGTAGTAGAAGAACCAGGTTGCAGCAGTAGTAGTAGTAGTAGTAGTAGTAGTAGTAGTAGTAGCAGTAGTGGTGGTAGTAGTCGTAGTATCAGTAGTAGAAGTCGTAGAGCTGCCCAAGAGGAACGAACGGGCGTGCAACGGCCGAAATCCTGGCACAGGCAAGAGCCGCGTCGAATTCTCGTTTCGGCGCTGAACCCTCCTGGCGGCGCCTCCGGCGCCGCACTTGGCGCGATTCGCTCGCCAGTGGAGGGGACCCAGCGCCGAATTCGGAATTCTCTGTGGACCCACGCAAGCGTCGTTATTCTGCCAGAGGTCCTGGTCGGCCGCATCGACCACGTGTTCGGCCGTCTCGGCCAACTCGTCCGAGGATGAGGCCACGGCGTTGAGGCCGAGGTCCTGTTCGACCGCCTCGACCACGTGCTCGGCCAGCTCGTCCGAGGGCGAGGTTGGGGCGCCGAGCGACTGCGACGACGCCGATCCAGCATGGCAGAGTCGGACCAGGACGTGGCTGACATGGGGTCATGCGGGGCCCTCGCTGCGAACACATAATAAAAACAGTTGCATAAGAGAAAGGCTCGGAGCTCCGCGCGACCTCCAAAAGTGTATGTTTTTGTTTCGTGTGTGTGTTTCTTCCCCAGAAACCACTTCAGTTCTCGCTCCCCCCTCCCCCACCCCCCTTTCCCATTTCTCCCTCGTGCAGAACAGGGGGAGTAGGCCTCCAGGCGTCGTGGAAAGACAGAGACGGCTCAGTGTTCTGCGTTTTCGGTCCTCTAGATGGCCGCATTCGGGATCCGCGGCCGTCAAAAACACAGTTCGGGGTGCGAAGTCAGCCCACGAGTCAGGTTTTACCTCCTGGCGGTAAAGACTGTGACCAGAAGGGGGGAAGAGGGGAGGGGGCCCGTCACGCCGCGATTCGCGCTGGCGCCGTCTGGGAATGCCCAAGAATGGCAGATTCCCCGAGGGAGCTGGCGCGAATCGAGGCGTGACGAGGGGGGGGAGGTGGGAGGGGTGGTACTTGGCATCGCTCGGACGTGTGCACTTTTCCTTCGGCGAGGACCATCGAGGAGCATTCTTGATCATTTGGCGAAAAAAACACGCACGAAACCGAACAAAACACAGGGAATGGACGTCCGAGCGATGGCGAGGGTAGGGCCGGTCACGGGCACTCTCGCGAATTGTGATGAAGCAAGTGGCTCAAGTCGGCCCCGGGGCGCCAGGCCGAGAGAGAGCAGCAGCACCTTTTCGCGAGCCATTCTTAGGCGAAGGGGTTCACGATGCCTCCCCGAGCTGGAGGTTGCAGAAGGCTCGAGCCAAACGCCGCGAACCCCTGGGACGGTGGAGGTGATGGTGCCGATTTTCTGTGCTCCTGGGCTCGGGATCGTGGTTTCCCGGCGCCCCTGGTGTGGACAAATCACGACGTCGGAGGTCTTTGAAGGAGGGAGGGCGACTCGATCGGGGGGCGTACGGACGGGTCCGTTCAGCGTCGATCATGGCATGACGGACCTGGTCCATTTATTCCAGGGGCGGCCAAGAGGGGGATGATGCCTCGGGGGTGTGGACATCATGGCTGTGGCCTCTCTTCTTCTATACGTTCCCTGCACCCCCTCTGGTCCGCGTACATGCCTCGGGCAATGATTTGCTAACCCCCTTTTGGACGCCCCCCTCTTGGATGCCCCTCTCTGAGGCCGCTGTTCGCCATGAAGGGAGGGGGTTCCTGAGGGAAAGGGGTCATAGGGGGTTTTCGCAGTCTTCTGCCTGCCAGGGCCGTCTCAGGGCCCCAGCGGACGCCAGGAATAGGTTCAGGATGATAAACCAGTCCGAGGGACAGCCCAGGGTTCCCCGACATGTCTCCTGTAGGACCCTTCTTTTTCATGCCAATATGATGCAGTTGCGGAGCCTCTGGCCAAACAGCCAGTTCTTTGGGTATTGTCAGTGGTTCCGCTGCGTCCCTCAGGTCCGTTCAGCATCCATCCTGGCATGGCGGACATGATCCATCTCTTTTGACGCAGCTGTGGTCTTCAAACGAAGAGATGCAACTGCATAAACACAGACTTTCGGAGGTCGCGCAAATTTTATGGAGTCGGACCTTCCTCCCCTTGGCCGCGCCTCCGGCGCCGCCCTTAGTAGGATTCGCGTTCAAGGGGAGGGGACTCCGCCACCGATTCATGAGAGCCGCTCGGACCGCCGAACGCTTATGTTTATTCAGTTGTTGTTATTGTTGTGCTGGCTTCTATTTATGGACGCGGTTTCTGGCCAAAGGACTACAACCATCAGTCTACTAGGGATCCGCTAGTGGATCGTGACACGCGAGCGCCGTCTACTTACAGCGGATGTTGCGCGATTCCTGGCTCCAAAGACGCGAGCGACTGGCAATTCGTGTTTTTTATCTCTCGCATCGCTACGCTGGCCATACGGGCTGGCCTGCCCTGTGGCCACACCAGCTGGCCCGCAGGGGACGCGCTGGAGAGCGGAACGCCATGGGTGGAGGTGAAGATCGAGCCGAGCGGAGGGCAGCCATCGTGTGATGTTGAGGGAAGGCGTGTGCTCAGGAGAGGGCGCGCCATGGGACCCCGCCCTCGGGTCCAGGTGCAGGGGGGTCTGCGCCGATTCTTTCGAATGCAACTCCTGCGAGGTTGAATTCAGGTTCGGCGCTGGCATGTCCGTGGTCGACATCCCGCCTAGTCTGGCAAAGTCCCGCTTAGTCCAGCTTACATTTCCTCAATTCTGCTTGATCCCGCGTTCTATCCAACATAACGCGGCTGAGTGCCCCCATACTCTGGCTTGGAGCGTGTTTCTTTTTTGCTTTGGGCATAATGGGCGTTATAGCCCCTGGCCCCCCCCCTCTCGTACAACCTAACGCCCGCCCCTCCCAGTGCGCCCCGGGCACTGCCGCCGTGTGCATCGGGATTTGCATAGGCGTCCGCATAGGAATCCGCAGAGGCGTCTGGTCCGCAGTCGTCGCCGTCGTCGTCGTCGTCGTCGTCGTCGTCGTCGCTCGCCGCTCGCGTCTCGTCGCTCATCGTCGTCGTGCGCGCGGACGCAGCTGGAGCCTGTTTTTTTTCCAGGCCGATGACGACCGTCATGTGGGGGGCGAGGACGGGGCCGAGGACGTCACGGTTCGCGCCGGCGGCGTCTTGGGATGCTTCGGAATGACCGGGGACGGGCAGCAGCAGCATGTAGGTGGCGATCCACACCACAGCGCCTGTGTACACCACAATGCTCACGTGCACCGCAGCGCCTGTGTACACCACACAGCCTATGTACACCACAGCAGCCGCGTGCAACACAGCGCCTGTGTGTGCCACAATGCCTGCGGGCACCACAGCGCTTGTGTACACCACAACGCCTGCGTACACTACATCAGCCGTGTGCAACACAGCACCAGTGTACACCACAACGTCTGCGTACACCACATCAGCCGTGTGCAACACAGCACCAGTGTGCACCACAGCGCCTGCGTGCACTACAGCGCCTACGTACACCACGGCGCCTGTGTGCACCACAGCAACCGTGTGCAACAGAGCACAAGTGTTGAAAACATGATTTTTGAAGGAACCCTTGTGACAAAATGGAGCGTCTGTGGATTCCACAAAATCAACTGTTTATATATAGGATTTGGAAAGGAATATGAATGGAAAAAGGAGCACAGCTGGAATCTACGAGTCCTCCCGCATCATCCTAACTCTTCCCATATGCGTCCAGGAGGCTCCAGTAGACTTGGCCATCCGAGAACCAAGCGGATTGATTCAATCGAGTATTTTGCGGTGCGCGATGGGATGCGCACGTGCGCTGTAGCGCCGACCCGCACGACAGGGGTGAAAGGTGAGGGAAGAGGAGGAGGAAAAGGAGGAGGAGGAGGAGGAACAGGGAGTGGAGGAGGAAGAGGTGGAGTTGGAGGAGAAAGTGGAAGAGGAAGGAGGAGGAAAGAACGTCCCACTCTATTATCCACCCTTCCCCGGCGTGGTGTTTAGCTGTCCGCAGCAAATATTCCCTTACATGCTCCTCCTACCTGTCTTGTGCACGCATGCGCTGTGGTGTACACCAGCGCTGCGTTGCACGCGGATGCTGTACTGTAGACAGGCGCTGTGGTGTGCACAGGCGCTGCGGTGCACGCAAGCTTTGTGGTGTACCAGGCGCCGTGTTGCACCTGGTTGCTGCGGTGCACACATTCGCTGTGGTGCACACCGGCGCTGAGGTGGACGCAGGCGCTGTGGTGTGCCCAGGCGCTGCGTTGCACACGGCTGTTGCGGTGTACGCAGGCGCTGTGGTGTAAACGCGCGCTGTGGTGCACGTAAGCGTTGTGGTGTACACAGGCGTTGTGGGGCAGATCGCCACCTACATGCTGCTCCTACGTGGCTTTGGTCATCCCTAGGCATTCCTGGACGCCGCCCGCCGGCGCGGAACGTGACGTCATCTGGGGTGGGGTGGGCGGTGTCGATGACGGCCGCAATCCCGGAAAATACAAAAAGTGGCTTTTATGGTGCCAGAACCACACGGCGGGGGGGGGCATTACGTTATACCCCCCTTGCCTCCCCCTCTATAACGCCCATTATCGCCGAAAATAAAAAAACGCGCTCTTGGTAGCCCGTAGTCGTCCTTACGAGGACCTTCCACGAAATGCTTCCTAAGTTTCTGCGTCGTATTGGTGGAGTGGAAGCCCTGTTATGTTGCGAGATCTGCGTTTGATGTTGGTTTGAGCGGCTCACAGTATCCACTTGGTCTGTGCAGCAACTCCACCGTGCTGGGGGTACAGTTGCGCAGCAACGCTCTGGCGTGACATGGCCGTGGCGTTGCGTGCTTGTCGCGATGCTCTCTGGACCTGGCATTTTTTCGGGCTCAGTCGGGGCTTCCCTGCGAGTCGCCTGGGAGTTTCTTGGGGCCATCGCTCGTGGGCTCTCGGCCCGTTAGGGGGGGTGGGTGGAGCCCGTTTTCATGCCCTCCCGTGATGGCGGCCATTGCCAGGGGGTGGGGGGGGGGAAGGGGTTGGGCGAGTCTGGGGCCGTCGTGGGGCCACCTCGGGCCGGTGCTGGGCCGTGGTGGGGCCTCCCTTCGGCGCGCCGCCCCGGGGGCCCTCCCACGGCGGGCGGGCCACGGGTCGCGAGAGCGCCGTCTGGGGCCCCGCTGGGGCCCAGAGGCCGTCTGGAGGCGGATCGGGGGCTCGCCTTGGAGCCCCCTTAGGGGGGCAGGCCAAGCAGGGGACTGATTCAGAAGATCGTGGAAGCGGTGCATTGTCCAAGGGCTCCCTCGAGGGCGCGAAGTTATTCGCGCTTCGCGCTTCGCGGTCCTCGTTCCTTCTCCCCCTCCTCCTCGTCCTCCTATTCTCCCTTTGGGAGGGCGGCGCGAGAGCGCGAAGTTATTCGCGCTTCGCGCTTCGCGGAGCGCGAAGCGCGAAGCTGGGAGCCCTAGATTGTCATTGAGCCTGGCGCTCTTGCGCCCCCAGTGGCCTGCAGGGGTGTTCTGGTTGCCCCCTCAGTGTTCCCTGCAGTCGGACCGAGGTAGAAGATCGAGGTCGATCCTGGAAGAGTAACCCGATGTTCTTCGAGCTTGTGGGACGTTGTTGTGCATTCTGGGGAGGCTACTTGTGGATGTTCTTTTTGTTATGGCCGACGGAGGGTCTCATGTTCTGCAGGGATGTTCTTCTGACCTGGGTCCAACTGTAGTAGCGTCCAGTCTTCACTTTTGCTAGATTTTCTTGCTCCCCCAGTCTGGGTTGGTTGCTCTTGTTGCTGGCCAGCGGCGCCGCGCTCCTTGTTTCGAAGGCCACTGGAGGAGCCACTGGAGGGCGCTGGATGCTCACTGGACCCACTGGGGCCACTGGAGTTTGCTGCGAGCCCCGGAGGTCCTCTGGAGGTGCAATTGGAGGCCATTGGAGGCCACTCAGGAGTTTTTCTATTGTTTCCCGTTCGGTCTAAACTTGACAAGCAAACGTGTCATTCAAAGCGTTCCGTAATTCGCACGCAGTTTCGTTTTCAACAACGTTGTGGTCGAGCCATGGGCATACGGCATGAGCCCAATGGTGTGAGACGTCTATAATCGATCCAAAGATGCACAGCTTCTTAAGTGTGTGCTGGACCCCCAGGGGGATGGGTCTCCCGGAGGGCTCCTTGAAGGCCATGGCTGGACTCTTCATACAGTCAAGGCGCATAGTGAGGATGAGCAAATGTGCAAGGTTACCCTTGTGTATCTGCCCCTCCGGCCCATCCCTGGCGACCTTCGCTGGCCAGCCCCGTTCGAAAAACGTCAGCATGGCCTCCCAAGGCCCTTGCATCCTTACCGCGCATCTCACCGTTGTGCGTTTTGACTGTGAGCCTTGGGCCACGCTTGGCAGCGTTTCGGGCGTGATGGGGGGGGCGTCGCTCGGGGCAGCCCGGGCGTGCTCTGCCCGGGCAGCCTGGGCCTCGGAGCACTTCGGACGCAGCCTCGCCGCGCGATCCGCGACAAGGAGCCCGCCCCAGTGGTGTGTCTCCGCGGGTCGAGACCCTCGGGGGTCACGTCGTTGCATTATCACTGGCAGGGGGCATCACACCATCAACCACACGCTCCAAAAGCACGAGACTGCCAGGGAGATCGCCACTTTGGGTTGCTGCTTCGCTCATCGAGGGTCCGCTCAGTCGGGAAGCACCAACTGCGTATGCACACCCACACCGGTCCTGGCCAGGACAATCCTGGGACTCGAGTCGGTGAGCCTATGTTCCTGGCCATGCCAGGAGGGCGCAATCATACAACGATCCTGAGTCTAGGATGGGCATTGTCAGGACCCGTGTACGGTTGTACAGGTGGCTTGGTGGTTTGCCCCAGATCCCAGAGTCGATTGCTCCTACAGGACAATTCTCGGGTGAATGTCTTGTTTTCGTGGCCCGTTAGTCTTGCCCTACAGCCACTTGCGCACCTTAGCCTTGCGGGCGCAGTCGACGCTGGGGTGTGAGACACCCCTGAGATCTGCCGATGTATCAAGCATGTGGCCGCCTACTTGCCCCCGTGAGTGCCCTCTCACTGCTGTCCCAGGGAAGAGTGCGCAGTTGGCGTCCGCCAGCCTTGCCACTTGGAGGGCGATGATGACCACGGCCGCAGCTGCCAGTGCCGAATCGAACCCGCAGAAGGCACCGAGTACGCTGCCACCGCGCCTGACCAGGGCCATCCTGGGAGCCAGGGCGGCACTGGCCGAGCACGGTCCCAGGCGTCCGACGTTTTGACTTTTGCTCACGTGGCTCCCCAGAGGTCGGGGCCCCTTCCCAGGGACCAGCTTCTCATCCTGAGCCGTTCTTCGCGGTCCCGCGGGCCCCGCGAGGGCTCCCAGAGGCTGAGAATTGTCCGAACACACGTTCCATCGCGATGGTTTCCCGGGGGGCGGAGTGGATCCCCCACCCGTTGTTGGTATGGGTTCTGATCAGGATTTCGAGGCAGATCCGTGGCGACGAGGAGCACCTCAGAGGCCCCCCAAAAGGCGGCAACAGCACGATCCAGAGCCTTCGAACTTTGAAGTTCGAGGGGACCGAGTGAGGTGTTTAAGATGACCCTCAGGACGAGTGTAACAGTCCACTCGCATAGCAAGGATGAGCGACTTTCCAAGGTCACCCTTGCATCCTTCCCGTTCGGCCCATCCTTGGCCGATTTCGCTGACCGCCCCCCGCCCGTAAAGCGTCGACCTCGCCTTCCCAGGCCCTTGCATCCATGTCGCGCGCCCTTATTACATGGGTTGACTGTAGCCCAAAGTGTGTGCCCACCCACCTCAGCTCTGCCAACAGCGCACAGCTGGTCGTCCCTCGTTGCACCGCCTGCGTCGTTTTGAAGGGCTTCGGTGGAAAAGCACACGTTGGCGCTCACACGCAAGGAGCCTCCAAAGGCCCCCTGGTGCCCCAAAGAGGCCTTCGAAAGGCCTCCACGAGACCCCTGGGAGGCGCCCAGGAGGCCCCGAGAGTGCCCCAAAGGCTCCAAAGGTTCTTCCTCCTCCTCCTCCTCCTCTTCCTCCACAATTGCTCAATCTGAATACTACTCTCCCTCTTACCCTGATGGCGTCCTGGGAATATTCGACCCCCCCGCGTACTGTTTTTTTACACACAGGATTCCCGGGAGTTGGGTTTTCGCCTGCGTTTGTTTGTTCGAAATGCTGCTCTCGCTGAGGCGCCGGCCTCATTTCTGCTCCCGAATCGTTCCGAATCGTGCTCCCGCTGCAGCGTGGGCCTCATTTCCGGATCGGTGTTTTGCCTCCGTCGTTCAGGATGGCGTTCTGCTTTCTGGCACCACACCACCACCACCACCACCACCACCACCACCACCACCACCACCACCACCACCACCACCATCACAACCACCACCAGCACCAGCACCACCACCAGCACGAGCACCAGCACCAGCACCACCACCACCACCACCACCACCACCACCACCACCACCACCACCACCACCACCACCACCACCACCACAACCACGCACACACGCACGCACGCACGCACGTGCACCACCACCCACTACGCACGCGCGCGCGGAGCCACAGGTCCGCTACGACACGCGTCCGCGGATAGAGAAAATCAGCGCCATGGGACGTCAGATATGACGCGAGCGCACCTAGCTTGTCCTCCTCCCCCTCCTCCTGCTCCTCTCCTCCTCCCCTCCTCCTCCTCCTCCTCCTCCTCCTCCTCCTCCCTCCTCCTCCTCCTCCTCCTCCTCCTCCTCCTCCTCCTCCTCCTCCTCCTCCTCCCTCCCCCTCCCCCCTACCTCCTCCCTCGTTCTGGGAGCTCCCGCGCGGTGGTGCGCGGGAGCGGCTCCCCTTGGACTCGCCCGCCGCCCGTCGCCCCCGCGGCGGCGCGCCGCCCGCGGCCCCCCGGCGGCGCCGCCGCAGCCGGGGCCGCCCCCTATCCAGGGCTCCCGGATGGGATCGGTGGGGACGGGGTCGTGATGGGCTCGTTTTCCACCACCACAACCATAAGTTGGAGGGGGAGGGGGTCCTCCTCCTCCTCCTCCTCTCCGTCCTCCTCCTCCTCCTCGTCCTCCTCCTCATTCGCCCCTCCAACCTATGGTGGTGGTGGTGGAAAACAGGCCCAGCAGGTCGGACTGGCGTCGGGGGCCTCGAGACGGGGGTCAATGCAGACGGGGGTCAGCCAGGGCGCCAGATCCTGCAGGATCCTGCGAAGACCCTCTGTGGCTGACCTGGGTCAGCGAGCCGCTCGTGGCCGCGAGGCGGCCGCGCGTATTGGCTGACCCGGGTTTGCGAAGACCTGCGTTGCAGTTTTTTTTGTCCTGCATTGCAGTTTTTGGTTTCCTGCTGACCCGGGTCTGGATTGACCCGGGTCAGAAGATCCCACACGGGGTCGGACTGGCGTCACCCCAGCACACTTCTACCAGCTGTGCGCCGCCCCCCAGGCGCGACGCGCGCACCGAGAACTCTTATTTATTTATTTATTTATATATATATATATATTTATTTAGATGCGTCGCGGCGGGCGCTTTCTGGCTCCACCGCTCGGGAAACGATCTACTACAATATTGGTATACTATAGGTTCGGGTCGGACGCGCGCCTCCAAGGAGGACATATAGTATTTTTATGTTTCTGTGCGTCCCATCGGAGGATCGCGTCGCATCGCCGATGCATCGGCGATGCGGCTCGATGTGTAGCCCGATATCGTCCACGTCGACGTCGCTGGTGTACTGGCGATGCGGCGCGATCCTCCGACCCCATCTGCTCGGAGCCCATTCGGGAGGCCTCTACCACAGGCGCGAGCGCGCGCGGCCGTCTTGAGCTGTCGGCACTGCCTGCGGCGCACGTGCAACGAAAACTTCAGAGGTTCTCGGGGATCTGATTCTCGTGGGCTTCCGGAGGCTTCGGGCGAGAAGGGGGGGAGTGCGGAGGATGGGGCACAAGGAGGAGGAGGAGGAGGAGGAGGAGGAGGAGGAGGAGGACCAGTGTAATCCCAAGAGCCATCAACGATGTTGGAATGCACCCTCCCTCCAAGCTCCCTGGTCATAGGCCCTTACAACGGTTCATTTCCACTGAGGGGTCTACTTCGTTGGAAGACAACCGTTTGAAGACCCAGAAGCATGCCAAAACATTGTTCTCGGGATTCCAATGCCACGGATCAACCTGATTGTTGTGTCTTGACGATCCTGGATCGTGTGGGATTTCAACACCGCGAATCAGCGTAACTGTTGCACCCGCAAAATCCTGAATCCTGAATCCTTCCAGAACGCTATTTCTGGTACGTTGATCGTGGGAATCCCTGAAACTCTTCTAAAGTTTATGAACGAACGTGCGCGGCACAAAGGCGAGAGCCACATTTTGAACAGGAGCCGCCCTCAATTCATGAAACTCCTGCATTTTTTAGAACGAAGTGCACGGCGCTAAGGCGAGAGCCCCATCTTGAAAACGGGTTATCCTGATTCCGTGAAGGTCTTGCAATTGTTTAGAACGAATGTGCGCGGCGTTAAGGCAAGAGCCACATTTTGAAAACGGATTATCCTGAATCCGTGAAGCTCTTGCAACTGTTTAGAGCGAGTGTGCGCGGCGCTATGGCGAGAGTCACATTTTGAAAACGACCCGCCCTGAATCCGTGAAACTCTCGCACTTTTTCAGAATGAATGTGCGCGGCGCTAGGGTGAGAACCACATTTTGAAAACGACCCGCCCTCCATCTGTGAAACCGTTGCCACTTGTTATTTTTCAGAGTCATGATGGTGAGGAAGTCTCATGCGAAACGCCTGGCCCGCCCTAAAAGCTAGCCTCGGGGTGCGACAGGGAGAAGTTATTTGCAAGGACAAGGCATAGAGGAGGAGCAGGAGCAGGAGGAGGACGTGGACGAGGAGGACGAGGAGGAGGAGGAGGAGGAGGAGGAGAAAGAGGGGGAGGAGGAGGGGGAGGAGCAGGGGGAGGAGGAGGAGGGCATCGATGCCGTCAGGAACATTCTCCTCCGGGGCTTACAACGCAGCCTCTTCGCTTCACCGCCTGGCGGCTGCCCCAGAGGGGAGCTCGTGGATCCCAGTGCCGCGGGGCTGCCTCCTGCGAGGGCACCTTGTGGTGGTCTGCGTCGGGGACGCGTTTTTTCGCACAGTCAACCCGCACAGTAGGGATGGGCAGCCTTCCCAAAGGGTACCCTTGCATCCTTGCCTCCTCGGTGCATGCTTTCGCCGCTTCCGCTGGCCGCGCCCCGCGCGAACAGCTTCGGAATGGGCGTCCAAGGCGCCTGCATGCTTACTGTCGGGGCCCTGAAGAAGGAACCCTTTTCGTTGGGGAGGGGCTCCGCGTTCCCTAAGTGTTTCACAGCTTGCCTCAGGTTTTCCTCATGTTTTCGATCGGACCTCGAAGTTTAACTTATGGAAAAAGGGGCCTCGTTCCTGATTTAGGGTTCCTCAGGCCAACGCCCCGACCGTACTATACTGGTTGACTGCACTTCTCACGTGCAGCCTCTCGGCGGCTGCTGCTCTCCTCCGCGTAGGGTCCCGCGCGCCCCGGCGGCGCTCCGTTTGAGAGCTGCGCGCCGGGCCTGCTCGAAGGGGGAGCTCCCCCCCCCCCGCCGGTGCGCTCTCGCGAGGTGCCTCGCGGCTGGGAGGCCGCCGTCGGGAGGCCCTCCGCCGACGAGGGCGACCCGTAGCGCGATGGCGATAGGTGCAGATAGCTGCGTCGCTGTCTATCGGTATCGTTGATCCTCCTCCTCCTCCTCCTCCTCCTCCTCCTCCTCCTCCTCCTCCTCGGTATCGGTATCGGCATCCCCTTCGGGGACCCCCACCAAGTTGCCCCCCCAGTCGGGGATACGCACGCCCCTCGGCACCCGGAGGGAACGACCCACATCCCCTATCTAGGGGGGCAGCTCGCCCAGTGGGGCCCAGGCCACGCCGCTGGGGATGGGGATCGGTTCAACGATACTCAGCTTAGTGTCACGGAACCCCTGAAGGTGCGCCAGCGACTCAACTACACATACAGAAGCATCCACTGTGGGAGGTCCGCGCGAATCTCCACAGGTCGGCGCCGGGTCCCCCTCGCGGCGCCTCCGGCGCAGCCCCTGGCGCGCCCCGTTCGCCGGGGAGGCCGGCCCGGCGCCGGCCCACATCCTCGCGGACCTCCGGCAGTGGTTGTTTGCCCTGTCCTGCAGACCCCCAATCTCGGGGGAGAAAAAGATACGGATACGTGTTGTCCCCCTTCGTTTTCGGCCTTTCCTGGTCCTCCTGGGGAATCCTCGTTGTCACCGCTGGATTCGCCTCGAAATTCTGGTCAGAACGCACCCCAAGAGAGGTCCGGGGACAACACGTATCCGTATCTTTCCGCCCCCCAACAATCCCTTCTCCCCCCTCATGCATGCTCCTCTCCCTCTGGCTTCCCCATCTTCCCCTCCCTGTCCCTCCGCCCTCTCAGCATCTGCCCCTTGCTCCGCCTGCCCTCCCGCCCCTCTTCCCTGGGAGTGGGGGTCAGGCGGGAGGGGTGCTGGTCGTACGAGTTCTTGGGTCCTTTGCAGTTTGTGTGTTTATGTGCAGGCCGAGCCCGCGCGCAGAGGCGCGCGGGTGCTCCGTTCCGGGCCGGCTCGATGGGCAACAGATGATGTCGGCGTCTGGTTGCTTCAAATCTCCTTGCGCTTCTGCCGCGAGTCGTTGCCTCTGGTCTCCTCCCCTTCGTGGGACGTCAGCCATCAACAAACAATTGCATAATCGTGCACGCTCGCTCTACCACTGGTGTCGGAGGCCTAGATGTTGACACCAACACCATGATCGGCGGTGTGCCTCCACCGAGGGAAGTCGATCCCAATCTCGGGGATGGTGGCAATAGTATGGCTTCCAAGGTGGCCGAAATATTGCCACCAACACCGAAATCTAGGATCATTTTTCCCATGTGGAGGCACCCCCCTGTGTTGGTGTTGGTGCTCATTTCCAGGCCTCCAATGGTGGTGACCCTGGCGTCGCCCCTGGCGCTCTTCGCCGCGGATCTCCGAATGCTTTTTTGGTCGTGCTGTTTTACTGTTCCTCTGTGTGCACCTTCTCCATCTCTCCGACTCCGGCCCCGATTCTTGTCTCCATCTTTCCGACGATGGTCCCGACTCTGGTCACTTGTATCCGGCTGTGGCGGTACGCGTGGTTCTTCTTCTCCGACTGCGGCTCCGGCACCCACTCCCATCTGTCCGACCTGGCTGCCATTTCCCGACACCAGCTTCTGAGCTGCCAGCCTATTCCGGCGCCCCGGCGCCCTTCCGCCGCACCCTCGTAGGTGCCTCAACGCGGGCTCTTGTCTTGTCTCTGTGTGCACCTTCACCGGTCCTGGCTGGGCTGACCTTGGGCCCAGGATCGATGTGCATGCTTCCCTGGCCAGGCCAGGAGGGCGCATGCACCGAGCCTGGGCCCCGCACGGGCCTGGCCAGGCTCGGGGAGCCTGCTACTTGACGTCCCTCCTCCTCCTCCTCCTCCTCCTCCTCCTTCTCCTGCTCCCCTGCGTCTGCCCGCGGCAACTGCTAAGGCAGGCCTCCTTCGGCCTGCGTCGTTTAGCACGCGCAGCACGGGAGGTTTCTGGTCGTGTTCGGGCTCCCTGGGCACGGGGACGTCCCTGGGACGGTCAACAGACGTGCTCGGGACGAAACAAAGTTTGGTCCCCGGGGGAAGGCTCTGGGGGACCGCGGGGCCCGCTTTCACGAGCTCGTCGGCGCGCCACGCAGGCGTGAGCGCGACGACGGCGGCCGCGACGACGCCGACGAAGGTTGTGACGACGGCGACGGAGGCGACGACGGTGACGCCGACAGCGAGGGCGACGGAAGCGACGACGTCGACGAGTCGACGACGACGGCGACGGCGACGTCGGCGGCAGCGACGAGCGACGGCGACGGCAGCGGCAAGCGACAAGCGACCACGCCGACGGCGCCGGCGGCGGCGGAGGCGGCGCCCGAGGCACGCGGCGCTCTCGAGCGAGGATGCCGCCGCCTGCCGCCGAGTCCTTCTCGTCGCCGCCGCCGCCGTGATCGCCGCCGTGCCGCCCGCGCGCCAGCGCTCTCGCGCGCAGGCCCCCGGCGGCCGCGCGGCCCGCGAGGCCGCGCCGCCGGCGGGCGGGCGGCTGCGGGCAGCGCCAGCGGCGGCGGCCGGCGGCGGTGCCGCTGCGCGCATGGCGGCCGAGGACCCGATTGGGCAACCTTTCGTACAGTCGGGGCGTCGACCTAAGGAACCCTAAATAAAGAGCGAGGCTCCTTTTTCCCATGAGTTACGTTTCGATTTCCCATCGAAAACCTACGGAAAACAGAAGCAAATTGTGAAACACTGAAGGAACACGGAGCCCCTCCCCAACGCAAAGGGTTCCTTCTTCAGCGCCCCGACTGTAGCGCTGGGCCCCGATCAGCCGCAAAGGCGTGTGACCGAGGAACATCGGTGTCCGAACACGTGCTCGACGTTGTCACCGAGAACTCAGTGCCACCGAGATTGTGGCCGGAGTTGGGAATCTCTTTGGTGTCGGATCGATCGTTTCGATCACACTCGGGTGCGGTCGGGAAAAAAACGAGAGCTGTTTTCGGTCACTTTCGGGCAGAGTTTCGGTCATGACACCCTCCTGATAGAAACGAGCCTTCGCGAAACATTTGTCAGGGGCTAAGCTTGGCATCGTTCGGATGTGTACACTTCTCTCTGCTAGGCCAGCGCCAAACAGAATCTGGGCCATCTTGAGAACAAAAATGCGAAGCCAAACAGTGCACGGGGAATGCGCGTCCGAGCGATGGCAAGCACGAAGAGATCGCCGCGACCGATGGGCTGAGGTAGGCGCCCCTGGCGCCCCCACGGCGTCGACCCGGCTCTCCAAGGCGGTGACAACTTGCGCGCAGCGCTCGATTCCGAGTGATGCGCGCAGTTGCTCACCGCCTGGGGGGGTCGGAGTCGGCCCTGTGGGGCGGGCGCCTGGGGCTTATGCTTGAGCCCAGCGGATGTGTGGGTTTCTTCTTTGCCCCTGGAGAAGGGGGATGATGACGATGATCATAACAATGACGATGACGGTTATGGTGACGGTGACGGTGACGATGATCATCATGGTCATCGTCATCATCGTCATTGCCATCGTGCATCGACCTCCAATCGCTCATTGTTTGCCGATAGGGGTCTGTTGACTAGCCCACCCCGCTCAGGAACGTCGGGTTGTGCTATATCGGGGGCCTGTCGCCGCGATGTATCGCTGTTGCCACTCCCCGCCCTCAGTTGGTCCCCCATCGATCGTTTCCCTCAGGACCACGGAGGGCGTCAACCACCGTTGGCGGCGCGCACAGTGGGGTTACCACGATGCAGGGGCTTTCTGCGAAGGCACGGGGGGACTTTTTAGAGGCCATCCTGGCCTCCAGGAGGCCCCCCTTGGCTTCTTAGAGGGCCGCCTTCTTCGAAGGCCGCCACCCTTGTGCCATCCACGTGCGCGCGTTGCCAAGGCCCTGACCTCCTCGCGTCGTGGAAACCATTACGACGGAATTAGGTCTCGGCTTCCTCCGGGGCCCTCGCAGGACCCCGGGACAGTCAAGAACGCCCCGGGATGGAGAGCCGGGCCCGGGGATCGAGACTTCTAGGAGCTCATGTGGTGAGAAACAGTCCCGGGAGCTCCGCGCGGACTTCTGAAGGTCTATGTTTCTGCCGCGGTGTTCAGCTTTGTAGTAGCATTCGGCCAATACCGCCACCGTGCTGAGTTCATCCAAACTATAACATGTCTTTTATGTGTGCCTCTTGGGAGGCCTTGGGATGCTCCTTGAACGCCACTCGGTGGCCTCTTGGAGGTCTCTTGGAGCATCTTGGGGGCCTCCTGGGGGCCACTTGGGGGCCTCCTGGGGGCCTGTCGGGGGTCTGCTGAGGGTCTCGGGGGCTGTCTCGGAGTGAAGGGCTCCGCGTGTCAGTTGGGGTCATCCAGTCGGACCTGTCTTGGAGCTGTTTAGCGGCCGTCTTGGAGGTCCATGGGGCCCTATCGGGACCACGGTTGGCCATGTTTGGGCTCTCTTGGGGGCATCTTTCTTGGGCCGTCTTAGGCGATGTGAAGACAAGTCAAGAGCGGAGTTTGTGAACACCGCGCAGAACCGTGCACGCTTCACCAGTTTTGACCTCAGGGCCTGGCCCCCAGGCGTCCAAGAAAGCCCCAGTATTGCCCTTTGGGGCTACATGAGAGCATGTTGGAGTTAGAGACCCGCGGACACGCTCCCAGGGCTGGGCCCTGGGAAACGTCGTGCGAGAAATCCCCTGAGCGGCCAAGAGCGCCCGCAATGTGTGGGCACGGGCCCCTTCAAACATTTAGAACATGCAACAAAACAGAGAGTCTAAAGGAACCTGTGGACACTCTCGGCCGCTCGGCCGCGGCGGCCTCTCCCGGCTTAAGTAAGTATCCAATTCATGAATTACTTCAGGGCTACGCGCAATTGGCGCGCTGGCAGAGGCAAGGCCACCAGCACGCCAACCTCTTTGCAACCTCTTACTTGTGGACACTCCACTCCGTGCCTCGGGGCACGGTGGCGGATATACACCTACAGCGGTCCTGGCCCGGCCGATCCTGGGATAATGATCGGTGCATGCGTTTCCTTGCCCAAGTCGGGAGGGCGCATGCACCGATCCTGGGCCCAGTGTGGTCGGCCAGCATCGGTATTGGCGCATAGTTTGCGACCTCCGAGGACCACATGCATGCACGGCTGCCGCCGGTTGACCAAGGAGCGTTGTTTTCACTTCACGGACAAGCCACATTTCGGTTTGATCGAAAGGGTCGTACACGACTGCTGTGCAACATGGGGACGAGCATTGCGCAAATTGCCCAGCACCCATGCCGAGACAGACCAAGGACCAGAGGTCAAGGGAGGAAGAGATACCTGATGTCGCTTTGGGGCCCTTTTTGGTGCCCTCGTCGCCACGGTCGGATTATCGACAAAATCGTTGTCATAGCCCACCCCGGCGTAGACCTGGGGGCGGGGAGCGGCATCGAAATGGTCCCCCCCCCCGCCCTCAGCCTCGCGATTGCTTGTCGGGTGTGCTACAACCGACCACGACAGCAAGGATCGCGAAGTGTTTCGTCAATGATGTTTCTGCATCCGTGCCTGTTCGGCTCATGCTTCCTTGCTTGCTCGGCGCATCCTTGCCTCATCTGCCAGATGGCCAATGAGTTTGCAGATTTCTCTCATCTAGTGGCCTTGGGTCTCGGACAAGCGGCCTCTTGGATGCTTTTGGGGGCCTCGGATTGGGCCTCTTGGAGGCTTCTTTGGGAGTTCATCATATTCGGGGGTTTAGTTATTTGGGCCTTTCTGATAGCCTCTTGGGGGACTGGGACTGGGGCCAGTTGGCTGTCTCGTTGGCCATCCTGGGGTGGCGGACATCCATGATGCAGTTCGAGTTCGGGGTTATTCTGGGAGCCTCCTTTGCTCCTTCTTGGGGGCTTGGAAGGCCCTCGTGGGCGGGTCAGGGGGGACTCCTTGGGCCGTCCTGGACGCTCTGAGTATGACAAAGGCAGAGTATGTTAAGGTTATAGGAAAACGTTAAGGTTATAGGAAAACATTTGGTTCGTCGTCGATTCGTGTGAAGGCACAGCTGGTCCCGCGGACCGTAAGGTGGGGCCCGAGGCGTCTGGGAGCCAAGGAATCGAAGGGGAAACTTTCTCCCAGACAGGGGTGCCCCGCCACAGGGGGGGAGAGGGGGTTCACAACCCCGGGGGCCCGTGATCGACCCACGGGACCCTCCCCCGAGGGACCCCCCACCTCTAACCCCCCTGCGCGACCCCCCCCCCCGGCGTGGAAGGGATCAAAGGGAAGGGGCTCCCCTTCGACTCGATTGCGACGTTGCTCGATTTCTTCTGGCTGGGACGTTTGACGAGGAGGGCCCACAGAGAGGAACAGGGGGGAGTGGTGACGGTGACAACGACGTCTCTTGGTAGCCTCCTTTGCATTTTCTTAGTGGCCTAGGAGGCCAGTCTTGGGGGCCTCTTGGGCCTCACTGGGCGCTCTAAGTACGAAAAAACAGGGCATGGACAAATCATGCGAAAACAATTGTTTGTCTGTTATTTGGGCTCCTTGTGCTGGTCTCCAAAACGGCTCAGAGAGCCCCATAACGGTCCCTCATGGTCAACGAGGGGTCCTAAGCCCTGCCTTTCTTGAAAGGATATGGGCGGACGTTGGAGTCGGGGTCTGATTCCATGGGAGCCCACGCGGCAAGCGCCAAGAGCGGCCACAAGCGCCCAAGAATTCAGGCAAAGTGGTGGCCAGGGCACTCGTGAATCCCACAATTCCCACAATTTGTTCATCTGTCAGCCTTGGGACATTCCACTACGTGCTGAAGACACAATGGCGGGTATCCGTGGGTCGGGAGAGGGCCCAACGTGCCCCCTGGAAGCCCCAGTAGGCCCCCAAGGGGCCCCCAAGGAAGCCCCCTGCGGTCAGGCCCCCAGGAAGCCTCAAGAGGCTTCCAATAGGCCCCCAGGAGACTCCCAAGGGGCCCCAAGAGGCAACCACGAAGTACCCAAGAGCCCCCCTAGAGCTCTCCAACAGGCCTCGGAAAAACTTCCACCACCCATCTCCGAACAGGCATCCAGCAGGCCACTGGCCCATCACCCAGGCATGGCGGCCTCAGGTCCACAACCCCAGTTACCAAGACGCTCGGTCTTGGAGAGGGATGCTGAGGGCGAGGACGACGACCAAGACGACGATGATGGCGATGACGATGACGATGGTGATGATGTCTATGACGACGATGATGATGACGATGATGACGATGATGGTAGTGATGCGGGTGACGATAATGACGATGATGCCGATTGCGATGATGACGACGTTGATGACGATGGTGTTGCTGATGGTGGTTGTGATGATGATGGTGTTGATGTTGATGGTGATGGTGATGATGACGACGTCGATGTCGATACAGATGATGGCGATGGTGACGATTACGAGGATCCCAGCTCGAACTTGAGCGCGAAGCGCGCGAGGGTTCTAGTATATCTATACATATATATATATACACACCTATACGACCACCCTTCGGGTGATGAGGGGGTTGTGGGGGGGACAGAGGGGGGAACAACCAACATCTGACTCAATCGATCTCACTATCGATCTCACTCAACGGAACACCACGGGACACTTGTCGATCTCACTATCGATCTCACTATCGATCTCACTCAACGGGACACTACGGGCCACCACGGGACACCGCGGGACACCGCGGAACACCTGTCGATCTCATTATCGGACTCACTATCGATCTCACTATCGATCTCACACCACGGGACACCTCGGGACACCACGTCGATCTCCTTTTCGATCTCACTATCGATCTCACTCAACGGGACATCACTGGACACCACGGGCCAACACGGGACACCTGTCGATCTCAGTATTGATCTCACTATCGATCTCACTTTTTGGGACACCACGGGACACCACGGGACACCACATCGATCTCAGTATCGATCTCATTATCGATCTCTTTATCGATTCCACTCAACGGGACACCATGGGACACCGCGGGGCACCACATCGACCTCAGTATCGATCTCACTATCGATCTCACTTTTTGGGACACCACGGGACATCTCGGGGCAACACATCGATCTCAGTATCGATCTTACTATCGATCTCAGTATCGATCTCACTATCGATCTCACTCAACGGGACACCACGCGACACCACGGGACACCGGCGGGACACCGCGGGGCACCGGCCGCCGAAGGAGTTACATTTGGTGCGGCCGCGGCCCAGCCACAGGAGGATTTCCTCTCGCCCGCCCACGCAGCTTCGCCTCGCCCGCACGCACGCACGGCACTCACGACACGAACCCGAAACCGAAATCGATTTCCCGGTAGGGGGGGTCTCCGTTTCACGTCGGACTCACCCCCCAACCTCCCATACTTATGCGACCACCCTTCCGGTGATAAGGAGGTTGTGGGGGGGGGGAGAGAGAGAGAGAGAGAGAGAGGGGAACCAACATTTGACTCAATCGATCTCACTATCGATCTCACTCAGCGGAACACCACGGGACACCACGGGACACCACGGGACACCACGGGACACTTGTCGATCTCATTATCGATCCAACTCAACGGGCCACCACGGGCCACCACGGGACACCGCGAAATACCTCTCGATCTCACTATCGGTTTCATTATCGATCTCATTATCATTGTCACTCAACGGGACACCATAGGACACCACGGGACACCTCGGGACACCTCAGGACACCATATCGATCTCTTTATCGATCTCACTATCGATCTTACTCAACGAGACACCACGGGACACCACGAGACACCACGGAGCACCTGTCGATCTCAGTATCGATCTCACTATCGATCTCTTCTGTTGGGACACCACGGGACACCTCGGGCTTCACATCAATCTCAGTATCGATCTCACTATCGATTTCACTATCGATCTCACTCAACGGGACACCACGGGACACCTGTCAATATCCTTATCGATCTCATTATCGATCTCACTTGTTGGGACACCACGAGACACCGCGGGGCACCACATCGATCTTAGTATCGATCTCACTATCGATCTCACTATCGTTCTCACTATCGATCTCACTCAACGGGACACCACGGGACACCACGCGACACCACGGGACGCCGGCGGGACACCGCGGGGCACCGGCCGCCGGAAGAGTTACACTTGGTCTGGCCGCTGTCCAGCCGCAGGAGGATTTTTGGACACCCGCGGGACACCGGCGGGACACCGCGGGGCACCGGCCGCCGGAGGAGTTACATTTGGTGCGGCCGCGGCCCAGCCACAGGAGGATTTCCTCTCGCCCGCCCACGCAGCTTCGCCTCGCCCGCACGCACGCACGGCACTCACGACACGAACCCGAAACCGAAATCGATTTCCCGGTAGGGGGGGTCTCCGTTTCACGTCGGACTCACCCCCCAACCTCCCATACTTATACGACCACCCTTCCGGTGATAAGGAGGTTGTGGGGGGGGGGGAGAGAGAGAGAGAGAGAGGGGAACCAACATTTGACTCAATCGATCTCACTATCGATCTCACTCAGCGGAACACCACGGGACACCACGGGGCACCACGGGACACTTGTCGATCTCATTATCGATCTCACTCAACGGGACATCACGGGACACCACGGGCCACCACGGGACACTGCGAAACACCTCTCGATCTCACTATCGGTTTCACTATCCATCTCATTATCATTCTCACTCAACGGGACACCATAGGAAGGACACCACAGGACACCTCGGGACACCTCAGGACAGCATATCGATCTCCTTATCGATCTCATTATCGATCTTACTCAACGAGACATCACGGGACACCACGAGACACCACGGAGCACCTGTCGATCTCAGTATCGATTTCACTATCGATCTCTTTTGTTGGGACACCACGGGACTCCTCGGGCACCACATCGATCTCAGTATCGATCTCACTATCGATTCAACTATCGATCTCACTCAACGGGACACCACGGGACACCTGTCAATATCCTAGTCGATCTCACTATCGATCTCACTTGTCGGGACACCACGAGACACCGCGGGACACCACATCGATCTTAGTATCGATCTCTCTATCGATCTCACTATCGTTCTCACTATCGATCTCACTCAACGGGACACCACGCGACACCACGGGACACCGGCGGGACACCGCGGGGCACCGGCCGCCGGAGGAGTTACATTTGGTGCGGCCGCGGCCCAGCCACAGGAGGATTTCCTCTCGCCCGCCCACGCAGCTTCGCCTCGCCCGCACGCACGCACGGCATGCACGACACGAACCCGAAACCGAAATCGATTTCCCGGTAGGGGGGGTCTCCGTTTCACGTCGGATTCACCCTTCATTTTTCAATGTGTATATATATATATATACGTACACGTATGAATACATGTGTGCATTCATGTGTGCATGTATGCAGGCATGTCTGCGAAGTGGGCTGCATGTGGTGATTCCGAGTGGGCAGTCCCCGCTTGGCCAGCGGCGCCTATGTAGGTCTACCAGAGCGCGCCAGCTTTTGGCATCAGAGGTGTGTTTTGCTCTGGTGCATTCGATGTTGTGCCAAAATCTCAACGGTAATGGATAGAAGCTGCCATTGCTTTGTCATTCTTTATCACTCATCTTCATTATTTTTCGTTGTTGCTCCGTCCTTCCCCTCTCGTAGGTATTCCCTCCTCCTCCTCTCCATTCCCCCCATCCCTTCTTCCTCCCCGCACTCCACCCCGTCTCCCACTTCCTGGAGGAGAACGTCGTGGAAGAATGCCCGTGTCCGTCTTGCTCCCTCCTCCTCGCCACTTCCCTTCCTTCCCTCATCCTTACCCTCTCCTTCGTGTCTCCGTCGTCTCGTTCCCTCCGTTCCGCATCGGGGGGATCGGCCCAGGGCAGCAGGGCCTATCTGGAGCCGCTCGGTTCGATCCGACATCGATTCCCGCCGGCCCGATCCGATCGGATCCCGATGTTCCTGCGATCCGAGGAGAGGATATTGAGGAGGAGGAGGAGGAGGAGGAGGATTATCGAGGACGAGGATCCAGCACCGAGGAGAGGGCGAGGATCGATTCCCGCCAGCCCGATCCGATTGGATCCCGATATTCCTGCGATCCGATGCGGCCCGATGCTTGCATGACGCTGTTGTGCATCCTGGCGCAGCCGATCCAGTTCGATGTCGTTTCCGTGCCCGTGCAGCCCGATCCGAAGCACATTTTGAATCGATTCGGTTTACCGATTGGATGGTGAACGATCTGGGGGTCACAGGTTCCTTCCCCAGCCACTCACCTCATCCCTCCCTCCGGTCCTCCTTCCCTCCCGTCCTCCACCTATTCGTTCTGCTCGCCCCCGGGCCTCGCTGCTGAGGTCGTGTGCTGTGACAGCAGCACAAACAGTGGCGCCCATGCCAGTTCTTATGCAGCACTTTCCGAGTAGGATTGATCTGCAGGCCCGGGGGCTCGAATTCGGGACAGCACTGCCCGCCATGACTCCCTGTTAGCACGTTGCTCCAGGGTTCAAGGGATCCAGAATCTCTCCCGAGGGGGGGCACGGCAGGATGAGGAACGCTTGCCCTCGGGTGATGTTACAGAATAGTGAGTGAGTCCAGTGGACGTCTCGAGCGGGTTTCTTTAAAAGGAGTTCAATCGCGGCACTCTCACAGAAACCTCATATCAGCCTCTTCACCGCGGTGCAATTGTCCTCATGATTATGTAGTTATGTGTCCTTCATTCTTACCCGTTGCCTTTTGCATTTTTAGTTATTTCCGTTTCATGCCGTGTGTTTCTGAGACGTGTGTTCATTTTGGATGCAGATCAGTACTATTTTCTGATATCTTTTCATGGGGAGGAGAATCGACGAAAAGGATCGCCGGGGATCACCGGTGGTCGCGGATCGCACGAGGTAAGAGGATGGTCATCGAGGAGGAGGTCCGAGGATCGACATTCGAGGAGGAGGAGGAGGAGGAGGAGGAGGAGGGGAGGAGGAGGAGGGGGAGGATGAGCAGCATCGAAGAGGAAGAGGACAACGTAGATGGAAAAGAACCGACCGTGCCTTCTCCATCAGCATCATCCTCAGCATTCTCACCATCACCAATCTGTACTTCCCCCCCCATCGATCCAGAAGGGGGTGCATCGAAGCGTTGCCGCACTCTCCGAGGGACAGCCACTTTCCCTGCCCCTCCGCCGCCTCAGGCGGATGATGATGATGATGAGGAGGAGGAGGAGAAGGAGATGGGGAGGAGGAGGAGGAGGAGGAGGAGGAGGAGGAGGAGGAGGAGGAGGAGGATCGAGGACGAGGATCCAGCACCGAGGAGAGGACGAGGATCTTTTTTTGGGGGGCATCAACGCACCACCTCAAGAATCTCTTCCCAGCTCACCTCCACGCACACCAGGACGACGGCGGCGAGGGACACGAAAGAGAAAACTTAGTACAGCACCTGGGGGATGTACTGCTACGTGTTTAAGCCGCCGTACCACGAAGAGGAAGCCCAAGTATCTCTTGTGGCCGCTGGCGCCGAGGGAGGTATAGATGAAGACGAACTCCACAGCTAGAAGTCGAAGTCGCTGAGGTCGTACTCGTTCTGGCACGCGTCATCCTCGGAGTCGGAAGCAACGATCCGAGACAACGTGAACGCAGATGCCGAGGCCGATGGCGACCAAACTCCAGCTGAAGGCCATGCCGTGGAAGAAGAAGGATCCGATGACGACGCGCCCCCGTTGGCGAAGAGGAGGCCTTCGCCAGGATCCAGCGGAAGGTCCACGGGCACCCACGCAGGTGCGGCAGCGCCTGAACCTTCACCAGCAGCATCACATCGGTCTGGAACTCGCGCGACCCCTTCGGCCTCCTCCTCCCGAGCAGGACGAGGGACAGCGCGAGCAGAGGAACAGGAAGATGATTCACACTCGTCGATATCGATGGGGTCGGACGCGGCATCCTCCGAGGAGGAGGCGAAGCGAGAGGAGAGCACCATCGCCCCGCATGTACACCGCAACCCACCAGCAGCAGTAGCAAGGACGGGCTGCCCCTCGGCAGCACCCTCTCCAGATACAGCGGCCTGCGGGATGAAAACGTCGGCGGTGGCCCGTAAGCGGGAGCCCAGCCTGGGGCCAGCAGCCGCCCACGTGAGCTCCCCTTGCGAGGCACTCGTGAAGCCGCCCGCAGGGACGCGCGCGGCGTGCCACGCTGCGTTCCTCCTCCTGCGCGCGCCCCCAGGGACAGGCTGGCCGCGCGACACGAGCCGCAGCGCGTGCCTGGCAGCCAGCTCCCTGTCCTGCCAGGAGACTGGCTCGCCCACGCACGCCCTGGCGCGCAAGGCGGCCTCGCAGGCTGCCTGGCGCCTGCGACGCGCTGCGCGGCGAGCAGCAGAAGGTCCGAGGAGCGCGATCTCGGCTGTCCTCATAGCACTGGGCGTCCACGAACTCGGGCCACCCTCCGTAGTCATTCCCGAGTCCTCCAGCTCCTGCAGCGCCAACTCCGGACCGGCCATGCGCGGGGGAAAAGGCGAGAGGGGGCTTGAGGCTGGCTTGAGCCAAAATGGCTACGGAGGAGAGGACGAGGATCGAGGATCGAAGAGGAGAAGGGGGAGGATCGAGGACGCTCCGTCATCCAATTGTCCGTCTCCATAGCTTTCACAGTCCGTCGCATCGATATTAAGTTGCCTTTCCCGGAGTAATTTGTATTGGGATGCCCCGGTTTGAAGGCAACCCGAGAAGAGGAGGAGGAGGAGGAATGAAATGGGCGCCCTCCCCAGCCACGGGCCTGTCCTGGAGCGTCCGGTACCTCCGCGTGGCAGAGGGCATGCTCGGTGCCGCGTACTGCGAGGAGCGGGCGAAGCAGGACTGATCGTCGTCGTCGTCGTTATGGTTTTTCGCGATCTTCGCTGATTTGCACGGTCTGCTGGTCTTTAGTCTGGAGGTTTTTGGAGGGGGGGGGGGGGCGAGCAGGACGAGGTGGAGTAGCCGAGCAGGCAAACCCTCGCGCGCGTACTTTCGCTGATTTCCAGCGGTTCTTTGGGCTTGAGTTTCTGGAGGTCTCTGGAGGTCGGGGGTGAGGATCACGATGAGGTGGAGCAAACAAGCAGGCAAGCTGGCGCGCGCGTGCGCCATGCGCGAGGAGCGGACGGAGCTAGGACGAGGATAAATCCGTTCCAGAGCGTCCCGGAACGCTCCGAGAGCGTTCCGGAATGCTCTGAGAAGGCCACGGCGCCCGAGACATCTTCCAGAGCCACCGGATCTCAGAGATTCTCGACCTATCCCCACCCGAGTTTATCCTCGTCCTGGCTTCGTCTGAGCGCTGAGCCGCTGCCAGGTCGAGTCGCGGCACTCACTCTGCGCCTGCCGTGGCTCTGCGTGCGCTTGGCATCGCTCGCACGTGTGCATGTTTGTCCCGGCGAGAACCATCGAGGATCCTCCGGGACCATCGAGCAACAAAAAACACACGCACGACACCGAGACATGCACAGGAAGAATGGACCTCCGAGCGACGGCAAGCTGCGTGCGGAGCCGCTGCCCCCTTCGAAGAAGACCCCCGCGCCGACCCCCGCGCCGCAGGGCGAGCGCCGCGCGCCGAGGGCGCCGAGGGCGCCTCTCCCCTCCCCTGCGCGGCGCACCGGCGTGGCGAGATTGACCCCCGTCGGGGGAGGACCGTCGGCCCGGACTGGTAGGTAATCCAGGAGGGAAAAAACACGCAGGCACAATTAATCTTCGATCCCCCAGAAAATATGGGAAAATAGGTGCAGTGGGGGGGAACACAGAAACCCAGAAACTATGGTCAAATATAGGGGAATATAGGGGTGCCTTTGTGTCCTTCGAGGCCTCCTGGATGGGGTCGGAGCAGACGGGGTCGGAGGATCGCGCCGCATCGATCGCCGATGCATCGACGATGCGGCTCGATGCGGAGCCCGATTTTCTCCTCGCCGACGTCGCCGATGCATACATCGCCGACGTCCACGCCTCATCGCCAGTGCATCGCCGATGCATCGCCGATGCATCGCCGATGTATCGCCGATATATCGGCGATGCGGCGCGGTCCTCCGACCCCATCTACTCCGACCCCATCCAGGAGGCCTCTAGTCCTGAGCTTCGCGACCCATGCTTTCTTGCACTCCTATGGCAATGTGGCCGTCGGAAGGGTCTTGTGTCCACTCGCGTGTCCTGTCCAATCAAGTCCGACTGTACTGAGCACTCAAAGTAGAGTTCGTGCGATTTGTCCTAGCAGTATGTCTGGTAGTCGTAGCAGTAGTACGACTAGTAGTAGAAGTACCAGTAGCAGCAGTGCAGCAGTAGTAGTAGTAGTAGTAGTAGTAGTAGTAGTGGTAGTAGTAGTAGTAGTAGTAGTAGCAGTAGTAGTAGTAGTAGTAGTGGTAATAGTAGTAGTCGTGGTAGGTTTAGTGGTAGTAGTAGTAGTAGTAGTAGTAGTAGTAGTAGTAGTAGTAGTAGTAGTAGCAGTAGCAGTAGCAGTAGCAGTAGCAGTAGTAGTAGTAGTAGTAGTAGTAGTAGTAGTAGTAGTAGTAGTAGTAGTGGTAGTGGTAGTGTTAGTGTAGTGGTAGTAGTAGTAGTAGTAGTAGTAGTAGTAGTAGTAGTAGTAGTAGTAGTAGTAGTAGTAGTAGTAGTAGTAGTCGTAGTAGTCGTAGTAGTACTAGTAGTAGTAGTAGTAATAGTAGTAGTAGTAGTAGCAGTAGTAGTAGTAGTCGTAGTAGTAGTAGTAGTAGCAGCAGTAGTAGTAGTAGTAGTAGTAGTAGTAGTAGTAGTAGTCATAGTCGTTGCCGTAGCACTACTACTATTACATGTAGTGGTATTGGTGGTCGTACTCGTATTACGAGTGTTCATATGGCTATTACTCCGATTGTTATTCGCACTAGATGCAGTATATGTACCAGTAGCAAGTGCAACAGCATCCGTATACATAGTTGTAGTCGTACTACTAGTTGTGGTGCCACTACTGGTACGAGCTCTTCTAGTATTCAGTCTACTATTGCTACTCGTGCTCCTGATTAGTGGTAGCAGTAGCAGTAGTTCTACTTGTACTAGGAGTACTCGCACAGGTCGTAGCAGATCGTAGTTGCAGCAGTACTACTTGTACGCGAAGTACCTGTGGTAGTAGCATCAGTAATAGCAGTAGCAGGTGACTTTGCGTATTACGAGTGCTAGTCGTACTAGTCGTACTAGGAGTACCAGTGATTCGGTACCCATTCGGGCGCGCGGAATCAGGCAAAACCAAAGGCAACCGACAGCGATAAAAAACACACTTGGGACACTTTCTGGGAGCCTCTCCCGAAACATCAGAAATGCTGAAAGCCCGCGTTATCCATGTCCTCATAGTTCGCCTTCCATGGCGATGAACTCGTTTTTCTCTCATGCTGGGGCTGGCTGAGTGCCAAGGCCCAGTTACCGCCGACGAAGCTTCGCGCTGAGTTCGGTTGGTCATGCAAGCACGGCAAAAAAAACGCTGCTGGCCGCGCTGCTGACCGCGCGACTAGGATTGCATATGATGTGGGTTTGCTTGTTTCTTTGTTACGTTCTCATTTTCAACAAAATTATGAAAACATGATTTTTCTGGGCGTTGCTTGATTCCGCGCCGTGCGCCCGAATAGCCTGGCCGACCACCCGCCAGGCTTCGCACTCGGCGAAGCCATAAGGGGGAGGAGGAGGAGGAGGAAGGGGAGGAGGATGTGAACTCAGGGGGACTAGGCTCTTGGGGAGCTCAGCAGGAAGCGGGCACAAATATACCTATACGACCACCCGTCGGGTGATAAGGAGGTTGTGGGGGGGGGGGGGTAGGGGGGGAACCAACACCAGACTCAATCGATCTCACTGTCGATATCACTCACCTGGACACCACGGGACACTTGTCGATCTCACTCTCGATTTCACTCATCGGGACACCACGGGACACCGCGGGACACCTGTCGATGTCACTATCGGTGTCATTATCGGAGGAGAGATATCACTATCGATCTCAGCCAACGGGACACTTCGGGGCACCACATCGATCTCACTATCGATTTCAGTATCGATTTCATTATCGATCTCACTCAACGGAACACCACGGGACACCACGGGACACCTGTCGATTTCACACCATCGATCTCATCGTTCTCTTTTCTTTGGGACACCACGGGACACGTCGGGCCACCACATCACATCGATATCAGTATCGATCTCACTGTCGATATCACTCAACGGTGTCCCGGGAAACAGCGGACACGTGTCGATCTCACCATCGACTGCAGTATCGATCTCACTTTTCGGGACACCACGGGACACCTCGGGGCACCACATCGATCTCAGTATCGATCTCACTATCGATATCACTATCGATCTCAGTCAACGGAACACCACGGGACACCGCGGGACACCGCGAGCCTTTGCCGGACGGACGGACGGACGGGGGATAATCATTTGTTTTGTTTTCGCCTTAGCAACGGCGGACACCACGGGACACCGCGGGACACCGCGAGCCAGCGCCGGACGGACGGACGGACGGGGGAGAATCATTCGTTTTGACTTTGCTCTAGCAACGGCGGGTTCATCTCTCGTGCGCCCACGTAGCTTCGCCTTGCCCGCGCGCGCGACACGAACGAAACGAAACGATTCGGTTGGGGGTCTCCGTGCCACTGCGATCTTACCCCTCAAACTCCGACACTGGGAGTGGGGATGCGGGAAAAGGGGGAGAACCAGACGGAACGAGTTCAAAGTTGGCCCGGTGTCACTAGCAGAATCTAGGATTGTTCTTGGAGGTTCTATATGGAGTAAGGAAGGGAAGGGGCATAGTGATGAGGCGCGGAGTTTGGAGGACGGCTTGAGGGATTAGCAGCAGCAAGAGGACGATGGCACGAGCGTTTTCTGATTCACCCTCCACACCCTCCCCCTCCACCTGCGTGTCCTTGCCCCTCTCCCGAGGAAAAGGGGTGTGAATCTCAGTTCCGCTGTGGTCCCCCCGCCCCTTCAGGACTGGAAGAGGCTCCGCATGGCAAAGATTTGCGGCGCTTTGCGATGCGCGTCCGGATTATGCTGTGGAGCGCACGCCCTTGCTCTCTTCGCCTCCCCCATTCCTCTTTGCCGTCGTCTTTTTTTTGTTCCAGATTCGACTGTTACGGCGGTGCATGCTTCCTCTCCCGCCGCAGAGGCAGCCCTCATTGAGCGGAGCAGGACGGCACTCTTGGATGACAGTGCATCTATACGACCACCTTTCGGGCGATTAGGAGGTTGAGTGTGTGTGTGGGGGGGAACCAACATCAGACTCAATCGATCTCACTATCGGTATCAGTCAACGGGGCACCACGGGACACCACGGAGCACTTGTCGATCTCAGTCTCGATCTAAGTCAACGGGACACCACGAGACACCACGGGACACCGCGGGACACCGCGGGACACCTGTCGGTTTCTTTATCGGTCTCATTATCGATATCACTATCGATCTCACTCAACGGGACACCATAGGACACCACGGGACACCTCGGGGCACCACATTGATCTCAGTACAGATCTCAGTATCGATCTCACTCAACGGAACACCACGGGACATCTGTCGATCTCACTATCGATCTCACTTTTTGGGACACCATAGGACACCAGGGGACACCTCGGGGCACCACATCGATCTCAGTATCGGTATCACGATCGATCTCACTATCGATGTCAGTCAACGGAACCCCACGGGGCACCACGGGACACCACGGGACACCTGTCGATCTCACCATCGATCTCATTATCGATCTCTTTTTTTGGGACACCACGGGACACCTCGAAGCACCACATCGATTTCAGTATCGATCTCACGATCGATCTCACTATGCATCTCACTATCGATCTCACTTTTTGGGACACCACCACGGGACACCGCGGGACACCTCGAGCCACCGCGAGCCACCGCCGGACGGACGGACGGACGGGGGATAATCATTTGCTTTGATTTCGCCCCAGCAACGGCGGACACCGCGGGACACCACGGGACACCGCGAGCCATCGCCGGACGGACGGGCAGACGGGGGATAATCATTCGTCTTGTTTTCGCCCTTGCAGCGGCGGACACCACGGGACACCGCGGGACACCGCGGGACACCGCGAGCCAGCGCCGGACGGACGGACGGACGGACGGACGGGGGATAATCATATGGTTTGACTTCGCTCGAGCAACGGCGGGTTCATGTCTCTCGCGCGCCCACGCAGCTTCGCCTCGCCAAACACGCACGACACGAACGAAGCGAAACGATTTCCCGGTTGGGGGGGTCCGTTCCACTGCGATCCCACCCCCCAATCTCCGATCAAGGAAGCCTATCGAAGAGACAAGCAATTGCCGAAGCAACTCGAGGCATCGTGCTACATGCAGTGCGACGCGCTCTTCCCGCCACAGCATTCAGTGCCGCTCCGCTCTGCAAGCGCGTGCCACCGAGGCAGGGCGGACCGCACCCTCCCTCCTGGCATCTGGTGCAGCACCTCGTGGGAGTTGCAGGCCAGTGCTTGCCAGGGCACGCGGGGCAGCCCTTCAGGGTCGGGGGTGGACAGAACCCCCACCCTGACACGTCGATTAGTGATTTGTCCGTCTTCGGTCCTCGAGAGGGCGCCACGGCCGTCATTTTCCAGTCTTGCGCCCGCCAGGTTTGGGCCCGAGGTCGCTTTCACGAAACCACGTTTTACTAGGGGGAGTCCTGCCCATCCCCGAAAGAGGACATCCGCTCCTGCCTGGAGGCCCTCCAGCTGGAGCCCGCTGGCCCCCTGAGGACTGACTGGCCTGCTCCTTGCCACCGCCCGAGGAGAGGCGACGTCCCGCTGCGGGCACGCCAGGTGGAGCCCTGGGCCCAGGCCGGCCGTGCTCAGACCTGGCTCGATGCAGCATGGCTCGGCACGCTCGAAGGGGCACGAACACCGACAGCAGCTCATGCCCCTTCTGAGCCGGATCTGCTGTCGGTGTCGCCGCGGACGGCGTCCACTCGAGACAGTCGGCCGTCTGCCCAACAGTTGCCGCTGCTGGTTTTGGACAACATCTTGTGTTGGGCACTGTACCTTTTTCCTGCACATCCCCGTGAAAATTAGCCTGACGAAGGACCCAACCATATGCAGGTGTGAGTACCGCAATTGTGATGCACCTTTTCGGTGGTGATCCCTATGATGCAAAGAACCGTGCTAGGGGTGTACGTAAATGAGTGGCGTGGTACACAACGCGAACGAAAACGAACAACACAATGCGGACTGCGCCACGGGGACCTTCGGTGGGGCTCCATGTGGGGCCACGAACCGCTGTACTGGGTGAGGGAGACGCATGCGGACTGCGCCACGGGGACCTTCGGTGGAGCTCCTATGGGGCCACGAAACGTGTGAGGGGTGTGACGAAATGAGTGGCGGGGACGCATGCGGATTGTGCCACTGGGACCTTCGGCGGAGCTCCTATGGGGCCACGAAACGTGTGAGGGGTGTGCCGAAATGATTGGCGGGGGCGCATGCGAACTGTGCCACTGGGACCCATCGGCGGAGCTCCCATGGGGCCACGAAACGTGTGAGGGGTGTGCCGAAATGAGTGGCGGGGACGCATGCGACCTGTGCCACTGGGACCTTCGGCGGAGCTCCCTATGGGGCCACGAAACGTGTGAGGGGTGTGCCGACATGAATGGTGGGGACGCACGCGAACTGTGCCACTGGGACCTTCGGCGGAGCTCCTATGGGGCCACGAAGCGTGCGAGGGGTGTGCCGACATGAGTGGTGGGGACGCATGCGAACTGTGCCACTGGGACCTTCGGCGGAGCTCCTATGGGGCCACGAAGCGTGTGAGGGGTGTGCCGACATGAGTGGGGACGCATGCGGTGCCACTGGGACCTTCGGCGGAGCTCCTATGGGGCCACGACGTGTGAGGGGTGTGCCGAAATGAGTGGCGGGGACGCATGCGAACTGTGCCACTGGGACCTTCGGCGGAGCTCCTATGGGGCCACGAAACGTGTGAGGGGTGTGCCGAAATGTGGCGGGGACGCATGCGAACTGTGCCACTGGGACCTTCGGCGGAGCTCCTATGGGGCCACGAACGTGTGAGGGGTGTGCCGAATGAGTGGCGGGGACGCATGCGACTGTGCCACTGGGACCTTCGGCGGAGCTCCTATGGGGCCACGAACGTGTGAGGGGTGTGCCGAAATGAGTGGCGGGGACGCATGCGAACTGTGCCACTGCTCCCTATGGGCCACGAAACGTGTGAGGGGTGTGCCGAAATGAGTGGCGGGGACGCATGCGAACTGTGCCACTGGGACCTTCGGCGGAGCTCCTATGGGGCCACGAAACGTGTGAGGGTGTGCCGAAATGAGTGGCGGGGACGCATGCGACCTGTGCCACCACTGGGACCTTAGGCGGAGCTCCAGTGGGGCCACGGTCCTCGCGAGGGGTGTGCCGAAATGAGTGGCGGGGACGCATGCGAACTGTGCCACTGGGACCTTCGGCGGAGCTTCCTATGGGGCCACGAAACGTGTGAGGGGTGTGCCGACATGAATGGTGGGGACGCACGCGAACTGTGCCACTGGGACCTTCGGCGGAGCTCCTATGGGGCCACGAAACGTGTGATGATGCTGATGATGCTGATGATGCTGATGTTGATGATGATGATGACGACGATGATGACGATGATGATGATGATGATGATGATGACGATGACGATGATGATGAGGATGGGGATGGGGATGAGGATGATGATGAGGATGAGGATGAGGATAATGATGAGGAATGGGATGGTGATGATGATGATGATGATGCTGATGCTGATGCTGATGCTGCTGATGATGATGATGATGATGATGATGATGATGATGATGATGATGATGATGATGATGATGATGATGATGATGATGAGAGGAGGGGAGGAGGAAGGAGGAAGGAGGAGGAAACGCGGGGACCGTCTCTTCAAAACGAGGACCCAACAACACAGGTTGGTTTGGAAAAAGTTTAGAACAGAAGTGGCACAAGCATGGAAGCCAAAACGATACTGAATCAGACCAGGCGGGGCCCGTCGCACGAAAGGCGAATGTCACTGAATGATCCTTTTTGGGCGCTGCCGTGTGCAGATCATTCAAGACGATCGTCTTGTTGATTTTGTGATGGCGTACGCCCCGAATGGCGACTGCGACGTGCCTGGGAGGGGGCCCGCCATGCACCTGCGCCCAGATCGACTACATGTAAGAGTGACCTTTCGCCAGAGTTACCTTTGGTGCGGGCTCATCGGGCTCCCCCCGATCGCCGAGCGCGATGCGATATAAGCGGCCCGCGCCCTTGGGTTTGGCTCCCTCGCGCCCCCAAAAGCTGCGCACCAAAGGTCACTCTTACCCAGGGTCACTCTTACGCCTAGCCGACCAGAGCGCTGACTGACACGCTGGGTTCTCCGGCCCTGCTCGTGGGTGTCGTCGCCGTCACGATTCTCTGATCGTCCTTGGCTTCGACCGGACTCCTGTAGATCCGATGTCTTGATCTTCGGAGGAGGGAAATGTTCTACCCTCCCCTCGTTTTCCCCTTTTGGGCCTCCTGGGCCTCCGTTGTCGTCACCGCTGGATTCGCCTCGAAATTCTGGTCAGAACGCACCCCGGGAGAGGTCTGGGGAATAGCGGTATCGGTATCTTTTGGTTTCCCCATCTCAACTTTTTTTCGGGGGTGGACAGACCTCCTACCCTGACACGTCGATTGGCGAATTGGCCGTTTTCGGTTCGCGAGGGGGCGTCGCGGCCGTCACTTTTGCGGGTCCAGGTCCGTCGGTTTCGGTCCCAGGCCGTTTTCATTAAGGGGAGGTTCACTAAAGGGAGGTTTGTCCACCGCCGAGTTTTTTAGGGGACCAGCTTTACCCTTCCCAGAAGTGTCGACCCCTTCCCAGGGGCCACCTTTTCGCCGAGTAGTTCTGTTGATGGCCCAGAGGCGCCCCGGCGAGGGCCCCAAGATCTTGAAAACGGCAAATCAACTTCGTCTTGATGTTTTCAATGCGAGAACTCGCGCGGTGCGCAATAGTTGAAGACATGTGTCGACGTTCGCGCGGCGATGCTCCGGCGATGCTCCGGCGTAAATCCGATGTGAGTCCGACGTAACTCAACCGCAATTTGGCGCGAACCCGACGCGAACCCGACGCGGAGATCCGACCTCAATTGGGTCTCGAGTGGCCGCGCGAGGCCTCAACGGTTGTCCTCAGAAGTTGGTCGCTTGGACTCTGCGCCAACCGGACTCGCTAGGGTTGAGTCGGGCCCGTCCCCCTACAAGCCGCTTTTGGACGAAGAATGAAAAATACCCCCAAGATAGTAACACAAATAGTCCAAAAATAGCCCGGGGACTATTTTTTTGTTATTTTTTGCCTTTTCGGGGCATTTTGATTTTTATTTTTTTTTTCTCATCGAAAATCCCTCGCCGCCTGGGGTCGGACCGACTCCGGTGGGGTCCGGCGGGTCGTCGGCGCGGACGCGTACGTGCAGCTGGTGGACGCGTGCCTCTCCGCGAGCCAGGCCGCTCGCGCGAGCCGCCTCGAGGGCGCCGGCGAGTGCGACGCCGCGCTCGTGGCCTCGCCGGTGGCCAAGCTGCCGTGGCTGCCAATGGAAGAGCGAAAAGCAGCTGGAGCGCGGAGCCGTGGAGGTCCCCTGAGATTCGGAGGTGGATAGACCTCCTACCCTGACACGTCGACCAAGGAATTGGCCGTTTTCGGTTCGTGAGGGGGCGTCGCGGCCATCATTTTTGCGGGTCCAGGTCCGTCGGTTTCGGTCCCAGGCCGTTTTCACTCAGGGAGGTGTGTCCACCGCCGAGAGATCCTGGCCTGTCAGTTGTCTCGAGCCGGGCGCTTTGCCCGGATTGGGGCCTTGGGACCCCCTCACGGCTCGATGCGGAGGGCCGCGCCGACCCAAGAGCCCACGTCCATGTCCATGCTCGCGCGGGCCCCCGAGAGGCAGGGAAACGGCTTCGATTGTGCGGAATGTCGCGCGTAGGTTGCCTAGCCTGCGTAATTAAGGTCGCGTGTGAGCGCTCCCGTTTCCGATGTCCGATGTGGCGTGCCGCGCTGGCGGCCCGCGCAAGCCACTCCGTATGCCATCGTACGTACGACCCGTCTTCTCATGCCGCACCGTCGCGCATCAGCCGACTAGTTATGCATGCAACCGAAGAAATATGTGCCCGAATACGTACCCGAGGTTGTTCCGAAAAGGCCGCGTGACCACAATGTTGACCGACATTGAGATTCGTTTTGACTTCGAATCAACATTTTCAGTCAACTCGGGCGCGTTCGGATTCAGCGGGCGCCGGTTTCGGTCACGTTCGGGCAGATTTCTGGGCACAGTCACGGTCATTACGTCCCCCTGGCAGAGACGAGGGTACGTGACCTTTTTTGCGGCGCCCATCTGGGCGACGCAAGACATCGAGTTTGTTCTCACCGACGCTGGCGCGTCGCGTAAGCTGCCCGCGTATGACCGTGCGTTGGCGCCCTCTCTTCCAGTGCAGCGTGCCGCTGGCCCGCCTAAGCCGCGGCGTGCGGTCGCCATGCCATCTCGCAGAAGACTCGTATCTCTTCGCCGCCCATGCGCTTTTCGGCTCTTCTGGCCCGGCTGGATCTTGAAGGATGCCGGCCGCCTCCCCGAGCCCCCGCCGGCGCAGGCCGGGCAGGGCCCGCAGGAGCAGGCCGCGACTCTGTGGCTCGGGGACGTGCCCGCCGAGCTGGCCACCGCGAAGCGAGTCGCCGAGGTGCAGAGTTCGACTAGACGTAAGAGTGACCTTTCGCCAGAGTGACCGTTGGTGTGGGCACAGATGTGCCCGCAGATGGCCGAACGCGAAGCGAAAGCAGCGGCTAGCGCGCCTGGATTTGGCCTCCCCGCGGCCCCCCAAAAGCCGCGCACCAAAGGTCACTCTTACCCAGGGTCACTCTTACGTGTAGCCGAAGAGTGGAGCATGTACCCACACCGCTGCCCTTTGCCCGTTTTCCCTTTTTGGGCCTCCTGGGAGGCCCTGGTCGCCACCGCTGGATTCGCTTCAAAGTCATGGGCAGAGCGCACCCCAGGAGAGGTCCGGGGAGCAGTGGTAGCGGTGCCTTGTGGTTTCCCCAGAGGTGCTCCACATGCGGGGAAGGGTAAGGCTCGGATCGGCCGGAACTCCTGTCGGCGGCGTGCTCAGTGGGGAGTGAGAAGGAACTGGCTTTCTCAGAAGGCCAGGGGATTTCTCAGAAGCCCTCGCGCCTTCCGAGAAAGTGTACGCATCTTCGAGGAAGGCTTAGAACATTCCTCAGAAGGCCAGAGGCCTTCCGAGCCTTCCGAGATGGCCTGCCCCCCCCCCTCGACTTTGCCAGGACTCCTACAGCCAAGGCGTCGAAATACGGACCAGCTTGAGCTCAGGAGGGGCGTCGGCTTCGGGTCGTTCCTGAACTTTTCAGGAGGGGAAAAAACACACAGACACTATCAATCGTCGATTCCCAAGAAAATATGGGAAAATATGGGAAGTGGGGGGGAAGAGGAAAACCCAGCCCAGAAAATATGGGAACAAATGGGGAATCCTTTTACATGTGTGCCTTTGTTTGTGTGTCCCAGGGCCCCTTCAACTCTGGGTTGGTGGACCTCTTTGCTGCCCGGGCCCGCCGCGGCCAGAAGAGCCCCGTGGTTTCTTGCCTGGCGTTCTTTCTATGATTGCACGTTTGACCGGAAGGTCCCCCCCCCGGGGGCGCGAAGAGAACCGCCCTGCGCGCCTCGCGGCCCGGGGTGGAGAGCTGCCCCTCTCTTCAGGGGGGGCGGCGCGGGGGCGCGAAGGTAACCCCGCGCCGCGCACCGCGCGGCGCGGGGCGCGAAGTGCGGTGGCCTGGGGGTTCGCCGGTGCTGCCTGACGGGCCCGCCCTTTGGATTTGGACGGCTCGGTTCTCGTGGGGTGCTTGCAGCGGGAGCTCGCGTCGAGTTCCAGATTGGGGCTTGCTCGTTTTCCGGATGGCCCCGCCAGGCTTACCCGAGTCCCCCGAACCCGAGTCTTGCGTCTCCCCGGCACATGTGCGTGCCGCCGACGATGCCCACGCCGTTTGTGAAGAAGGCCTCGGAGCAGAACACACCTCCGAAGCGTAATAAATCCCCTGAGCTCCGCGCGGACTTCTTGGTTCGACGCTTGGCTCCCATGGGCGGCGCCCCTGGCGCCGCCCTCTGGCGCGGTCCGCTCGCCAGGGAGGGTGTCCAGCGCCGATCAAAGAAATCCGCGCCACCTCCGACGGTCTTTGCTTATGGTAGGTTCCTGCGTGTCGACGCGACGACGACCCCAGCGCGGTCTTTCAGGGTTAATTTGACCAGTGTCCCAGAATCGACCAAGATGGAGCGATTTGGTGATCGAAAGGCTGCCGATCGTTCAAGGCTGAGCGATCCACGCGATGTCAAAAACCAACGCCGAAGTCCTCGCGACACGAACCTGCGGTATGCCGTTTCTTGCTCCTCGAAAGGTCGTCCGCCAGGGCTACCGCCGGCGGCCTGCCCAGGACGGCGACGCGGACGCCGCTGCAGCGGCCCGCGAGCCTTGCGAGCGCCGGGCCGACGCGCCCTGGCTGGGCTACGCGTTCGTGACCTTTAGGCCAGGATGCAACTCCTGGGAGGTGATCTGCCCGATCTGGCTCGATCCTGCTGAGCCCGGCTTGGCCCTGCTGAGCCCCGCCTGATCCAAGGCCCATGATGGTGTAGTCTGGCTCAGCGGCCCCTCGATAGGGACTGATCGCCCTTATTCTTTCTCACGAAGCCCTCCCAGGAGTTTCCTTCCTACAACCCTCAACGTAAACTTGATGGGCTCGCCGCCCCCAGCCCTCAAACCCAAGTTGGCCCGAGGAATTGGGCTCGGCGGCCACCCCCGCCAGCACTGGAAGGGGGGCAGGGGGTGCCACGGATCATGTGTATTCTCAGTGCGATCTCGCAGCGATCCGAAGAATACCACACGACCCCATGTCTACAGCCAGAACCGATCGTAAGGATGGGTAGCCTTCCCAAGGGCACCCTTGCATCCTTGCCTCCTCGGTCCATCCTTCATCACCTTCGATGGCCAGCCCCGCTCGAGAAGCTTCGGCATGCCCGGGAGGGTGGTACCCTTAAGTCGGGCCTGTCCCTCTACAGGGGGAAAATTCAAAAATAGTTTCAAAATGGTCTGGGGACGATTTGTTTTTTATTGTTGAATATTTTTGTTGAGGCATTTTTCAGGAGGGGAAAAACACACAGACACAATTATTCGTCGCCCCCCAGAAAGTATGGGAAACTATGGGGAGTGGGGGGGAAGACAAAAACCCCGAACATATGGGAACATATGGGGATTTTTTTTTTTTTTAAATGTGTGTATTTCTTTGTGTGTCCTGGGCCCCCATCAATTTTGTGCGTATGTTTAATGTTTCGTCCAACATCCCCCCCTGGTAGGGGGGACACGCCCGACCTGCCATGGTGCCCTCAGGGACGGCGCCGAGGCCGCCGAGGCCCTGGCGCTGCTGGACGGCAGGGCGGCGGAGGGCTGGACCATCCGGGCCCAGTGGGCGGAGGAGCAGCACCAGGGCGGCCCGAAGAAGGGCCGGAGGCTGGGCGCCCGGCTGGCGGCGGGCCACGACCCGCCCCTGGGCGATCTACCCCGTCGAGGGGGAGGAGGGGGAGGAGGAGGAGGAGGAGGAGGAGGAGGAGGAGGAGGAGAAGGGGGAGGAGGAGGAGGAGGAGGAGGAGGAGGAGGAGGAGGAGGAGGAGGAGGAGGAGGAAGAGAAGGCGGAGGAGGAGGGGGATGAGGGTTACAGTCGGGGCGCTGAGGAAGGAACCCTTTTTCGTTGGGGAGGGGCTCGGTGTTCCTTAGTTGTTTTGTAGTTCGCCTTAGGTTTTGCTGAGGGTTTCGATGGGAAATCGAAGTTTAACTTATGGGAAAAATGGGCCTCGTTCCTTATTTAGGGTTCCTTAGGTCAATGCCCTGACTGTAGTCGCCGTTTTCGGGCTCCCAGGGACTATCAGGAAACGACTCGGGATGAAGACCTCCTCCTGGGGAAGTGCTCCGGGGTCCAGGACCTCTTTCTCCCATGCGAAGCCTGGGCCTTCAGACGGGGTCCGAGCAGATGTGGTCGGAGCATCGTGCCGCATCGCCAATGCATCGCCTATGCGGCTCGATGTGGAGTCCGATTTCCTCCACGCCGACGTCCCAGATGCATCACCGATGTCGTCGACGCATCGCCGATGTATCCGCGATGCATTGGCGATGCGGCGCGATCCTCCGACCACATCTACTCTCTACTCGGACCCCATTAGCCAGGCGAGCAGCTCTTTCCCGCCGCGCTGCATGGCGCCGAGCTCGCCGCCGCCCTGGAGCGCAGCAAGTCAGAGGAGGGCAAATATTTGGACAGTGGTAGTTGGCCTTCGGGAAGCCCCCTCGTCGCCACGGCTGGGGGCGCAGCTCGGACAACTGGCGCGTTTGGACGTAGGGAGGGGTGTGGGGACCGATGTTGCATGGTGGTCGCGGCCGGTGTCGGCGCGAACGGATTCCTGACGCTAAGTTTCAAGCTGCTATAATACATTGCGCTGGGTTGCATTAGTCTACACTAAGATATACAAAGTTATATCCAGAGCCCGTTCGGACAAAATAACGGCGCCCCCTCCTCTCCCCCTGAAGTCATGCCACGGCGGTCGTCTGGAGGCGACCGCGGACCTCCCTATGGGGCCACGAAGCGCTGTGCTGGTGTGTGAAACGCAGGGCGCAAGGGCTGTGCTGGGTGGTGGCGGACGCATGCGGGCGGTGCCAATGGTGCCTTCGGTGGGGCCCCTTATGGGGCCACGGAGCCTTGCAATTACTGGGTGGGCGAAACGCAGAGAGCAAGGTCCGTGTTGGGTGGTGGCGGACGCATGCGGGCGGCGCCACTGGGACCTTCGGTGGAACCCCCATATGGGGCCACGAAGCGCTGTACTGGGTGGGTGAAACGAAGGGAGCAATGGCTGTACTGGGTGGTGAAGGACGCAAGCGGGCGGTGCCGCTGCGACCTTCGGTGGAGCACGCTATGGGGCCACGAAGCGGTGTACTGGGTGGGTGAAACGAAGGGAGCAATGGCTGTGCTGGTTGGTGGCGGAAGCATGCGGGCGGTGCCACTGAGACCTTCGGTGGGGCTCCCTATGGGGCCACGAAGCGCTGTACTGGGTGGGTGAAACGGAGGGAGCAGGGCTGTGCTGGGTGGTGGCGGACGCATGCGGGCGGTGCCACTGCGACCTTCGGTTGAGCCCCCTATGGGGCCGCGACGCGCTGTACTGGGTAGGTGAAACGCAGGGAACACGGGCCGTGTTGGGTGGTGGCGGACGCAAGCGGGCGGTGCCACTGGGACCTTCCGTGGAGCTCCCTATGGGGCCACGAAAAGCAAGGGCTGTGCTGGGTGGTGGCGGACGCATGCGGGCGGTCCCACTGGGGGCTTCGGTGGAGCTCCCTATGGGGCCACGAGACACTGTGCTGGCTGGGCGGGTGGAACGCACGGAAGAATGAGAGGGAGGGGGGGGGGGGGGAGGAGAGGAGGAACGCGGGGGCCGTCTCCCCAAAACGAGGACCCAACGCCACAGGATGGTTGGAAAAAAACAAGTGGGCAAACAAAACATGCCCCCGAGGGGTGGCCGGAGACGGCGCGAGGAGATAGCAGGCGGGGGCGAGGGGGTGGCGGCAGCGGAGGGGGAGGGGGGCGGGCGAGGAGCGGGCGGGCGGAGGGGCGAGCGGCGCGGGGGGCGGGAGGCGGAGGCGGGGCGACGGAGGGGCGAGGGGCTCGAGGGGCGACGGGGGGGCCGCGAAGAGGGCGGGGCGACGCTGATCGACGCCGCGTCGAGTGCCTGGGGCGCAGGCGCCACATGCGCGGGTTTGGCTTGCGAGCGTCCGGGCAGGCCCGCCGCGATCCCGACCGGGGCCGCGGACGGGGGCCGGTTTGCTCGGGCGGGGGCCTCGACGGGGGGGTGGGGCGGGGGGCGCGTGAGCGTCGAAGGCATTCCCCCCCCATCCACTGGGCCGCCCCCCCCCCCCCCGCCGCGCCCCCCCCTCCTCGTCGCCCCCCCTCTTCGCCGCCCTGCGCATGTGATTGAGAGCTGCGCGGGTAGTGGATAGTGGATTAACGATCGCGCGCCGCCCGCTTGTTAATGGCGTGACGGCGTGTGTGGGCGCGGGGGAAAGGGCGCCATCCATCGCGGCCTCTGCGCTTGCCAGTTTGCTAGAGTAGCGGGGGCGCGCCAGAACACCGAGGCCCCCGTGGGCCCATGAGTTCCTGGGCGCTGCTGCCAGGGGCAACCCTGACGCGCCCGCATGCACGGGCGGAGTTTTTACGCACCTGGACAGCGAGTTGCCAGTGCCACCCGCGACTTCCGAGCGCGACGCCCTCGGCGGCTATGGTAACCCACGCGATGTGCAGCCTTCGAAGATTGCTGCCCTCGCCGCCGCTGTTCCGCTGCGCCTTGCAACAGATGGATCGCGCAGCAAGCGACTGCTCAGGCAGCCCCGCCGAGCGCCCCGGGCCATCGCAGCGCGCCCAGACGTAGGCGATGACCTCGTTGCCACGTTGAGAGGAGTTGTGCCTGGCCAGCCCCTGCGCGCCCCAGCGAAGGCGGAACGTGTTGTTTTCGCGTTGCGTGGCCAAGTGTCGACGAGAGATGTTGCGCGTGTCTCGGATTGTTTAGCAGCCGTGCGCATCTGGCAGCGGCAGGCATCGCACTTGTTGTCGGTGTCCAGCAAATTAGCAGGCGCGCGCAAGTTCGCCCCGCAGCTCGAGGGCGCCCCTTTTCATTCTGTCAGTTATCAGTTAAGCATGCCAAAGCACGCAACTCTGGCGAGGTTCCAGCAGGTCTGGAAGGGGATGATCGGGCGTTCGCCTCTGCAAGCGCGGCGGTGGATAGGCAGGCCAAGGTTGCCCTGGACCAGTGCCCCAGCCCGGCCCCCGAGTCTTGACTGGCGCTGATCTGGCGGCCCAGCGGGCCACGTGGTTTCCCGAGTTCGCCGCGGAGGTCCTGCCCCAGTTCCAAAGCGACGCGCGCTGGACTCGGGCCCGCGAAGTTGCCCCTGGGCGCTCGCGCGGGCCAGCGACGCGGCGCGACTGGCGGCCGGGAGAGCTCGGATTGCAGCGTCGTTCTTTTTCTGGCCCTTGCCGAGGGCGATTCAGGCCAGCCCCCAGTGGGCGCATGCCCTGGCGCGCCCTCTGTGCTGCAAAAGTTGCGCGCGAGCCCCGCGGGTCGCGCCGTCGTCGCCCGGGCCGGGGCGCTCGCTCGCGAAGTTGAGGGGCCGCTTCGACCCGACTCCGACAGGCCCGCGGCCCGCGGACAGCATGTCGCTTTTTTGAAACGTGGAGGGCGGCCCCCAGGGCGAGCTAGAATGCTCGGCCGAAGTTGCGAGCCGCCGACGAGACAGGGGCTGGAGGTCTGCGGGGGTTTCGGGCAAGTGCCCCAATCGTCGCGCGCGGGCGTTGCTCGACGCAGCTGCGCCGCCCGCGTCGCTTGCTGTTTCCGACGAGACCTCCAGGCAGGTCTTCCAGTGCCCCGCCCATTGTTCGAAGTTCGGACTCGGCATTCGGCCTCGGGCTCGGCCCCCTCCGACGAGCAGCGACTGGCCGCGCGTGTCGAACAAATTCGGTTGGAGGAGCAGGGAGCTGATGCTCGTGCTCGAGGGGTATAGATGGGCTTTTAGAGTCGGTCTTTCGGCTTGTTCTTGAGCGCCCGCCCCCCCCCCGTCGTTTTCTTGTGCTGCGCGCCCCCCATGTGGGAAGCCCATGTCATGCCGCGTCTTCGCCGCCCTGCTTCCGCCGCTGCCCCTCGTCCGCCGTCGCCGCGCGCCCGCTCTTCAGGCGGCGCGCTGGCGCGCTGCCCGTCGCAGCTGCGCAGGCCCGGCCCCGGCCCCCCCCCGCCCCCCCGGGGCCCGGCCCCCCCCCCCCCGCCCGCGTAAAACGGCGTTGCTGCGGAAGAGCGGCGCGCGATGCAAGCGGGTGGCGCGAGACGAAGCGAACGGAATCGAGCGCCGCTGAGGTTGGCCGTGGCGCGCGCGGGGGCGCGGTCGCGGGGCTCGGCGCCCTATCGCTCGCACTGGGCCCGGCGTCGAGGCCCCCCCCTAGGTCGCGTGCCCGAGCGTCGCCGGCGCGTCGCAGACGTCTCCGGGAACGCCGCGTCGCTGCCGAGCGCGTCTTCCAAGGCGCCCGCGTCGATGGCCCCATCGCGCCCTGCGCCGTCGAGGCCGGGCAGAACCCCCGCGGCGCCCCCCCGCCGCGATCCCGTTCTGGCGGCGGATGCGCCGCGGCTTGCCGGGGCGCGCCGGCCCCGCTGAGCATTCGTGGCCGAGGGCGCCCGACGGAGTCGACCGCGCTCGAATCGCGGCAGCCAAGTCTGGAGCCGAGAGGCGCTCGATCCTCTTGGCATAATCGAAGGCGGCGCCCTCGGGGGGAGAGGCGCGCGCCGCGCGGGCGCGCGTCTGCGGGCGCGCATGCGCGCGCGTGCGCATACGCGCGCGTCGCGCAGCGTGGGCCCCCCAAAGTGGGTTCCTAGCAATCTACGTGGCGCGCCCCGCGCGGCGCGTCCTCCGCCTCCGGGCGCGCTCGCACTCGCGCCCCCACCTTCTGCCCCCGCGGCGGCGAAGGAAGTGCAGCCGGGGGGGCGGGCATCATGGCGTTGTAGACGTGTGGAGAAGAACTGTGCACGCGCAGCGCGCGAGGCCGTGGTGGCATTGCCCGTGGGGTGCCGGGCTCTCTCGCAGCAGCGGCTGCGGTTTAAGTGTCCATCGCGAGCTTGCTCAGGCCGCCCCTTCCTCGCCGCTCTGTCCGCTGCAGTCGCGGCCACTTTTGGGTGCGAGCGCGTGGGTCCGTCGAGGAGCTCCCGCGCTTGATCAGTTGTGCGATGGCGCCCTGTTGAAGATGTCGCTTGTGCCGTTCCCGCAGCAGGCGCCGCGGGCAGTGGGCCTGGGTGACTTGAGTGGTCGAGGAAACACTTTCTTCGGCCATTTTGGAGCGTGCGTTCAAGTTGCCTACGGCCCGCTGCCCGTGCTGCCTGCTGGTCAGAGTGGTCAGAAAGTACAAGCGGGTTTGCAGGAATGGCGTCGTCATGTAATTGAGCAGGCGCGGGGAACCTTGGGTGGACCCGCAGACTTGCGCCCAGCGCGGCTGCAACTGAAGCGGCCAGAGCGGCGGGACAAGGACGGCCCACACAAGCTCGCCACACGGCGCTTGCAGCGCCGCCGTTGTTGCGAGCGAGTCCAGCACCGCGCGGAGAAATGTCGATCTCAACCCATGCCTGACCTTGTTGTTCCCATGTTGTTTCCCGCTCCAGTCTTATCGCCCGCTCCTTAGTACCAGCCGTCATTGGAATTTGGGAAGACGGTGCAGAGGCGGCGGAGGATGGTCGGGGGAGGGAAGAAGGCAGCAGCAGGGAGCGGGAGGAAGGTTTCGGAAGGATGAAAGAGAGAGCAGAAAAGGAGGCAGGAACAGCGACGAGTGGAAGAAGGGAAGGGAGGGCCGAAACAACGAGGAGGTAGGAGGACACGGGGGCTGGGAGAAGGGCAGGTGCAAGCGGAAATGGGGCGCAGGATCGGAGGAAAGAAGAGAGGCGGGACGAGGGAATGAGGGGGACAAGAATACGCAGGAGGATTGAGGATGGGTGCGGAAGGAGGAGGTGGAGGAGGATGATCGAGGGCGACATATCGGGCGGTGGAGAGCGGGAGGGGGGAGGATGGGGTAGGAACAAGAGCAGAAAGAGGAAAAGAGGGATCCACCGCCTGCCGCCGCCGTTTGGCATCGTCGTCGTCGTCTCGTCGTCATGGTCGTGGTCGTGGTGGTGGTGGTCGTCGTCTTGGTCGTCTTGGTCTTCGTCGTCGTCGTTTTAGTCGTCGTCGTCGTCGTCGTTTTGATCGTCGTTGCCGTCGTCGTCGTCTTGATCGTCGCGGTCGTCGTCGTCGTCGTCGTCGTCATCGTCGTCCGCGCCAAAAACATTGAGCACACTCCATTAAAACAGCTTTGTTTTGGACGTAGTTAACTTGCACCCTTGCCCGTGGATCTACATGTATTTTTCTGGCGGTGCTTTGCCTCATCGGAGCGTGCCGTCAAAGGGTCGCGTGAAAATGCGAGCCCCAACTTGCATGAATCGGCGAATTTGTGGGTAACTGAGCGTCGATGGCTGTGCCAATATTCGAAATTTGCGTGGGGGGCCACGCGTAAATTTCCAAACCTCTGGACATCTGTGGGTGACCAACCAGGTGTAACCATTCCCGAATAATCGCTTGCCATGAAGGGATCCCAGCGGATGTTGAAGGATGTGGCTCAAGTGCACGGCCGATTTCGGTGGTCGGCCGGGTTCTGGGGTTCATGGCTCTGGGTTCCCCGGTTCTCCGCTGCTGGTTCCAGCTCGATTTCGGTGGACGGCGGGGTTCCCGGGTTCCCGGGTTCTTGGTCATGGTCGGTTTTCTTATCGATCGGTGCCACCATTGATCTCACTGTCCAACTTCTCTATCGATCTCACGATCGATCTCACAATCGATCCTACGACTCACGAGCAATTTCGCGATCGATCTCATTATGGATCCTCGGAATCGACTTCAGTATCGGTCTGACGATTGACTGTTTTATCGTCCTCGTTGTGGACCTCAGTGTCGATTTCACAATCGATCCCAAAATCGATGTCAATATCCGTAACACGAGTTCTCAAATCATCCATTCCTTGTGGATTTCGTTGGTGTTATTGTGCAATTAGATGTAACTGGGGGCAGCCAAGTGCAACTCAGTGCAACCAAGTGTAACTACGTGCGACCTCGTGTAATTGGGTGTAACTCGGCGCAGTTATGTGTAACTCTGTGTAGCTAGGTGTAGCTACGTGCAACTAGGTGTAGCTACGTGTAATTTGGCATAAATTGGTGAGACCGTGACGGCCGCTGCCGTTCAATGTGCGATACCACTTGCCGGCGCGCTGCGATTTTGAGCTGCCGTCATGTCAATTCGCCCTGGTCCCAGAGGAAGATAAGGCATCGATGCCGCCACCCTGGCCTCGTTTTCGCCTTTTCGGGGCATCCTGCGGAACCCTCATCGCCACGGCTGGATTCGTTTGGAAATCCGGGTGAAATCGCGCACCAGGAGAGGTCCAGGAAACAGCAGTATCGGTATACATTTTTTTGGCTCCCAGGAACGCCACCAGAGGGCCGCCGGCGTGGCCGTGGCCCCGGGCAGCGAGCCGTGGGTTGTTGCCGAGGCTCGGCGGCGTCCAAAGGACACTGCCAGTTCGGCGCTGCAGAAGTGCAGCATTCGAGCGGGAGCTGGGTCAGGGCCCGTGCAGTTGTCGAGACGACGTTTTTGTACGCATCTGTTGCGCAGGCCGAACACAAAGACGAGGGATCAGGCGGGGAGGCGAGGAAGGAGCATGGCGAGGGAGCGGGAAATGCGAGTTCAAAACAAAGAACGACACCGTCCACTTCGACTGGCAATTCTTGGTGGACGGACTCCTTAGCTATAGCTAGCCAACCGACAGCCGGAGAGAAAGCCGGGGTGTGAGGACTGGGGCTCTTGTTGTTTCCGAGGCAGTTTAATATCTTCGATCCTCGAGGTTCGAGACTCGGACGGGGTTTTGGGGGTGACCGGCTGGGGCCATGACATATCCCAGATTCCTCGGCCCCCTCCTCCTCATGCAGCCCGTCCCCTGTCTGTCACCCCTAGAGCCGAGGCGGCGGAGAAGTAACAACACCTTTCGGAGGGCTGCGCTGATTTCTTGGGTCGGTGATGGCCCTCCTGGGCGGCGACTCGAGCGCAGCCTCCAGCGCGCGGAGCGCGCCAGGGAGGGGGGTCCAGCACCGACTCAAGAAATCTGCGCGGAGCTTCGAACGTTGCTTTCACGCCCGGCACGTCGGGGTTGTTGTATTGAAGGAACAGGGCCCTCGACATCCCATCGTACACCCAGCATCCCAAGTGTGCTGGTGCTCCATGCGGATTCCACTTCGCGATCTCGTGTGGGGATCGATCGAAGTAAGATACGTAACGCTCCAAAGTTGCGGGTAAGAGTAAGGGGGCGGCGCGAACGTCGGCAGTCTGCGAGGCTCTGGAGGAGCCCGCCGCAGGCGCCTCCTTTTCACATATTGCACAATGAGCCCGCCGCAGGCGCCCATTTGTTCGTTAACGCAATGTGGGTGGGTCGCGGGTGGGTCGCGGGCGGGTTACTTACGGGTGGGTCGCTTTTGGGCGGCGGGGACGTCGGCAGTGTGCGAGAAGCTGCAGAGGCCCGCCGCGTGCGTTTACATGCCACCAATTATACACCGAGCCCGCCGAGGGGGCCGATTGTTTCGTTAACGCAGCGTGGGTGGGTCGCGGGCAGGTCGCGGGTAAGTCGCGGGGTGGGTCGCGGGGGAGTCGCGGGTGGGTCGCCGGCCGGGTCGCGGGTGGGTCGCGGGTGGGCGGGTGGGGTAGGTCGCGGGCAGGTCGAGGCGGGGTCGTTGGTGGGTCGCCAGCGGGTCGCGGGTGGGTCGGTAGTGGGTCGCGGGTGGGTCGCGGGCCGGGTCGCGGGGGGGACGACGACAAGAACAACGCAACGCAACGCAACGGCAAGCAGAATCCGCGCCTCGGAATCCCATCTCAGCCGCGCGTCCAGGGAGGTGAATGACCGTTCGGCCCCCTCACTCTGAAGTAGTGTTTATGTTTTCTTGTCTCTGTAAGTTTCTCGGATGTCAGCGCGGGTTCTTGGGTCGGTGCTGGGACCTTGTGGATGACCGGAAACTTTGATTTACTCCGGAAGGCGGTTGCCTGTCGATTTTTTATTTGGTCTAAGTTTCACAGTGATAATCTCAGCTCTGACATGTGAAACTCTTGCAGCCCTCCTCGCGACTGCTGTGCTAGGTAGCATGCCCGCTCAACCACCAGCATCACATCCTAAATACAACCAGCATGCAATGGCGGAAGACAATCTTCATCTACACTCATTCTTTGGCTGTAGCGCGTGCCGCCTCCAGAGTTGATCAGACTCCACCGCTCTCATCTCCGTGGGCCATTCATAACCTCGAAGGGTGTGTGCACATTGTAGTGATCAGCTCCAAGCTCCCCGTTCTCGATCTCCAATCGGCTGGTACCCCCCTGTCGGCCAGGCCATAAAGCTTTGATCTAGACTTGTACGTGACGGGTCCCTGCACAGACTCCGTCCTCATTTTAGTTTACACCCTTCTCGCTGCGATTCCTCTCGCGCTCTCCTCACGCCCCTCGGTTCGTGGATCGAACTCCTACTCTCCCTTCTGTTTCGCAGGTTCGGGCATCGAATATCTCGCACCTCCGTACTCGATCGTCCTGGTCATCATGATGCACGTCATGGGCACCGCCACGATCGTTAGGATACTGTGGCCTCCCAAACCACAGGCTTCACTCGAATTGAAGACAGTTGCGTTGACGTTCACGTCGTCGTAGTATTCGTATCCGTTTGCTTGCAGAGCCAGGCCCAGCATCGCCATGACCTTCACCAGCACCTTTGGCCTTACGACGGTCGTCTCGCTGATGCTGATCAGGCCAAGCGGGTCCATATGCCTTGACGGGTCTTCGTGTCCATCAGTTTTGATCCGCTGCCGACCTACTTGGTGCTTCGTATTAAATTATGTGACCATGAAGACTCCGTTTTCCACTATGTTTGATGTCATGGCCACCGCGTCTGTAGGTGTCGTATTCGTCCAACCCCACGTTTGTGCATCATGCCCTTCGCTGCTGCTGAATCTGCGTTCAAGTCAAGGACGGTATCATTCGAGCCGTTTCTCATTTCGGCCATCTCCAACAATACATGCTTGATGGTGGCCCCCTTGGCAGTCCCCGATCCGATCGCATATAATTCCGACTGTCCACTCGATGGAGCCACCGTCATTTGTGATAACACCCAGTTTTCGAGCAGGTGTCGTCCTAGTACTACCCTTCTTGACGAGATGATGTTGCGCTCGACGTCATTCCCAGCCCAACGGGCGTCCATGGGCACGTCGCCAAGTTGGTCGCCGCTTTGTAGGGGGTAGTAGATGAGGATGTTCCTCGTGCCACTCAGGTACCGAACCAGCCCCTCCTGCTTGAGTAGGTTCTTCCCGAAGTGGGCGCAGCTCTGCTCTTTAGGGGTTCCTGCTGGATGCCCCGACAGTCGGTCGCCAGTTACTGCGCGATGCCATCGCAGCTTCGACATCCCATACTGAGTGCTCGTGCAAACGGGTCCTCAACTATTCGAGCTGTTTTCACATTATGTTTCGAGTTTGGTGCGTCCGCCAACTTGGCGCGCTTCAGCTCGCAGCAGTCAGCCATTCCCCATATGTGCTTCGGGTCGGCGAGGATGCCGAAGCCTTCCTCGCCCCACAACACCGCACTGTTCAAGCTCGTACCCTCTCGAGCTCCATCTGGCCCCAGTCGCGGCTGTGGTTTGGCGTTTATTGTTGGGCAATCTTTGGGCCGACGCTATGGACGTCGGAATTTTACGTCTGGGCCCCTGGCGGGCGCCGCCTACGCTGCCGAAGTTCACGGTGTCTCTGGTCATGTGTTCCCAGGGCTTTGGCAAGGTTTGGGGAGCGCGCATAAACCATCGGCCGGCATGAGATGTCTCACCCCGTTGTTGATCCTTGAGAGAGACCCCGCCGCCCCTGCAGTTGACCCAGTCGCGCGACACAGCAAGGGGGCCTGCGCGGACCAGCGCAGGATTTGAAAGCACCCTCTCTAGAGTTTAAGTTCTTGCGCGAGGCCCGGGGGCAGGTCTTGAACCTCGAGGCCGATGAGCCAAAGCTTGCCCGGCGATCCGCGCATGGGCCGATCGGGGCCATGAGGTTCCCTCGGCAGCGCATTCAGTGGGGGGTGGATTTTTTCTGAGCTAGTGAATGATTTTTCGGCGAGGTCATTTGGCTCACGCCGCGCCCCCCTGCCTGGGTTAAGATGCTTCTGGTCGAAGGGGTCTTGGGGCTTGCAGTAGGAGTCAGGTCAGGCTCTAGGCGTCGGTCAGTGGCTGCGTTGCGAGGTGGTGGAGGCGCAGCTGCATTCCATCAAATTTTCGGTTTGCGAGGAGAGATTCGCGCGTGGTCTTAGTTGGGGAGCAACTCGGGCCGTGGGCCGCGCGGTCGATGGTCACTAGCTCGCTCGCGATCGTTGCCCGCTCTGCCCGGCCGCCCCCGATTGCTTAATGCGCCGGTTTTGGTTTCGCCCCCGGCGCCAGTCGAAGCGCGATGATCTCGTCGGGGCCCAGGTCCAGGAGCCGGCTAGGTAGGGGTGCGGGCGATCCCGCGACAGCGCTGCTATGCACAAAGGAGCTCTTCCTGCGCCCAGGCGACGAGCGGCTATGACCTTGCGCCGCGGGGGTGGGGGCCCGCGACGCGCTGGGAAGGGGGCCCTCAGAGATGGCGCGGCCGTTTTCGGGGGATCTATTCATGGGTGGGAGTTGTCGGAGACATATTGTCGATGGGGCTTTCTCGAGCTTGTTGGGGTGTTATTGCCGATGGGCGCGCGCGCGGCACTCTGCCCGCCGCCCATGGGCCCGCCTGGGGCCCCCCTCCGCAGACGGGCCAGGCCGGGAATTCAGGGCTCTAGAGGCGCCCTCGCAATGGCAGGCGAGCGCGCCGCGGGGTTTCTCGGATTGCTTGAAGGGGGCGACAGCCCGCGAGGAGCCCCCGGGTCAAAACGCTTTCTCGCGAGAGGCCTTGCAGGGCCTATGTTTTCTAGCTTCGCTGACTCCCGGTCGGGGCCCACCCTCAAAGGCGGGGCCCGCGCCGAAGCATCGGAGGATTTGCCCGGCAGGGGCGGGCGCCATACGGCTGTCGGCGACGCTGCTGACGAGGCAGCGAAAGCAGGTCTCGCCGCCTATCCCAAGCCCGCGGAGGCGCGCCAGTCGCAGCTGTCGCAGCATGTTGGCGCGCCGATGGCCACGCGCGTTGTGGCTGCGCGCCTGCTGCCGCCCTGGCAACGATTCGACCTCGGCGGCGTCGAGCTGGCGAAGACGCCCAGCAAGCGGCTGTCGGCGGCGGCCGTCTTTGATTTTCTGCGCGCGCGAGTGGCGCCGATCGCGTTGGCGGTGCGAGATGCGCTTCCGCGTCAGTGGGCAGGCGGGCTTAATATACGACGCGCCCTCCCGAATTTGCCGCGGGAGATCCCTCGGCGGCGGCCCCGTCTTGTTTGTTCCAGTTTGTTGCCATTGGTCGCGGGTTGGCGTCGCCCCAGCTCGGCTATGGCCCACCCGCGGTCGCGCGCTCCCTGCCCCATCGATTCCGGGCCCCGCACGCTCGAAAAGCCCTGTGGGCACCCCGCAAGAGATGGCGCGGAGCGTTGGGCGCAGCCAGGCGGGGCGGCAGAGTTAAACGCATTGAGTGCAAATGAGGTGGCGTGGTAGTCTCCTCCGAGGTGTCAGCTGAGGCGTCTGCCCCCGCGCCTGATGGCCCGTCCTAGAGGGGGCGGCGCGCGCGCCTCCAACTCCTCATCCCGGCAGCAAGAGCCAGTCGTTGAAACGTCGCGCATCGTGCCCGTCGGGGGCGCCTTTGGGCCTGACCTTGCCCCGATGGCCCCGGGGCGCGCTTCTCTGGCCAGCGCGGCCAACGACCCGCCCTGTCGCTGCAGCGCCGGGGCCCGAGCCATCCTCTCCCCCCGCCGTCTCCGCCTCTAGCCCCTCGGCCCAGCGGCAAGATCCAAACCGCAAGGCCGTCGCGCGTCGCGCCCATCGAGGGCCGCTCTGGGCCCTGGCGTGTTTCGAAGGCCCCGGAGTGCGCTTTTCTGGTCAGCGCCGCGGAGACCTGCGCGGGGAAAGCGGGCCAGCGACCCTGCTTTGCGCAGCGGCGCCAAGGGCCGAGCTGCCCCCGCCGCCATCTCTTGCAAATTCACTTCGCGCTCTCGCGAGGAGGAGGGCGCGAAGCCTGGCGGGCAGTTGGCGAGCGTCGCGGAGGCCCTTCGTCGCGTGGAAAACGAGGGGCAAGCGGCGGGCTGCCAGATGACAGTGAGTGGGTTTTTGTCGTTGGCCTGTAGCAGCTCTGCATTCGGCGGGCGGAGGTTTCCCCGCCCGCGGCCTTGCCCCGCACACGGCCCAGTCTCCTGCGCGCTCCGTCCCGGCGCGTGGGCGCGCGCCGCGCGCGGTGTTTCATCCGCGGGTGGCATTGCCCCAGCCTGTTGGCCGTCTTGCCGGCCGCGCGAGCCTCGTGCTCTGCTTGCGGAGAGGATATCGCGATACAGGCTGCGCCTAGCTGGTCTGCCCCCCCCTCCCGCGCGCCTCCTCTGCGCCGAAGGTCGCGCCCAGGTTCTGGCCTGGCCGCCCGTGCCGCGGCCCGGTTGGCCAGGGCCGGGCGCCGTCCCCGCGGGCGGCGCTGTTGTTTGTTTGTTTGTTTGTTTGTTTGAGTGTGTGTGTGTGTGTCTGTGTCTGTGTCTGTGTCTGTGTCTGTGTCTGTGTCTGTGTCTGTGTCTGTGTCTGTGTCTGCGTGTGTGTTCGTGTGTGTGCGTGTGTGTGCGTGTGTGTGTGTGTGTGTGTGTGTGCGTGCGTGTGTGTTTGTTTGTCGTTGATGATTTTTGCTGCATGGGCCCGTCTGGCCCCCCCCCCCGAGTCGCGGGGCCCCTGGCACCGTTTGGCCCTGGCCTGCGGCCCCGGCTGCCCATGCGCCATGTTATTTTTCTCGCTTGCCACGTCGCCGTCTTGGTTCTCGCCAGCGCTTCCCAGGCGCGTGAGTTCCTTCTTTTCCAGCGACGCTTGCGCCTCGGCGGCGCCCGAATTACCCCCCCGGCGCGCGCGGCTCTCCGCGGCGCGGCTCGCGTCGGGAATCTCGGGCCGCGGCGCCCGCTGCGCTGTCTCGAGCCTTTCGCGGCCGCGCCCCCCTGGCGTGCCGCTTGTTCGCGGCGCGGCTTCGGTGCTGCAGGCGCGCCCTGCGTGGCCTTATCCAGCTCCCAGAGGATGCTGGGCCGCTCCTGTTCAGATATGGGGCAGCGCAGCGCCGCGCCCCCTCGGGCTTCGCGCGGGAAAAGGGCATCGGGATATCGCGCGTGCCGAGCTTATCCTGTCTAGACTTTTTTGATTTCATGGAACCGTCGCCAGCGTTGGTTCGTCGCTCTTTAACCCACCAGCTTCGCAGTCCACAGTGCCTGCTCACCAGCTCAGGCGGTAGGGCCCGTTCTGTCGCCGCACTTCCGACGCGCGCGCCTGCTCTCGCGATCCGCTCCGCGTCAGACGGCTTCGCCCCCCCTTCCCTCGCGCTCAACCCGTTCGAACACCTCGGGCTCCTCAATGCTCTTCATTCCCTTTGCGGGCCCGCTGGTCGCCAGGTCCTTCTCGAACTCTTCGCCCGCATTGGCGTCTCGGCGCGCCCCATCCCCGACCAGCTTGCCGCTGCCCACCTTAGATTCTGTCTTCTCGCGCACGTGCCGCTCATCATCCGTTTCACTGGCCAGCAGCGATCCGACGTCCGCGTGCTCGCCATGTCTCGGACTGACAGGCGCCACCTCGTAGCGTGAGTTCCCCCGGGGACCTCCTGCCGCGCCCATCCCGCCTTCGCGCTCGGTTCGCTTCCGAAATGAAGTTGGAATGGCGTGCCTGGCGTCCTCGCGCGCGCCTCAGCTCGCGTTTCCCCTCTGACTGTTGCGTCGGGTGGTGGTGTGCCCCCCCGCGACCCCTGGAGCGCTCCAGCTTCTTGGCGCGCTGCTGTTTCTCCTCTCGGGGTGATCTCGATTCTGGGCTCAGCTGCGAAGGTCCCACCGCAACCCGCCCTGCGCCTCGCGCTGTGAATCGACGAGCTGCCTTCGTATGCAGGGCGCCCGTCAGCGGGCCCGCGCCCCCCCCATCGGCGCCCGCGCTATGCGTGCCCATCTTTCGACCGCCTCGTTCGCATCCGCCACCTCAAGGCCAAGCTTGGTTCCGAGGCATTCCGATGGACATGTTGTCGGCCTCTTTGCTGCATCTCTCAGCGGGCGCCCTCGTCGTCGCCCTCGAGCGCTCGATCCCGCGCGCAGCTCCCGCGATGGCCTCGTCGCTGTCGTCGCGCCTGTCCAGGAAGATCCCTTCGGTCCACCTCGGCCCCGGCTTGGAGCAGATATTTGCTTGCGTCTTGTAACCGGCGGCCCCAGCGATCCCCGCAAGCTCTGCCTCGTATTTAGCGCGCGCCAGTCTCTCCCAAGGTGTGCGCCCGTCTTTCTTGATAGCGAAGCGCGCGAGCAGACGCGCTGCGCGGCGGGCGATCCAGGGCTCGATGAGGTTCTCGGGCCCATTCCTGAGTTCAAACTTGTTTTCCAGCTTGGCGCGCAGCGCCCGATGTAGTGACTCGTTCCTTTCAACCGCGTCCCCGATGGCACCGTTGCTCTGATCCGATGCAATTGGGCAGTTCTCCACCGCAGTATTGCGCCTCCTTCTCTGTTTCACCGCCATGATGACCGACTGGGGCGACGCTTCCTTCTCGCCCTTCAAGATAATCGCCGCCAGGCCGCGGACGTCCAGGTAGTATTCCACCGCCGAGTTGACGCGCTTGTTTGGGCTCTTCGTGGATCGCCGCGGCCGCCCCCGCGGCGCCCTGCGCCATTGCACTGATTGTCGCCGCGACTTCCTCGACCTCGCGATTCACGGAGCCGCGGGCTTTCCCTCATGACAAGGATGGCCAGTGCATCTGCGGGCTTGGCTGCGTTGCGCGCCTCGCCCCTGCCGCGCTCCCACGGGCGCCGCTTGCGCCGATCTCCGAATGGCGCGTGCGTCTCCTCGTAGGCCCTTGTCTCAGGCGTAGGCCCTTGTCTCCTGTCCTGCCTGATCTCGGGCTGTCCGGCTTCGCCAATCTCGTCGCCGGCCTTCTGGCCCCCTCCGGCCCCCCCAATCGGGCGCAGCGTCCTGGCATCCACCTCGATGCCGTAGATGCCGATGCGCCTCTGGATACTCCAGGGCGTGGCAGTCGCGCTATTGGACTCGATGTCGATGAGGTTATTGATCCCTGCTGCCAGCTTCTTGGTCGCAACAGCAACCTCCATTTCGATCGAACCGTACTCCCTGGGATATTTTTGCGATGTCGCCCACCGCGAGGATTGTCTTGTGAGCACTTCTCGCATGAAACTGGCCTTTGAACGGTTGTCGTGCGTCGTGGACATTGTTCCGCCCGCTTGCCTGGGCGAAGGTGCGTCGCCCCAATCTTGGTGATGTATTATTTGTGCGAACGTTTCTGGGCTACGTGCAGTCGCATCCCCGCAGCGATGTAGAGATGCAAATGTGGGGTCCTATTCAACATGCGCTTAACTGGTCCTGGTGACATTCGCCAAATGCTCATTGGAATGCAGTAGCCGAGCAACTCCACAATAAATCAGCGGGCGCGTTCATACAATGCGCGTATTCTCATATACCGAAATGTGATTGGATTCGCGCAACTAGGCGATAAGGGCCCCAAGCATTGGGACCTAGCCACAAGAAGAGTCGCGCGCGATTTTGACGTAAAGAAGAAGGCGCAACCTATCACAGTCAAGGATCTGCCTGCAGGCTATGCTTGGCGCTCGCAACTTCTGGAAGGGATAATTGCGTTCTCTCCGATTTCATTTGGGAAGACGCAGGGCCCGTGCTACTCGTGGAAACCGCGCTGACGCGCCCAGAGCAAGAAAACGGGCTAATCTTGCAAGATGATTGCTCCCCCCCCTCCCCGACGCTTCGGGCTGTCACCTGAGTTTTCGGCGCCCGAGCCGGCCTGCCCGACTGATGCGCGGACTAAACATCGAGAGAAGTTGCGGGCAGGCACGGCGGGAGGTATCAAACCCAGAAACATGCCAAAGACAGTTGTGGGAGGGGGCGATGACTGCGGCGAAAGTCTACAGGGTCTGAGTTGTTTGCATAATGCAGCGCCGATGCACCGTGCGACTCAGAGTCGGACTCCGACTAGGAGCAAGCCTTCTCCGCGCTATCAGCGGGCGCGCCATCGGCGGGCACGCGCGCCGACATCGTCGACGTCGTTCGGGCATTATGATACAGGCAATAAAATTGTGTTGATACGTTGGAGTTCTGCGGTGGAATAGGAGGCACTTCGCAACTTGCCTTCGCGCGCCGTCTTCCGTCAGGCGGTGACCCCGGCAAAAGAACTGGAGCTGATCTGGGGAAATGGATGGTGCGACAGGATACGCTACACTACTTACGCACGTGTAACGCAGGGCTGGTTATCCTACAGCCAGCCTGCCGCACCGCCGGAATACTGCCATATCTCAACGCCGCGATTAATTGCAGAACGTGGCGGCGACGCCCTCCAGAATATCCGCAAGGGCTTCGCCCCCTGCCGCCAGCCCCCTGTCTCGGATAATGGAAGATGCAAAAGCTAAATCATGGGGTCTGGGCGCCGCCACGAAGCGGCGTCGGGGCTCGGTAGTTTTTCGACCCAGTTCCTGTGGATCTGCGTCGCGGGCGCCGCCGGATTTCGGAAATGTGGGGGATCTTTTTGTTTTTGGACCCTGACCTTGCGGATCTGCGTGGGGGGTGCCACCGGATATCAGAAATTTGGCAAATCCAATATGTTTTTGGACCCTGACTCTGCCGACCTGCGCGAGGGGCGCCGCCGGATTTTAGAAACGTGGCAAGTCCCTTGTTCTTGGGCCCTGACCCCGCCGATCTGCGCGAGGGGTGCCAGCAAATTTCAGAAATTTTGCATATCCCATGTGTTTGTCCACCCGCCCTGACCCCGCCGATCTGCGTGGCGGGGTGTCACCGAGTGTCAGAAATGTGGCAATTCCATTGTGTTCTTAGACCCTGAGCCCGCCGATCTGCGTGAGAGGCGCCCGCGCATCTGTTACTGTTACTGGGCCCTGGCCCCCCCGATCTGCGCGAGGGGTGCCACCGAATTTCAGGAATTCGTTAAATCCTTCCTGTGCTTTTGGACCCCGGCCTCGCCGATCTGCGTGAGAGGCGTCAAGTTGTGCCCGCCCCAGCAATTCAGGCAACGCGCTCAGGGCGTGGTAAATATATTCGTTTTGGGCCTCCCTCCCTCGCGCGGTCCATCGACAGGGAACAGTAAGCAGCAGGTAGCACATAAGCACTAAGCAATAAGCACTGTAGCAGTGGAGACTGGAAGCTGCAACTGGCGCAGGAAACTGCGAATCTTCGGCCTGCAGCCCGGCGGCCCCGCAAGGAGGGGGCCGGCAGATTTGCCGCGCATCACTTTCTGCGGCGCCGCTGCCGACATTCAGTGCGACCATCGCAAATTGTGGGTACGTAAACAACTTGCAGGTACCTGCATTGATAAGATATCCGTTTGGCGCACATAGCAGACACGAACGTGCGCACGCAAGATTTCAATAGATCCATGCGCCACAGGGCTAAGGGACTCACGTGGCACCCTCGTGTGAGAGCCTACACATCAAATGCAAGCACCCTGCTCTTCTGACACCTATCCCAGGTGTAAAATGCAACGGTCGCCCCGAACATGCTCATGCGTGCAATCGGTAGCTTGCTGCGGCCTAACAATAGACACATGCATGTCAATCACGCTTCGTTGATGCGGTCCGCATCGCGAAGAAGCTCTTGGAACTGCCCGTCGATCCATCTAACGAGCGGAATCGCGCCCCAGTCTGTGCGGCCAGCAGCGCAGGCTTTGACCTCGACGCCGAGGACATGCCACGCGGCCTCTCGGGCGCAGTGACCAGGCCGCCGCCGGGGGGCCTGGGGCGCCCTGCATGTGTAGATGACATCCGAAAGGACGCGCCTGACCACGCAGGGGGCCCGCGCGCGCGTCGACGGTGCGACGTTGACCCTATCTCCTGGGAGTGCGAAAGCTGCAAGAATAACTATTGTTCGAACAAGGCAGGACATACGAGAACGCCCGCCAAGCGCAGATTCGCAACACTTCACGAACTCCCAGCTAACCCGCATCAGCCTCCAGCTGGCGCCTCACAACCACCAGTTGAAGCGCCGGCCCACCAGCGGAATCCAGAGCACAGACTGATGCCCCACGACGAGGCAGGCGGCTTTCAACTCGAGTAAACTTAGATTATTTGAGACCTCGCCCTCGCCTTTCTGCAGATGTCACTCGGGATGCTGGGGGCCATGATATGATGAGGGGAGTCCGTGCTGGTGGGGAAGGAGGAGGAGGTGCGGAGAGCTCCGATTACCATGTAAGAGTTAACGGCCGGCGGGGGCGCTCGCGACGCGGCGAGCCACCGCCGTTTGCGCCTGCGGCATAAGCAGCCGCGGAAGCGCCTCCGCCCAAACATCCTGACTGCACCCGCTTCGACGCCGAAGTCAGTCTGCAGAACCTCCGAGGTTTGGATCCAACGTTCTTCGCCAAAGAGCTCCGAGAGCTACGCCTACGGTGGCGCCATGCTAAGGAGCTCAAGATGAGGCTTATCTCAACGATGGCAGGCCTTGACGACGACAGGCTCAATCTGGTCAAAGGCGCGCGCGAGTCGCTTCGGGGGCTCCAAGCATGAGGGAAGCCAGGGAACGCAGTCATGCCCTGGGTGGCCTTGCCCGGGAGAGTCAACGAGGAATGCGAGTGTGACCTGTTATTCTATGAGAACCGCATTGTATTCCACGTGATAGACCGGGGCGTTCGCTTTGCAGCTGGCCAAGAAATTTCCGACCAAAACATGACCTCGGTACTGGGCGCATGCCACTATGCGCGGTTGCACCATGGTCCGGCCAATATCCAATATTCGGAGAGGGCGTTCTTAACGACGACGCAGCTCGGGACATCCTCAAACACAAGGGATGTGAACTTAAGATCCGAGCGCGCGGACAACGCGCCACGATTATAATCCAGAAATGGATTTCCACGACTAACCATGCACGTGATGGAGGAAGACCTAAGACGACACAACATGCCATTCAATATCCCCCGTCCACTGCATGAAGCGATGTTCGTGACCGACGCCGTGAAATTCCACAACGGAGTATCTCCAGATCAGGCATTGCATGGGCGCCAGCTGGCATGTTCACCCGACCTGCCGACCTTGGGCCACGAGCAACATATGGAAACGTCTGACCACTCACGAGAACAGCGGATGCGCGGGATCAGCCTGGAGGCCATCTCACAAGCGACTGCATCTGCCAAAGCCAACCGAACATCACGTAGTAAGACAACACCACCAGGCCAGATCTTCCATCGTGATGGTGACCTAGTAGATTACAATGGACACACTACAATGGAGGACGACGGGGGAGGTTGGAATGGCCCATGCCCAGTTGCCCGCAACGACCCTGAGGGGGGCCGAGCCGCAGCGTGGGTCGGCAATCGCGAAAGTTGCTGTTCAATGTTCAGATCTAAGGCACACGCACTTTACATTGAAATGCTGATGGTCCGAACTGTGCGTGCTTTCGTCGCAAGTTTACCTGCCGGGACATTTGCGATGACCTTTGGATACCAACTAAGCTGGGAGACTCGCGCATGGCCGCCTCCAGCAAATTATTGCCCGATGCGAAGTTAGCGTTGCAGTGCTGATCTGAGACAATTATTGAGGAATGAGAATGCGGTCGCAGTCCGACTTGCCAAAAGTATCCATCAATTGCCTGTTGTCAGTCGTTTTGGCAGTGGTACCTTGGTCTGCTATGACAGCGACGTCGCGCCGGGGCTCCACGACGACGAGTCGAACGGCGCAGCCCTCGACGTCCGCGCGATCACTTGGTCTACGCGCGCAAGGGCAATACAGTGCTTGAAATCACCTTACCCTCAGGCCGGCATCGACGAGGACCTTTTCAAATCCAAGGGGAACGCGGGTGGCCCTGCACCGCGCTGCGACGCACGACCGGCGGAGCCGCATGAGAAAGACGCGCCCCCGCTTACAGCACGTTCCCCGACGATGCGTAAGTAATAGCAAGCCGACCTCGAGACTTGCGCCCTCGACGCGCGGCGCCCGGAACTTCGGGGCGAACGCGAGTTTCTCGAGACTACGACGCTCGAACCACTTTGCATGATACCCACCGTGATGCATCGGACCAGACGGTCCTGATTACCGTCGCATACGTCATCGTGGAGACGCGCGCTGCCGCAAAAATCTGATATATGCCATCCCTCCGCGAATCCTCACTGTGACGAAGACTGCTCTCTCGATGGCGACACATATGGCCAATCTAGAGAATTGCGCTGGGTCGCCGATGTGGCCTGGGTTGTGCTCACGGAGCAACAGCGTAGCCGATTGCAGAACGACAGCGTCACTACCATGCGGATGCGCATTTCTGCTGCTGCTAAACGCGCGGCGGTGGTAAAGTAAGACCTGCTCACTGAGGCTGCAACAACAGCCAGTCCAGCGCAGATAGGCAATGCACATAAAAATGAGTTTAAGCTTTGGCTCGGCAGGATGTGCTTCAATATGTTATCTCTTTCCGGCGCCTCAAACGTCATGACCTCGCGCCATGTATACAAATGGAAGTTCGTCAAGAATGTCAGAGGAGAAATGGTCGGGACAATGCGTCTAAGACCTGTCCTGCGAGGATTCATGGACGTAGAAGCCTATGATGTGTAGGCCTTTTCAGGAACAGCCAGAAGGTCAAGCCGGCGTCTATTGGCCAGTGGCGGCGCATGTAACCCTGATCGGATAAGTGCGTTTGTGGAGATTGGCATTCCTAAAGGGTTTACCGCTCGCTCGCAGATGCCACTGGAGAGCGGGGGCGCATTGCAAGCTCTACGCTATCATGTGGATCGGCTGCCGTGTTGCGAACTCTTCCTGCGTTCGAGAAGCACGGCAAGAGTCGCCGCTGCTCGCCGCGCTTGAAGCCGGGCGCTGGGGCGAAGGACGCTCCGCGAGCCCTCTCCGTGAAGCTTCGCAACGCCACCTGCAGCTTCGGCTTGCAAGCCGCGTCTCGCGACGAGGAGTTCGAGGCAGCGGAGGCGCCGCTGACGGCCAAACACGTTGACGACGTCAACTTGACTGGAAAGGATGACTATTGATCGCAACGCGAAGTGCGTCGAACGCACTGTTGGCGCACGCAGGCTGAACGCGCTTACACTAATTGTGCTGTCCAGTTCACGATGAAAGAAGATTAACATGCCACCTTGGATCAGGACGAATGCATTGGGCAACTTCGCCCCATTCAACATCCCGACCTCGCGGGCGCGGGGGCCGAGGAGAGAGCGACGAAATTTGTCGCGCGCATTTTCGTCAGCCTCCGTGGAGCAATAGCATGTGCTCTTCTGGCCCAGGTCTGGTTGATGGCACGCGCTGCCCCTCTACAGCGGGCTCGGGAACCTCCGAACATTCGGTCGCGGTGGCTGAGTGCAAGCGCGCGAACTGCAGAGCCAACCTAAGAATAGCGCATACTCTGCTCTGAAGCCCACCAGGGAGGTCGAACTGCACAGCGACTTCCGTCATCGACGGTTGACTGGGGATGCCGAGGACGAGATGAATTGGCACGGCGTTCGAAGTGCCAACCTACTCCGTCGCGGACGCACGCGCAACGGGCAAACCGGTCGCGCGTTTGATCGGTGCCTACTGCAAGTCGCATCGACCGCCGGTAAGATCAAGCCACTCTGCGGAGACGCTCGCAGCAGCCCACAAAATAGATAACGTAGAGTGCTGCTACCCGACCATCGTTGCCCTACACGAGCTAAAAGCGGGACCGCTTACACCCGCGCGACTCAAACATATGATTGACATGGGCTGTCTCTGTACCAAAGCTACCGTCACCATCGATGCTGAGTCGGCATTCAAATCCTTGTCCAGCAAGGACCTTAGCAAGGCTGCATCGTGCATTCTGCTAGCACACATCCGCTGGAATGTGCAGATGATGGACAGACGTATCTTACACACAATGCAATGGTGTGATGCACGGGGTACGACTGCCGATGGACGTACCGAAGGCAGTATACAACGGGATTTGTCACTACAAGTAATGGCGGGAACGCAATCTTTTGAGCGCGAGCTGAAGACTCACACGCCTCACAGGGCTCGGACTTCGAAGGTCGGGCCCGGCCCGCGACGAGCCGGCGGAATGGTTTCTGGTTTCGCTTGGCGCAGGGGCGCGCGATGAGACAAGCGCGTCTTTCTTTAACACCACGCCTGTCGCATTATAGTATTTTCTTTGCGCTGCCTGCGTCCGCGGGCCTCTGTCATAGGGGCGCCGCAAGGCTGCCGCTGGCATTTGGCCAGGCCAGCCCCTGCCGCCACCTTGCGGCTCCATCCTGGCTCGATGCCGGATCGCGCGCGCCGCCTCTTCGCAGGTCCAAGCCTGGCGTTGGCTGGCTGGACCTGAGTCGTCTTGATAGGAATCTTCGCGCGGCTTTATCCGCAAAGTGTAGCCTAAATCTTACGGCTCGCTCTGCTCGCCCCCTCCTTTCGATTCTGAAAATAGGGGTGCAGCGAGCGCAGCCAGCGCGCCGTCGGCGTTTGGGCCAAGACGCCGGCGCCATATTTGCCGATACTGACTGTGCACGCAGCAATCTGCCATCGTACCTAAAGCAAGACCCGATCAGTCTTCTGAACGTTATACCATCTCTCATCCTTCCAACCTAATACCACATCGGCCTCAGCCTGCTTGTACTCCTTCTCAGTCGTTGTCTTTCCATTCGCGGGTTTCGTCTTATCATTTTGCTTATGTTGATTGTCCCAAACAGCTGTTTCGTGATCCTTCCGTCGCGTCAGTTCTGGATTTTCTTTTCTGCGCCCCATTAGCTTGTATCTTTTCTGGATACAGTAACTGCGCGGACTCCTGATCGTGATGCCCGTAGCCATGCAGATCCTTGCCACAGTGGCTTCCTTCTGGCGCGCTTCATGTCCCATGCTTGACGTGCTTGCCGATCGCGATCGCGACCAAGCCCGTCGGTTTAGGACATTGGAATGCTTTCGCTGCCTGTTGGAACCTCAGGCAGGTAAGGGCATCCGTTCGGACTATGTTGTGCGTCGTGAGCCTCGTCGCGTTTGGCATTGGATGTCGCCGCAACTTGTTCGGGGCCATCTTCGTGCTCAGTACTGATTTCTTGATTGACGCCATGACTCTCGTTCGTCTGATTCTTATATCTCTGAGCGAGGGTATCCCCAGCCACGATGCCTTTGATCGGGTCGCGTTTCTGCGCCGTCGGGTACAAGGTCGCGCCCTGCATGCCTGATAATCTGGCTGAGAGCTTCGGCTCGGAACTCCACACGCAATGATCTCCATGCCTCCAGTTGTTCTCCAGGTGAAGCGCTCTTCACGATTCCCTGTGTTTTTCTTTTCTTTTGTGGGTCAGGGCCAGGATGTACTGCAGGTTTGTTTTGATTCGCTGGTCATGCTCATCTAGGTCCTCCTGTTCGTGCCCCTCAGCGTTCGCACGGGATGATTCACTCATGCGCTCCGCCATGTGCGGATTCACCGCTGCAAAATATGCTAGCTGGACTGGGCTCCGATCTCCCCACGTGATTCCATCCTTGTTACCTAACAGCGAAGACTGATACGTTTCTAATGGGGCCAAAAGAGAGCATCTGATGACTCCCCAGGGGGGTCCGGGCGGGAGCCGGACAGGCGAGGGCCGGGCTCGTTTTAAGCAAACAGCCACACTTCGTGCTCTTCGGCCTCCCAGAACTCCATTCCCGGGCCACATTTTGAATGCCCGGAGCCAACTGTAGGCCACTTCGTGCTCTTCGACTTCCCAGAATTCCATTCCCGGGCCACATTTTGGATGCCCGGAGCCAACTGTAGGCCGCTTCGTGCTCTTCGAGTTCCCAGAATTCCATTCCCGGGCCACATTTTGAATGCCCGGAGCCAACTGTAGGCCACTTCGTGCTCTTCGAGTTCCAAGAACTCCATTCCCGGGCCACATTTTGAATGCCCGGAGCCAACAAGGCCACTTCGTGTTCTTCGAGTTCCCAGAATTCCATTTCCAGGCCACATTTTGAATGCTGAGGCAGGCTGAGGCTCAGGCTGAGGCAGGCTGAGGCTGAGGCCGAGGCTGAAGGCAGACTGAGGCTGAGGCTGAAGCAGGCTGAGGCTGAGGCAGAGGCAGGCTGAGGCTGAGGCAGGCTGATGCTGAGGCAGGCTGAGGCTGAGACTGAGGCTGATGCAGGCTGAGGCTGAGGCAGGCTGAGGCTGAGGCCAAGGCTGAAGGCAGGCTGAGGCTTTGGCTGAGGCAGGCTGAGGCTGAGGCTGAGGCTGAGGCAGGCTGAGGCTGAGGCTGAGGCAGGCTGATGCTGAGGCTGAGGCTGAGGCTGAGGCAGGCTGAGGCAGGCTGAGGCTGAGGCAGGCTGAGGCGGAGGCCGAGGCTGAAGGCAGACTGAGGCTGAGGCTGAAGCAGGCTGAGGCTGAGGCTGAGGCAGGCTGAGGCTGAGGCTGAGGCCGAGGCTGAGGCTGAGGCATGCAGGCTGAGGCTGAGGCTGAGGCTGAGGCGAGGCTGAGGCTGAGGCTGCAGGCTGAGGCTGAGGCTGAGGCAGGCTGAGGCTGAGGCTGAGGCAGGCTGATGCTGAGGCAGGCTGAGGCTGAGGCTGAGGCTGATGCAGGCTGAGGCTGAGGCAGGCTGAGGCTGAGGCCGAGGCTGAAGGCAGACTGAGGCTGAGGCTGAAGCAGGCTGAGGCTGAGGCTGAGGCAGGCTGAGGCTGAGGCTGAGGCAGGCTGATGCTGAGGCAGGCTGAGGCTGAGGCTGAGGCTGATGCAGGCTGAGGCTGAGGCAGGCTGAGGCTGAGGCCGAGGCTGAAGGCAGACTGAGGCTGAGGCTGAAGCAGGCTGAGGCTGAGGCTGAGGCAGGCTGAGGCTGAGGCTGAGGCAGGCTGATGCTGCTGAGGCTGAGGCTGAGGCTGATGCAGGCTGAGGCTGAGGCAGGCTGAGGCTGAGGCCGAGGCTGAAGGCAGACTGAGGCTGAGGCTGAAGCAGGCTGAGGCTGAGGCTGAGGCTGAGGCAGGCTGAGGCTGAGGCTGAGGCAGGCTGAGGCTGAGGCAGGCTGAGGCCGAGGCCGAGGCTGAAGGCAGACTGAGGCTGAGGCTGAAGCAGGCTGAGGCTGAGGCTGAGGCAGGCTGAGGCTGAGGCTGAGGCAGGCTGATGCTGAGGCAGGCTGAGGCTGAGGCTGAGGCTGATGCAGGCTGAGGCTGAGGCAGGCTGAGGCTGAGGCCGAGGCTGAAGGCAGACTGAGGCTGAGGCTGAAGCAGGCTGAGGCTGAGGCTGAGGCAGGCTGAGGCTGAGGCTGAGGCAGGCTGATGCTGAGGCAGGCTGAGGCTGAGGCTGAGGCTGATGCAGGCTGAGGCTGAGGCAGGCTGAGGCTGAGGCCGAGGCTGAAGGCAGACTGATGCTGAGGCTGAAGCAGGCTGAGGCTGAGGCTGAGGCAGGCTGAGGCTGAGGCAGGCTGAGGCTGAGGCTGAGGCAGGCTGAGGCTGAGGCTGTGACTGCGACTGCCGTTGCCACTGCGACTGTCCTCGCGAATGCGACTACGACTGCGAGAACAGCAGAATTCTACAACTGGATTCTCATCAGAATCTTAAGGGGAATGCTTCCAGATATGCTCCTACACATCGCTGTTAGGTTGCTTTGCCGGGATAAATAAGTTGAGTTTTTGTTGAGCTCTCCGTTGGCACTGTCCAGCCTGCCCAGCTGCTTCGTCTCCGCCAGGCTGTCTTGCCGTTGTTGTTGGACGGGCTGTGTTTGAGCTTCTGCTGTGTGCCTCCGTGCTGTGGGCTGCTCTATCTGGGTCTGCTGCCGATCGACCACCTGTTCCATGGCTGTCAGTCTCTGCAGTAGCTCATCTGGTGACGCTACGGCGGGCCGCTGGCGCAGAGGGGATCGAGACTCTCTCCGTGGGGCTCGCTTGAGGGGAGCTTGGCCGCGGGGGACTGGGATCCGCTACCAGGCGGGAGGCGGCAGCCCCTCGAGTCCCCGTTCAAGTTGGGCCAACCACCGCAGCCATGATTTCAGTTCTGACACGCGCAACCCCAGCATCTGCGCAGTCGCTTATTCTTCCCCGCCATTCAGGGTTCATTTCGATTCCTCCGATTCGATTTCGATGGCTACCGATTCCGATTCGGTTCGACTTCGGATTCCGATTTGGGCTTTAACTGTTCAGCGAGAGAGGCCTACTAGCCTGCCGATTTCTGCCGAATCGACTTTTCCCGTCTCGGCTGCCGATTTCCGCCGATCCGATTCATTTCGATCGCCGATCCGACATATCGATTCGATTCTGGATTCTCCTGCCATTGGAGCGCCTCAGCAATAAAGGGCCATCTGCGCCAACGTTGGCGCGAAAGCTGCCCGCGCAAGGTCGCGCGTAAGCGCCCGCGTCTCCAATGTAGCATGCCGCGCTGGCGGCCCGCGTAAGCCGTGGAGTAAGGTCGCTATGTCATCTCGCATGAGCCCCGTTTCTTTTCGTCGCTCGCTTGTCGAGGCGGCCAAGGCCTTCTACCGGCGGCACCCGAGGGCGGAGACCCGGGTGGCTGGGCAGCCCATCCCCGCCGCGCTGCTGCTGCCCCTGCTCGCCGAGTTGAGGCGGACGCGCTGGCCGCCGACGCACCACAGGTCTGGCATGCAGGCGGAGCAGTATCTGGTGCTGTTCCGAGGCGAGGCAGTCGAAGAAGAACCAAGTTGCATAAGCATAAGCCTTCGGAGCTCCGCGCGGGTTTCCTGGAGCTGCGCTGGGCCCCTCTGGCGGCGCCTCCCGCGCCGCTCTTGGCGCGCTCCGCACGCCAGGGAGGGGGCTCCGGGGAAGGTCCGAGAAGTCCGTGCGGACCGTCGAGAGTTTGAGTTCATGCCGCTCGTTCCTCCTCTAGGCAAGCGCAACGACGGCTTCGAGGCGCTCATGGAGCTACTGGCCGTTCTGCTGGAGTGGGCTGATCCCGCCTACGGCTGCAACCGCATCGCGGTGACGAAGGACTTCCAGGGCTCCCCGCACATCGACGGCTCCGACGTCACGTTCCAGTACGCGGCAAGCCTGGGAGACTTCGAGGGCGGCGGGGAGCTGTGCGTCGAGGGCGACCAGCCCGAGCAGGTCTTCGTAGTCGACACGCGCAATCGTATGGCACGGATTGATGGGCGTTATGTCCACTGGGTGCGTGGATACGGCGGCGAGGAGCGCTACTCCGTCATCTTCTTCGCCACCAATCCTGGGTGTGCCACCGAGAGGACGAGTCCGTTCCATGCGGACTTTGTGCCGTTTGGCTCGCCAGAAGAAAGACAAGCGCGCACGCGCAAACGCACTTTTTGGCGGTAGCGGCCTCGCGCGCAGCCACGAGGCGACGTAAGTAGAAACGAAGCGCGCGGACGCGGTTGAGCCTTCAAGAACACACAAGCATGCGCACAAACACACACACACGTTTCCGTAAACGAGGAGCGGGACGCGATGGGTCAAAGCCGAGGCCGTGTCCTCTTGAATCAAAGGCAGTGCGGAGCGAGCGGGGCCGCAAAATCAAGCAAAGGATAAACGCGCAAATGGACCAGCAACGCGCCGCAGGGAGCTAGTTGACTGCCGTAGTCGCGCCGAGGCTCCGCAAAGCGAGCCACAAACCCTGGCTCGTCGGCAGAAACGAGAAGGTATCGACGCATGTCGCTGAACCGAAAACGAGGCCGAAGACTTGCCTCGCCCTTCCCCCCCTGGACCCACACACGCTCACACAAGCGCGCGTACACACAATCGGAATATAGAAACCATCCACGTTTCAGACAGAAATGCGGCAGTGCCAAACGCACTAAGGTGTCATTGACATCAGGTGCAAAGCTCATTTTAGTCACCAACGGATCCGCGAAGGTATTCACCAGTCATTGATTGCAAGTGCAACGCTTCTGCAGCACCAATCTGGTACTAAAACAAAAAACGATCGAAGCTGCGCCAACTGCTAGCGCCAAATCGGGATTGCGGGTGGATTCGGACGTTGCGTCATGGGGCGTCAACATGCGGTACCGCCGATTTTCAAGTGAAGACAGGTCAAGCGAGACCCGCTCCACCGCTCCACCCCGGTGATGCCGCCAGCCGAATTGGCACAGACTCAGCTCAATGGCCAAGCAACGAAGATACCTGCACACACACAGACACACACACACAAACACACAAACACACCCACACACACACTCACGCGCACACACACAAAGCACATATATGTATAGAGACATATTCACATTCACATTCACATTCACACACAAACCAGACACACGCCGCTGCTGCTTCTCGCTTTTGTCCTGCTTAACCTGATAGTTCTACTGTTCGTGCCCACCTCCCTCCTGCTCCTCTTCCGCCGTTCACCCCACACCTCCCCCCTCCTTCCTAGTGTCCTCTCGGCCGCGAGGCATCCGCTCTTAAGGCGCTCACTTTGAGTATTCCGCACGGGCCTGCAACCGCGACCTCATTGACATTGGTGCCTCCCAGCGCAGAGTCCAGTCCAGAGTCGTCATACTCCCTGAACCATCTCATTCTTCCTCTCTCTGCTCCCTCCTCCCCGTCCTTCTCATTATCCTCCTTCGCCCCCCCCCCCTGAAACCTCCGCTTTCCCCTCGTCGACTTCCTCCATCTCTCCCTCTTTCTTGCGTTGCCTTCACTTTGGCCGTTTGGCCGCAGCGTCTAACAATGAGCACGCCGGACTGTCAAACTAGTTGCATTAGAATTATTGTAGTGGCCTCCGGCCAGTGCCGCCGATCCGGGGCGCTCTTAATCCTCCTACTCCTCCTCTTGCTTCTCCTCCTCCTCCCTCATCCTCTTGTTTCTCTTCCTCCTTCTCGTGCGCTTTTCGCTCCTCCTCTCCCGCTTCGATGTCCTCCTACTTCTCCCTCTTCTTCTCTTCGTCCTTCTGCTCTTCGCGCGCGCCCGGGTCGAGGCTCCCGGGTCCGGCTCCCGGGTCCCGGGTCCCGCGGCCGGACGGCCCCTGCGCGCCCAGGTCCCGGTCGGCTCCCGCGCGCCCGGGTCCCAAGCTCTTGGCGGTCCCGGCTCCCGGGCCCGGCTCGGGCCCGGCCCCATGGTCCCGGGTCCCGGGGCCGGCCGGCTCCCGTCGTGGGTCTCGGGTCCGCGCCGGTGCCGGGTCCGCGTCGGTCCCGGGTCGCGGGTTGGGGGAGCCGGGGATCCGGCCGGCCCCCGCGCGCTCGGGTCCCGGGTCCCGGGCCGGCCGGCCCCCGCGCGCCCGGGTCCCGGCCGGCTCCCGCGCGCTCGGGTCCCGGGTCCCGGCTCCCGGGGCTGGCCCCCGGGTCCCGGGTCCCGGGTCCCGGGGACGGCCGGTCCCCGCGCGCCCGGGTCCCGGCCGGCCTCCGCGCGCGCGGGTCCCGGGTCGAGGCTCCCGGGTCCGGCCCCCGGGTCCCGGGTCCCGCAGCCGGCCGGCGCCCGCGCGCCCGGGTCCCTGGTCCCGGCTCCCGGGGTCGCAGATCCCGGGGCTGGCCGGCCCTCGCGCGCCCGGGTCCCGGCTCCCGGCTCCCGGACCCGGCCCCCGAGTCCCGGATCCCGAGGTTGGCCCGGACCCCGGCGCGCTCGGGCCCCTGGCTTTAGTTCCCGGGCCCGACCCTTCGCGTCGGGTCGCATTGGTCCGGCTCCCGCGCGCCCGGGTCCCAAGCTCTTGGCGGTCCCGGCTCCCGGGCCCGGCCCGGGCCCGGCCCCATGGTTCCGGGTCCCGGGGCCGGCCGGCTCCCGCGCGCCCGGGTCCCGGCTCCTGGGCCGGCCAGGTCCGGAGTCCCGGCTCCCGGAGCCGGCCGGCCCCCGCGCGCCCGGGTCCCGGCTCCCGGGGCCCGCCCCCCGGTCCCGGGTCCCGGGGCCGGCCGGCGCCTGGGTCCCGGCTCCCGGCTCCCGGGGCCCGGTTCCCGGGTCCCGGGTCCGGGGGCCGGAAAACCGTCAGCTCACGTCAGCCCTCCCCCCCCCCCCCGCTCCCAGGAGCGCGCCCGGGTCCCGGGTCCCGGGTCCAGGGACCGGAAAACCGTCAGCTCGCGTCAGCCCCCCCCCCCCCCCTTCCCAGAAGCGCGCCCGGGTCCCGGGTCCCGGGTCCGGGGACCGGAAAACCGTCAGCTCGCGTCAGCCCCCGCCCCCCCCTCCCAGAAAACCGTCAGCTCGCGTCCCCCCCCCCCCCACCCCCAGGAGCGCGTCCCGGGTCCGGGTCCGGGGGCCGGAAAACCGTCAGCTCGCGTCAGCCCCCCCCCCCCCCCCTTCCCAGAAGCGCGCCCGGGTCCCGGGTCCGGGGGCCGGAAACCGTCAGCTCGCGTCAGCCCCCCCCCCCCCTCCCAGGAGCGCGCCCGGGTCCCGGGTCCGGGGGCCGGAAAACCGTCAGCTCGCGTCAGCCCCCCCCCCCCACCCTCCCAGGAGCGCGCCCGGGTCCCGGGTCCCGGGGGGGGCCGGAAAACCGTCAGCTCGCGTCAGCCCCCCCCCCCCCCTCGCCAGAGCGAAGCTTGAGCGAGCTCAAGCCCACGCTCTCAGGAACTCACACGCCGGATCGGCGGACTTCTCCTGATAGCAATGGAACGCGCAGTGCGTATTAAGAGGGGCGATGAGAAATGGACACGTGGAGTAGCCCACGAGAGCATAGAGGTGGGCACAGCGGCAAGGCTTCCCTAAACCCTGCACCACATAGCCTCGTTCCTCTCCCCCAACACTTCTTTCTGATCTGCATCGTGTTGGGCGCTCGGTGAAGGACTATGATAAGATGCTCATGTTCGTCATAGGGTGGAAGGGTATATGAAAAGATGTCCCTGATCGTACCGTGGGCCTGGAAACGGTATTCAGAAGTGCAACAGTTGACTCTTTGATGAGTCTGCACGGTTCCTCCTCTGCCACCTACTCTCTTCATAACCACTCTGAACACGGGGCCTACGAACCGATGCCCACTGTTAGCCAACCTAGGGCTGTCGAACTGCCGGCCTAAACCCGGGGAAGTTCCGAATTCAAATTGGGAGGTTGGCGCCGTTGTGTTGGTGTGCTGCTGGGGTTACCAGTGTTCGGGCCGTTGTAAAGACGCCCTGGGCCTGCGGCCTTGCGAGAGATACGCCGCGGGAGATCACGAGCTGAACGAAGATTACCCGTAGTAGGAGATGACGTGATGAGGGGCCAAGCCTGGCCCTGGGCCGTAGCAGCTGTAAATGTTAGACTGCCGTAATGTCGCGCTGCACCTCTTGAACGCTACCTCCTCGCCTCCAAATCCACCACCGATCCACAATCGCACCTTCAGAGAACTAGCAGCACCGGACGATGATTGCAACAGCGCACTGGCGACTCGATGCTACCTCGGCGCTGTATCTGCCAGCAGCTGGATACATGTTTCTGATCGCAGTGAGTGGTTTCTGACATTTACAGGTGCGGAGCTCTCTGCAGCTCCCGTCGGCCACGTGGTTTCAACAAGCGGGCCATGTTGCGTGGTTGTTTGCAAGAGGCATGGGCCATTACAGGGCGGTGTTGCGATCGCCCGCCCTGCCGCCCAAACAGGAAGCCACGCGCACAACATACACACAGACACCCTCAACCTTCCCACGTGAGAGGGGGGATGGAGAGATAACAGTAATACGAGCGGAACTGCTTATTACCGAATGAGTATAATCGCGGCAAGGATTGCCATTTGGTGAAGAAGGTGAGCGATCAAGATGCGAGCAACAAGTCATTTGTCCTCCTGATGGCCTCTTGTGCGCTTGTTGGGGGGTTTCTTGGAGCTCTTTTGGGGCTTCAGGGGGGCCTCTTCGGGGCCTCTTGGGCTGACATTCTCAGTATTCGCCGTGCACGCATGGGGAATCGAGCGAGAGCCCGCGTATACAGACGAATGGCATCTGTCAAAACACTCGATGAATGTTATCGAAGACGCCTACGGCGAATCACCGCCGCCCCCTGTCTTTGTGGAAGCGCCTATGTGGCCGAACGTTGAGGCCAGACCTGCCAAGCCATCGGACCATGTGTTCCCCGAATCGGTTTGGAAAGCCTTCGGGGAACACGTGGGCGTCTTGATGGTCATCGTCGCCGTCTTGGAGGCCTCTTGGGCGATCTTTCGGCGATCTTTGGGGGCTCTTGGGCCGTCTCGGGCCGTCGGAAGGCCGAAAGAAGGGAAATGCCCAAATCCATCAAAAACCCTTGGAACATCAGTGATTTTGGCATCTTTTGGCCTTCCTGGAGGCCCTCTTGGGGGCCTCTTGGGCCCTTTTGGGCCAGCTTCGAGCCAACTTCGGCCATCTTGGTGGGTTCCTGGCACGTCTGACGCCGTCGGGAGCCGTTTTGGGGGCCTTTCTGGGCCAACGGGGGACCCTCTTGGGGCGCTCCAGGGCCGTCTTGGAGGCCATCTTGGGCGTCTTGGAGGCCATCTTGGGCGTGTTGGAGGCCTCTTGGGCCGTCTTGGGGCCCTCTAGGGGCCATCTTGGAGGCCACTTGGGCCATCAGGGGGCTCTCTTGGGGGCCTCTTGGGCGATCTTGGGGGCTTCTTGGGCCGTCTTGAGCCGTCGGAGAGCCGAAAAGGCGCAAATGCCAAAATCCTTCAAAAACCAAGGGAAAATCAATGATTTTGGCCTCTTCGGACTCTCCTGGAGGACCTCTTGGAGGCCTCTTGGGCCGTCTGGGAGGCCTCTGGGGGGCCTCTTGGGCCGTCTTGGGCCGTCTTGGACTCTCTTGGGCCGTTTTGGAGGCCGTCTTGGACCATCTCGGGCGGACTTGGAGGCCATCTTGGGCCATCTTCGCGATTTTTTGAGGATGTCCCGAGCGAAACGGCCGTTTTTGGGCACGGTGGCGGGTTCTGCCGGAGCCCACTGGGGAGTTCTTTTGGAAAAAGAACCAAAACCAAAACCTAACAGCTCATCCAGCACGCCGTGCACCCCTGCAAGCAGGGGGCGGCGGATCGAATGGCCTTCGGCGCATCCCGCCACCGTGCTTGGGTTGCGGGTCTGAGGCCACTCGGATGGTTGATGGGGTCTTATGGGAGGCGTTTCGGGGCGTCTCGGAGGCAGTTTTCCCCAACCCTCTCGCGTTGGGTATTCGTTTTAAATAGAACACTGCCCGCGCGTCTTGTCCTTCTCCCGCCCCCCTCCGCCTCTCCTCTTGTCTCCTGCCCGCACCCCGCTCTTTCCTGCGTGCCAGCGTGCCTCCTACCTGGCCATCCCTGGGGGGCTGCGATCTGCGAATCTGTCGCCACTTTCGAGGGCTGCTGGAGGGTCCAGCGGAGTGGCGTCTTACCCAGACTCAAATGAAACTTCGCCATCCTTATGGGGCTGCGATCTGCGAAGCTGTCGCCATTTTCGGGGGCTGCTGGGGGGTCCAGCGGAGTGACGTCTTACGCAGACCACTAGGAGACCTTGCCATCTTCCCATCCCTGGGGGGCTGTGATCTGCGAAGTTGTCGCCACTTTCGAGGGCTGTTGGAGGGTGCAGCGGAGTGACGTCTTACGCAGACTACCGGGGGACCTCGCCATCTTTGTTGGGGTGCGATCAGCGAAGCTGTTGTCACTTTCGAGGGCTGCTGGAGGGTCCAGCGGAGTGACGTCTTACCCAGACCACCAGGAGACCTCGCCATCTTGTGGGGCTGCGATCTGCGAAGCTGTCGCCATTTTCGAGGGCGGCTGGGGGGTCCAGCGGAGTGACGCCTTACGCAGACCACCAGGAGACCTCGCCATCCCTGGGGGGGAGCGATCTGCGAAGTTGTCGCCACTTTCGAGGGCTGCTGGAGGGTGCAGCGGAGTGACGTCTTACGCAGACCACCGGGAGACCTCGCCATCTTTGTTGGGCTGCGATCTGCGAAGCTGTAGCCACTTTCGAGGGCTGCTGGAGGGTCCAACGGAGTGACGTCTTACCCAGACCACCAGGAGACTTCGCCATCTTGCGGGGCTGCGATCTGCGAAGCTGTCGCCACTTCCGAGGGCTGCTGGGGGATCCAGCGGAGTGACGGTTTACGCAGACCACCAGGAGACTTCGCCATTCTTTGGGGCTGCGATCTGCGAAGTTGTCGCCACTTTCGAGGGCTGCTAGGGGGTCCAGCGGAGTGGAGACCTCGCCATCCTTGTGGGGCTGCGATCTGTAAAATTGTCGCCACTTTCCAGGGCTGCTGGGGGGGCCAGCGGAGTGACGTCTTATTCAGATTCAGATGAGACCTCGCCATTTTGAGTGGTCCAGAGGCGGCGGAGGAGGGAAGGCGGAGGAGGAAGAGGTGGAAGAGGAAGGGGAAGACGAGGTAGAAGAGGAGGAGGAGGAGGAGAAACCAGGGAAGGAGGTCCGGCACGTGCTGCCGCGGCGGCGCCTGCGCGGTTCTTGCACTACTTATAAGCAGGTTGAATACTTTGTTCGAGCGTTGCGGCGACATGGGCAGGCAGCGCTGACTCTTTAGCTTACCACCGCAAAAAAACAACACTCCTCGGTCTCCTCCCGTCACTATCGTCGTTGTCCTCTGCCCCTTGCCACCTTCCCTCTGCTGCTGCCGCGCTGACGGTTCGGCCCCCCACGCGTCCTCCTGCCTTTCGTTCCCGCCGCCGTGTCCTCAAGCCTGGGCCCTCGCTCATTGTCCTTCTTGTGTTGTTTTGTGAATCGTGCCACGTGAGTACATTCCACGTAGCTTGCGCAACATATAAAGGCGCCTGCACTGTCATTGTTCTGGCAAGTTTGGGTTAGCTCCTCTTGTCACTTGATGCAAATGGGTTGGGTACGTCACAGGGTAACGGGCACGCGTGGGGAAGCGGGCGAGAACCCACGTATACAGACGGAGGGCATCTGTTAAAACACCCGACGAATGATTATCGAATGGTTTTCGGCACATTTCGCCACTGTGCTTGGGCTGCGGGTCTGAGGCCACT